>JACGCM010001077.1:0-600000 GCA_014058105.1 Kingdonia uniflora | reverse complement strand
CAGTTTCCTATTTTGATGGGTAGTGGGCGAACATTGCGGATCTCCCTGTAACGGCTCTATTTGACAAGGCATAACGACTACTTTAGTAAGTCGAGCACTGTGGCCGTGGAAGTAACTTCTTCTCGAACGATAGAATATCTTCGACTAAGTACATCTGGCCTCTTCTTATCAAATCTGGGAAATATGCTACTACAATTACCCCATTCTCGACATAATTACTTGTTGTTGCATTAAAAAGAATATCAGAATGTGATCAGGTTATCGAACTCTATATAAAATCTATGTTCTGCCATTTCCGAGGTTAAAAGTCAACTGAACCTCATCGTTTTATGTTCCCAATGAGCATTAATGGCAGGACGTTCAACTATGGTAACTGTGAAGGTGAAGGTGATGTCATAAATAGATTGAGGAGGATAGAATGGTTGTTCGGCAGTTTGTAAAGGTTAGGTACTCAATGATGGTGACGACGTAATTTTAGTCCTTGTACAATAGGTTTTTGGGGTGTGTGGATGCTAAGTACGGTGATTTGAAGGAGTTTTACTTTGGCCGGTTTTCGCTATCGTCCTATTATCCAAAACTGATGGAGACAAGATTAGAAGAAATGACAGAGGTGGAGGCGGAGATCACTGAAGCGCAGTGCTTCTTCCAGTTTAGATTAATTTTGTGTTACTGACGACCTCGGAGTGCATTGAGTTTCTTCAAGAATTAACCACTGCCCATGTAGAGGATGAAGATGCTTTGGAAGGTAGAGCTACTTGTGGTGGCTTCTCTAGGTGTTATCGTCTCTGTAATCTCCTCGGTTTGTGAGATGGTGCTGGTTATAGAGGATAGTGTGGTTGTTTTTCCTTTGTGGGAGAATGCGTCACACTACTGATGTAAGGTAACTTGTAGTTTAATCTGTAAAGTAATTGAAGTAATGATCCTCGAATGTAAAATGTAACAGTTATCTTTATGAAATAAACAAGTTGTTTGTAGATTTTGTATCGATAAAATATCTTGTTATCTCGAATGAAATGGAAAACTAGTATCTCATATAAAATCGCCGAGTTATGTTGCTTCGAATTGCAATAGGATCTCGAAGTGGTATGTATTAACTGTGTGGGGCCCGTAAATGGTTCCCTAGGAGATGTAGTTTGACTGGGTGTTCAGAGTTCCAATGGATAGTGAATATTATCTTTGATTCTTGGTAGTCGAGACAGTTTAGGCTTTGCATATAAATGCCCTTGTATTCTTGAGGAGGTTATTTGGTTTATAAGAAGATGGTTAAGACGAGGGTACAGCTGCGTAAGGAGGAGTTTTCCAGCCGGTTGTACTTCAACTATTGGGAATTGTTGGAGTGGTATTTCGATAAACTCTGTGTAAATAGGTAGCCGTTGGCACCGGTGGAGCCCCACTACGAAGAGATAAATGAAGTTGAGGTAAAGGTGGCTGAAGAGGAGTACCTGTTTTACTGCCAACTATAATCTCTGAGTCCTCCAGAGCATGTCGGTTGGTTAAGGACTTGAGCCATGGCGCTGGTAAAGAAGGAAGACGTCGTTGCTGCTCAGAACAGTTAAAAAGTTGACCCATTTGTGGTCGTTCCTTGTAATAAATGAATAAATTTGTACTCTGTTGTTTTTATTGAAATAAAATGACTTTATTGTTATCAAATTTTTTATCGACTTCTTCAATGAGAAAATGTTTCTTGAAGTGTAGCTATGTATATTTCAGCCGTCTTCTCGAATGTGATTTGAATTGTGATGAATAAGAATTATGGTGTCGAACTTATTTTAAAATTTAAATTGTTGTTACAACTGTCCCAAATATACAGGAGGGGATTAAAAAAAGGAAAGATGTATGTATGGAGGTTTACGTAGAAAAATGGCTAGGTATTCTCCTGTAGGCGATGTTTTGAGGTATAAGGAATTGGATGTACAATCTCTTTTTATTAACATAAGAGTTATTTTGGCAAGGATGGATATATCAGAGGAGTTAAAGGGATATATGGAAGGGTTGGGGTAGCAATGCATGGGCTTGTCGACATTCAGGATGCGAAGGATTAAAGACTCTGAGAAGAGGCAATCAAGGCGTTACTCACGAGTACTCGAACGGTCGGGAAGGGGTGAGATGAACTGTCAAGTGGGGATTATAAATAACCCTGCAGTTGGCGACTGCTCACATACCACTGACTCTAAAAAAATTTGTCTAAGTTTTAACTCTTTTTCCTTGTCTCTTGCATCGTTGCCCACCATTGGTAACGAGGAAATTGGTGTGTTGATCCAGAGGGCTAAACTCGCAAAACAAAAGGATTTAAAAGCAACATGACTTCAAGGTTAGTGACTATGATAAGATTTTTCTTTTGCTCTTGAATATTTGTTGAGTATTATGCGATTCTGGTGAAACCCAATATAGATAAGAACATGGTGTATAGAATATAGGGAGCAATTGGAGTAAGAACTTGGTTTGGTAGAAATTTTTTGAGAAACATAGTTCTAAGTTTTATATGAAATTATGTTGCCGTTGATAATAATGCGATGTGCTGGATGGTGGATAGTGTCGAAAATGATAACAGAGTGTTTGGAAGAGAGGGCCATGAAGTGATAGATGCCGATATGGGGGAGAGAGTATATTTTGATCATCAATGTTATTACGGCGTGACTCTGGGTCTCTCTATCATGGTTTTAACATTGTATGATGGTTGCAGTTGTAGCGTCCTTTCCTGCTAATTGGGCCAAATTTTACGCCGGATAGAGCACAAATTTGAAATTTTGGACTCGGCGCGTTTGGGCGGGAAATCTCGGGGACAGTTGAAGTGTCTTTGATAAGTTGTAGTTCCTGTATACTCAAGTAGAAGATGTTAGGGACATACAGATAGTTATTGATGTTAGGACTTAATAAAACTATGAAATAAATCTTGTATCGATAACTGAATCTAGTAACGTTTGAATCAGATTGTAATAAAAATAATGATGGGTTGGAGATTATACTCGACAACAATATCGAAGGGAGCATATGAACTTATATAATGCATCATATATGATATTATACGTACTAACTTAAAAAAGGGAATCTAATTTTCAGGTTCATAAAATGGCTGAACCCATCCAAAATGATGATAAAGAAGGAATATTCTCGAACCTCGTAGATATAGAACTTCTAATCAATTTTACAATGTGTGTCCAAAAGTTGGGTAGGAGGCATAGGGTTGGACAGAGTAGCGCGGATATCGCGAGTATTGACTAGTTTAAAGTGGCATCCAGGGTGTTTAAAGTATCTGATGAGAAGAGGACCGAGATAGACATAGATCACTAGCTACAGTCAAGTGATCGAAAAGGTAGTGACGGTGGGGATGAAGATGTCGAGGGGGAATGAGGGGAGTACTATGGGGAGGCTCCAGAAATAAGTAAAATTTTGAGTTTTAAAGTAAAGTATGGTATTCCTAAGGATGCTAGGCTAGGGGAGTACCATTACAAGATGACAGGTCAGGATGTTCCTTTGGATGGTATTCTTCTCCATCGATAACAGAAAAAGAAGGGGCTAAAGTTGCTTTATCGAGCTGACCAGAAGAGGTTTTTAAACTTATCTGATATTGTACTTAGTCAGTTCAACCCGAATATTTATGATCTCATCCGTATGGTGGCAGTGGATAATCTATGTGTGTATTATACACTCAAACAGAATCCATAGAAGCTAGGGTATAGGTGCGTAGCGAGATTCCTGAAGAGACCCCTCTTCTATGAAATGGTATCGACAGGGGGCAGTATTTTGCTAATTATCTCCTCATTTTGGGGAATTATGAATTCGATAAGAAAAATCCGGGGGAGCCTCTAAAAAGAAAAAACTTCTACTTAGGTGTGTGCTTAGGTAATTTGTATGTCGAAGTTTTGCCTTGTTTGTATTAGTTAAAATTGGTACATTTGTCTTTGTACAGCTTTGAAGGAGATTGATAGAAACTCAACAGTTTCAAAAAAGTTGTACAACATCAAGGGTTACTTTGGTCGGATCAACACTTTGGTTTCCGACCAAGAGAAGGTTGACGGTCTTTTTCAAGAAGCCAAATTAAAGAGAACTCGAGCTAAAGGAGCTAAAATCCCAGTAATCGATGGCAAAATGTCTGCCATGAACAAGAGGGCAGCAGATTTGAGATTGCCTCTCGAGAATCCTTCTCTAAATGGTTATACTACTAATTCTGTGACAGTAGATAGAGAGGCGTTGTTGAGTAAGACCTTCGGGAAGGGCAAGAAAATGAGGCCTGCTCTGCCAGTTCTTCCCCCGAAGAGGTCATCTTGACAATCTCCTACTAAGGAGGAAGAGAAGGTTGATGTTATAGGATCAGGGGCTGCGAATAGTCGATCCCCAAAATTGGCTACATATCTGTAGGTGAAGAAGAAAGTGTCCTCGGGCCTTATAAAGAATCAGCCAGGAGAGGATTCTGAGATAGAGGTTCAATAGACCATTGAGTCTTATACCACTGGGACAACTTCTCTCGATGAGGAGTTCGATGACTGCTTAGTAGGAGCAGAAAGTTTGTTAACCTTCCTCATCGAAGACTACAGAAGCTTGAATAAGGTTAGAAATTTATCTTCTTTGCTTCGACTAAAGAACTTGGTTTCTCACTCGAGAACTCATATTATGAATCTATTGCAGATCTAGAAGATGTTGGTCAAGGAGAAGCCTCGTATTCTTGGTGGTGGGACTATGGCAAACCAACTTCTCACTTACAAGAATATCGAGAAGGAGCTGGTGAAGGAGAAAGAGGATCTTGTCCAGGAGAAAGAAAGCATGGAGGCGCAGGTGGAGAAGCTAAAGCTTGGGGTCGGGAAGGCAAATGAGGTGGTTATTCACGAGGCGAAGAAGGTATGTGATATGGAGAAGAGAGCAGAGGTCAAGCAGATAAGGGCCGACCTAGATAAGGAGAGGGAGGAGGCATTGGCGTTGCAGAAGGCTAATTTTGAGGGAGATGTTTGGGATCAGATTCTTTCTACGTGAAGGGAAATGGAGGTGGAGCATACCAAGGTCCTTGACGAGGTTAAGGCTGAAGCTGATCGAGTCACTATCGACTCTCTCAAGAGTATGAGGACAAATTTTTTTGGATAATTTGATGCTATGGAAGAGATAAAGGATTTCTACAAAGGGTTGGCTGCTACTACTGGGGTATTCTTTTTGGATTCAGATGCGGAGGATGAAGCTCCTAAGGCACCTGCTACTACCATTCCTGAAGGTATTGTTCCCAAGGAGTATTGGATAATCTTACTCCAGTCTCCCTGTGAAGGCTGATACCCCAATCTCTCCCTCTGCATAATAGAAAATTTGTTTGAAAAGTTTTTGTTTAATGAATGATGTACAAGTGGTCGATGGGACCGAAACAATTTCTTGTTTGCTTTTTTGAATGATAAATTTATAATATAGTTGTTGCCGATTAATTGGTTAAATTCTGAAGTAGTCAATCAAGATGCATAGATTTTTTTTGTAGAAAAGTATGCTAAGTGTTTGATTCGACATGATTGATAACATTATATACTAATTTAGATAATATGCAGAGTATTGCTTTTAGGTAAATATCCGAGATAAGGGAAAGAGGGCCATGTAATGGCTTTGTGAATAAAGAATGATGACAAGATGTTCCTCGAAGGGATATCTGGGTTTTGAGAAAAAGGACAAAACATGACATGTTTTGTTCGACAAATAATGAATTGCAAATAAATTTATCCTGTAATTAGATAGATATTTATCGGAGAGAAGAAAGTGAGTTGTGGTGCATACTTGCCAAGTATGTACCGGTACTGATAAATGTAAAGTAAAAAGATGCAATTGACAGTAAAGATGTCTTTATAGGAAGTGTTTAAAAGACATTACAATAATTATCTGTAGAATAATTTTAGATGGGCTGTATTCCATGGATATTCGAGTTGTACTTCGTCTTCAGTCATTAACCAATATGTTCCACTACCATTCTTGTCGCTGATAATATATGGCTCTTCCCAATTTTCAGATAATTTTCTAGAGTTTTGGGTCAAGTACTGTCTTAGATACATCCCAGGACAAGATCACCCTTGTCAAATGTACATTTTATGGTCTTCTTATTGTAAGCCTTCTTGAGAGTGTCATAGCATCGCCACAAGTTTGCAATGGCGTGATCCTGAGTTTCTTTGATCCTATTGAGGTCGCAGATAAGTCCAAGTTCATTTTCATTATTTGTGATTCTTCTTTGGGTACTTGGGAGATCGAGATCTGAAGGTATTACCGCTTCAGTACCAAAGGCCATCATGAATGGTGTATAGCCAGTAAAAGTTTGAGGAGTTGTCTAGTATGCCCAAAATATACTAAGTAGTGTATCAACCCATCTGTCCTTTTTTTCTTCAAGGCACTTACGCAACCCCGACTTGATATTCTTGTTTATGGCTTCAGCTTGGCCATTACCTTGAGGATAGTATGGCGTCAAAGTAGATAGTTGAATCTTGTATTTGAAGAGGAAATTGAGGATTGTGTTGTGGATGAATTGCTCACAATTATCTGATCGTATCATTTGGGGACAGCCAAATCTGGTTAAAATGTGTTTTCAAAGAAATTGGATGACTTCATTCTCGTCACTGTGACATAGTGGTACTGCTTCGACCTACTTGGTAAAGTAGTCTGTTACAACAAGAATAAATTTTTGGTTACCCGATACTGGATGGAAGGGTCCAATGATATCAATCGCCTATCTCTTGAATGGCAAGAGGTCATTGCTTATGTGTAAGTCGAGGGCTGGGCTTTTGATTTCTTGAGCGTGGATTTGGTGCTTATAGCACTTTCTGACAAATTCTTTGCAGTCTTGTCATATTTTTTGCTAGTAGAACCCTTGAGTGAATGCCCGTTATGCCAATGACCTTCATGAGATGTGAGCTGCACAGATTCCTTCGTAAAGTTCTTTGATTTTAACCTGGCTTGTTTTTGTGAGATGCATTCAATAAGTAGCTGTCCCCCAGTGATTTGATACAAGACCCTTCCCTGGACTTTGAATCATGAAAATTTGGTTAAGAGCAATCAAGCTTCATCTTTGCTTTTCGGGAGGATGTTAAAATAGAGGTATGTATAGAATGGCCTTCTCCAATCGCCAAGATCTTTATCTTCGGTAACATTGATCTGTTTGGTGTAACTGACATTAAAACTTGAGTTCTTGACAACTTCGATATCTAGAATTCTTTTTTCACTTTCTTCGAGTATGGAAGTTATGTATGCGAGTGCGTCAGCGTGGCGGTTCTCAGCTCGAGGTAGATAGGAGATTGTTACTATTTTGAATTTTTTCATTTTTTCTTCGACCAGAGCTGCGTAATAAACCATTTTTCCTAATGTCTTGAATGTCCTGTAGTAATGGTTGGCTACAACTAAGGAATCAACGTAAATAGTTATTTCTTCTGCTCTAAGTACAATTGCGATATCCAGTCCATGTAGGATAGCTTCATATTCAATCTCATTATTGGTGGCATAGAACTTGAGTTGTATAGTTTTCTTGATTCGATGATTGGATGGTGTGATGAGGACGATAGTAGAACTAGACAGTTCTACTATTGAACCATCAGCCAGTACTTCTTTGAGTTCCTCCCATTTGAGATCTTCGAGTAGAAAATCTACCAAAAAGTCGACAATTGCTTACCCTTTGATCGATATCTAAGGCACGAAGGAGATATCATATTTGCCTAGGAATACAGACCATTGTTGAACCCTGCAGAATTTTTCTTTTTTAGAGAGTACGAGTTTGAGGGAAAGCTAGGTGATAATTTTGATGGGATGGGCTTGGAAATAAGGTCGAAGTTTCCAAGAACTCTGCACTAAAGCGAGTAACAGCTTCTCTGTTATTGTATATCTTTTTCAGCAGGCATGAGAGTTTTGCTGATAAAATAGATTGGCTTTTCCACACCATTATCTTCTCGAATAAGGATGAAACTAATAGAGTCAGTTGTAGTTGATAAATACATCGTTAGCACTTCACCATCGATAGGATTACTTATTATAGGAAGATACCCCAAGTATCCTTTGTGGTCTTGGAAAGCCAATTCATAGTCAGGGGTCCAAATGATTTCTTTGGGCTATTTTTTGGATATTGGAGCTGGATTCCCAAGAAGGAGGTAAAGAAGTTTGCATCGATCAGTGGACTTGGAGATGAAATTGTAAAGAGTTGCAATCTTTCTAGCAAGCTTTTGAACATCCTTTTTGGTTCGAGACGATGGCATTGCCATGAGTGCCTTAATTTGTGCCAAATCAATTTTTATTCTCCTCTTGCTAACCAGATATCCCAAAAACTTCCCTGATGCCATACCAAATTAACAATTTTCTAGGTTGAGTATAATTTGGTAAGTACGAAGGATGTCGAAGATGGTCTGCAGATTATTGCAATGATCTTCTCGCTTTAACCTTTTGCAGATCATATCGTCGATGTATACTTCCATGATTTTTGCCAAATGATCTTTAAACATTTTAGTGACTAGTCGTTGATAACTGGCTCGTGTATTCTTTAATCTAAAATGCATAATTGTGTAACGGTAAAGACCTCTTTCCGTAACAAATATTGTCTATTCTTGGTCTTCTTCGGCAAGAGGAACCTAATTGTCACCGAAAGCTACATCCATCATTGAGAGAAGTTGTGCCTTACTATAGAGTCAAGGAGTTTAGGGATTAGAGGGAGATAAAAATTACCCTTTGGTGCAAATTTGTTTGGCTCTGTAAAGTCAACACAGTCCCTGATTTTCCCATTTTTCTTTGGGGCTGCCACGATATTTGAGACCCATTTGAGATATTTGGCTTCTCGAATGAATCTCACCCTAAGGAGTTTATAGATTTCTTCATTAACTACCTCTTTAAGGCAGGGGGCCAAATTGTGACGCTTCTGCACAACTACTATACTGTCTGAAAAGTGGTTAAGTTTATGGCATGCTATCAAGGGATTGACGTCGAGTATCTCTTGAAAAGACCAGGCAAAGATATCGACGTCTTTCTTTAAAAGTTGTACCAAACTCTCTCTTTCGTCGGATAACAGTTTTGAGCCAATAAATGTATTTTATCCAGGCTCATCAATTTTAATGGATTCAGCCGCCTCGATGTCATATTTCTTGAATGTTGGAGGTAACTCCTGCTGTAATTGCTATGCGCTCAAAAGTTTTGTTGTGTAAGAGTTAGTAGTTGTATTTTCACACATTTGCATCACAACATAACTTCTTTTTATTTCATAGACTCCATGATCTGTGGGAAATTGCAAAGACAGATGATATGTCGATGGTACTGCCTTTATAAAATACAACCAACTTCGACCTAAGATTCCTAAATACTTTGATTTAGCATCTATGACAATGAATTTGACGAAAATGGTTTCTGGTCCCGTTTGAACTGGCAGTGTGATTTCTCCCATGGTAGATTCTTTGGAACCGTTAAACCCTGTGACAGTTGTTGTCAAAGCTTTGACTGAATCCTTGAGGCCTAGAACATTAATAGGTAGAATAATGCGTCTGTTGTGCTTCCTATATTAGCAAGATGTGTATACTGGTAGTACTGACCTACTTTGAGCATTATGACTAGCGGGTCATCATGAGGGTACATGACATGGCTGGTGTCGCAGTCTTTAAAAAAAATATGATATGGACGTTTTACCTTGCTGAAGCTGGGAAGAACTTTTACTGATTTATCCGATGACGTCATCTTGTAGCAAGTTGTAATTCTGTTGTCTTTCCTTCTCTTCTTTCCCTTATCAATTTCGATCTTGTAAAGATGGCGAGCTTGCCCCTGGCCATGCTCTTGTTTGACTTCTTTTCTTTTAGTCTTCTCTTCATGGAACTTCTCGATGTCAATTACATATTTCTGAAGTCGTCCTGAGAGTAGAATGTTGTGAAAGATCCATATCAAAGAGTAACAGTTGTCAGTTTCGTGGCTATGCACATTGTGATACTGGCATAAGGGTTTATTGGATATATCAAGAATTACTTGTGCTTTTCGAAACAAATCGTCCCCCTTTATTCTTGGTAAGATAGTAGAGAGCATGGTTGTCGTAAGAGGAATAACTGGGATGGGTATGTCTGGTTTTCCATCTTTCTTCCTAACATTATCGGTATTCCTTCCACGTTGTTTGGGAGTCATATTATTTGCTGATTTCAAAGGTGGTAATGAAAATGCTTTGTTGGAATGAATGACTGAGGAGTTTTTCATCTTATCCTTTTTAGACGGTTCCAATTCGATGTAGTTATTAACAACGTCGATCATTTTTGTCTCTGTTTTGGGTTTATGCAAAGTAAGTTCTTCTCAAACTTTAAAATCGATGTGGAGTGCAGAGGTGAATGCTGGAACGATAATTTAAGGATCCGAGTTCCCAATTTACCTTATTTCCTGCACGAAGCGCTTATAAAAGCTTGTTAAGGTCTCTTTCATACCTTGCTCAAAAAAGAATAAAGATTCAACAGTTATTTCTCGCTCCTTAGCATGAGCGTAGCTTGATTCGAAGAGCAACTGTAACTAGTTGAAACTAGTGATGGAACCTTCGGGAATAGTAGAAACCATCTGAGATATTCTTTTTTATGGCTCATGTTAAATAATTTGCATAGCATGTGATTTAGTTTGGAGTGCAATCTAACTACTACTTTGAAGTGTCAGACGTGGGTGAGAGGGTCAGTGAAGCCTACATATACTGATGAAGCTTTGGCATGTAGAATTTTTTTGGAATGGGCCTAACTTCAAGGTGAGGAGAAATATCAACCCTATCGAGAATAGATCTTCAGCCTGGATTGTCAAAGTGTATGGCTTAGATCCTATTGTTCAAGTCATCCAGGGTAATAAATTGTTGTTGAGTATTTGGTGCGGCTGCAACTTGAGGATCAAAGTCACCCTGTCCTTCATGTTCTAACCTATCTCTCACTGGTTGCCTCACCGATGGTGGCTGAGTTTGGTGGCGTGTGTGTCGACTTCCTTAAGTTGTCGATGTTGAGGATGTGAGTCTAAAATATTAAAAAGCTCTATCTGGATTCCTTGATCTGGATTGAGAAGTTTGAACTCGTTCCTCCCTCGGTTGGTTTTCTCTCTGTATTGCCCTAGAGCGATGATTACTCTGGGCTTAGGTAGCATTTGACGGCCAGTGAGCCGGTCTTGATGTCTTCATAAATTCTCTATTTCTTTATGATATGTCCACTCTATTGATCCAGGGCTTTTCTCCTCTCTTCTCTTTCGACTTGAAGAGCTTGGGCGTGCGCTGATCTTTAAGCCTCTGGACTCGGTCAGACTCCATTTGCTTCTGAAGTTCGATCACGACACTATGCAAATTGATTACTTCTGCCATGGGTGTGATCTCGTGGTTCCTTTGAGTATTTGAGGTACTTTTAATATTCATATTTGTCATCAGACTGTTTGGGATCACAGGTGGCAAAGAAAAAGTGTGGTTTCCCCACAGATGGTGCCAATTGTAATGGCATATTTTCCAGAAGGATAACTTTGCCAATACTTAACTAAGAAATATGCAACTGTAGACTAAAGCACACAAGATTTTACGTGGAAAACTCAGTAAAACCTGAGAAAAACTATGACCTCGAGGAGGATTTAGATACAAAATCTAATAGTTTGAATAGTAAGGACGTGAGAATGTATGAATAGTAGAGTTACGGATTGGATTAACATATTTTTTGCTTGTATTTATAATAGATACTGGCAGTTACAAAAATAACACAATTTCCTATTTTAGCGGGTAGTGAGCAAACTTTGCAGATCTCCCTGCAACGGCTCTATTTGACCAGGCATAACGGCTACTTTAGTAAGTTGAGCACTATGATCGTGGATATGACATTTTTTGAATAATGGAATATCTTCGACTAAGTACATCTGGCTTCTTCTTATCAAATCTGGGAAATATGCTACTGCAGGAACCTCCTATTGGCAGGGCAATAGTGGCTACGTATCAACGTGAATCATTAGGAAAACAAGCCCAGTGCGGCATATGTACATGATAATCGAGAGATTTCAATTACTTTGTTTCAAATGGTACCATGTGGGATCGTTCAGAAGTAGTAGCTGTTGAAGAATTCACTTTCGCTATTGCGCTCACCATCGAGGATGATAATTCAGAACCACTCACTATAGACGAATATCAAAGTCGTACATATTAGCCAGAGTGGGAGGCTCCGATCAATGTGGAGTTCAACTTGCTAGCTAAACATGAAGTGTTTGGACCAATAGTCTATAGGCTCGCTATCAGGCATGTCGGTTATAAAGAGCTATTCGTATGAGAACGTAATAAATTGGGAAAGATAGTTATGTACAAGGTAAGACTAGTTGCCCAGGATTTTTCTCAAAGACCTGATATCGATTACGATAAAACCTATTCTCCAGTCGTAGACGCTATAACATTTTGTTACTTAATCAGTCTGTCTGTCATTGATAACGAGCTCGACATGCATCTTATGGATGTAAATACTGCATATATATATGGGAAATTAGGTATGAAGATATGCATGAAGCTACCAAATGGATTTCAGCTTCCAGAAACGATAATGCCCAGCACACGGGATGTTTTTGCAAAATAATTGGAAAAGTCATTATACGGTCTAAAACAGTCAAGGCTCATGTGGCACAACTGGCTGACTGAATATTTAAAAGTCGTGGGCTTTACAAATAGTCTTGTTTGCACTTGCATTTTCATTAAGAAAACTGATATTGGTTTCGCCATTATAGCAGTGTACATAGATGATTTGAATATCATCAAAACTTTGGGGGAAATTGTGAAAGCTGCCGAATACTATGGGAAGGAATTCAAAATGAAATACTTTGGGATGACCAAGATTTGTTTCGGTTTGCAGATTGAACATCTTGAAAGTGACATACTCATACATCAGGTGACGTATTCCAAAAGAATCATAAAATGTTTCGATATGGATACGGTATACAATGCCAAAATGCCTATGCATGTCCATTCATGGATGTAAACAAGGACATCTATCGTCCTCCAGATAAGGGGGAGAAACTCCTAGGGCATGAGATGCCTTATCTAGAAGCTATCGGCGTTTTGCTATACTTAACAGGTATACTAACCCGATATCTCATTCATAATAAACTATTTGGGTCGTCATCGTTCCACTCCTACCCAAAGGCACTGGAATGGCATCAAGCACATTTTGAGGTATTTGATCGGTACGAAAGATTGGGGTTTGTTTTATCCAAAAAATGGCAAACGAGAAATTATAGGATACGTTGATACAGGAAACTTGTTAGATCTACATAAAGGCCGATCACAGTCGGGTTATGTGTTATTGTATGGAAACACAATGATTTCATGGAGATGGGTGAAGCAGACGATGGTTGCTACATCCTCGAACCACGCAGAGATTCTTACACTTTATGAAGCTGGCAGAGAATGCTTTTGGTTGGATCCATTATTAATCACATCAATGAAAGTTACGGTCTAAGTTCTATCCAAGATAAACCGATGATTTTATATGATGACAACACAACTTGCATCGTTTAAGTCAAAGAAGGATTTATTAAAGGCGATAGAACGAAGCACATTTTATCCAAATTCTTTTACATACATGAGTTGCAGAAGACGAATGAGATTGACTTCGTTCAAGTTCATTCAAAAGGTAACTTAGCTGGCCTATTCACGAAGGCTCTTACACATCCTACGTTCAAGAGATTAGTACATGGAATCGAAATACAAACTTTATGTGACTTATTATCACAGGGAGACCGATGTTAAGGTGAGTAATCCCGTCCTGACGTGGACACATGCATGTTATACTCTTTTTTCTTATAGTATATATTTTATCCTAGGAGATTTTACTGATTAGAGGTTTTGATGAGGCAACATATACGCGTCCACAGCCCATACATGCCATAAGATTGTACTCTTTTCTTGCACAACTTTTTGCCCAAGGGGGTTTTATTAGGTAGAGGTTTTGAAGAGGCAAGTCATCCTGGTATGGAACACTCAAAGGGGAGGAGTATTAGGTGTTGGATCAGGCCCAAAGTGCGAATCCAACTGGGTTGGGGTGTCCTACTGGGATCCTAACATGCCCATGTAAACTAGGGTTTATAGAGAGTATTTATATCCCAATAAGGGTTTAATATTGTAACCTAGAGAAACCTATAACAACCTCAGGGTTTCAATCAATATATCAATCTCTCTTTTCTCCCATATCTATCTTAGTATATGTTTATGTTAGTCTAGAGTGCTTGATATCCAATACCTACCTTATAAAAATACCTGCTCCTTAGCAGAGTTTTTACCTTTAGGTTTGTATCATTATATGATACATGTATAACGCCATAACAATCCTGGTTCTATTTAGCCTTTATATATATTGAACTTACAACTACTATATGTAGTTGGGGATACTGGCAGAGTCTCACAAAAAGTAGTAGTATCCCCCAATTCATCTTGTTTAACTATTTCTGTTACCGCACCTGGACCGATTTGTAGAGTTTTAGTTGCAAAAAAATTACCATATCTAAAAGAGGCGCATTAGAAGAGTCACCAACATGTTCTTTCTTCACAATTGCTTTATAATAATTACCAATATCGGATGAAGTGCTCGTTGTATCAGCTGAAGAAGTCTGATTCACAGATGGATTGGATTTCTTCGCCATAATAAAAATAAAACAAAGCTATTTGGCTATATTTCACTTGAAAGGAATAAACTAAAGTAGTCTTGCAAGTTTTATAGAGCCTATGATCCTAGGAAGATATCAGAGATCAATATAAGTAAATAAAGATAAAGAGAGTTTGTAGTTTACGAGTCCAGGGGAGAACTCAAGGCAGACCTGCTAGCGAATGTCTAACCCTAAAAAGTATATTCTTCTGCCTTAATATCATGACACATGTAGGTGGCAGCTTCTTAAATTGAAGGCCAACAAATAAGCAAGTTTATTTAGAGGTAAATCGTCTTTTGTTTGTATTTTTGATGGTTTTTCCAGTTATGGGTAAAGAAAAGTTTCATCCATCAGTTATGGTTCTCCTCATGAGGTACTAAGCATATCATATATCTTTACTACTAAAAATACAAGTGATCGGACAATTCCTAATTCAGACAATCAATTACTCTTTTCTCGTGCGTCGAGGGTTTTTTTGAAGGCTCGAATCAATTTTCGATCTCAACTTTAAAACCCAGCCGTCGGATCTTCAGGAAAAAATTTGTCATCGATTTATGTTTAGAAGCGCCAAATGATTTGGCTTTTTTCGTCAATATTTTGTCATCGATTTTGAATACTGACTAATAATATGGCTTTTTTAATTAATTTCAAATTATTACCATCGCAAGGATACTTCTCACCAGTACTAAACCCTATATTTATATCTCTCATCAGGGTAGCTAGGAACAAATTATAACCATCGCCAATTTACTCTTCGCCAGTACTAAACCCAAGATCTATATCTCTCATCAAAGTAGCTAGGTAATTTTGATTTTTTGTTAAAAAAAAATTCTCTATAAATTTTCTTGATGTTTAGTCAATTTAGTTCATATCTAATTGTACCTAGGCTAAACTAATTATACCTGGATCTATACAACATGTTCGTAGATAAATTTAATTCATATTTATTCTTCTAACCTAAAATACTTGTATTTGCATGAACTCCTAAATTCTTCATTTAGGTTTAGTTTTTCCTTATCATAGGCTAAATCATAGTTATGTTTTGTAGATGCCGTTATTCAATTGTATTAGGATTCTGATGAGATGGCATTCGTTGGTAATCATAATATTAGTCAAGATCCAAAAATTGATAATCCTTCACCCACTTTATCATTGATTTCAGCTACAATACCCAGAAATTGATAATCCTTCACCCACTTTTATCATTGATTTTAGCTACAATATCAGGTATTTTTAATTTCATAGTGAATTATTTTATTGATGACTGATCTAATTATAATTGAGGTGCAAAATTGAGATATTTCTATAGTTTATCTAATGAAAAAATATCCTGAAAAGCTGATAACCCAATTATAGCCATTGAATCTAGTTATAAAAGGTTTTTCTGTAGTTGATATTTGGTTTGTCTCCTTTATTGGGAAGCTTGGCTTTCCTTCTTTTGGAGCTGCTTCGCATGGTCTTTTGTGACCTTAAGAAGTCCTATCTTTTGATTCTTATAGTTTTGTTGTATGCAGTGATGGATAACTTCAAAGCTCCATTTAAAGGGATCACAAAATACCAGGGCCAGCCCTAGACGAGATCAGAAAATGAGGCCCCCCACCGGGAGAAAAAATGGTAGTACATATTTTCTTGTAGCTGCCTTTAAGAGCAAAAGAGCACAGTCATGGCAATATGGCACAGGTACTTGAAGTGACATTATGTGGCTTAAAGTTGATGGACGCCTTTGTTTTGATCCTTGAATTATTAGCATTTGTGGATTGACCGTATTAATCTCATTCCTTTTGATGTGCAGTATACTTGCCCTTTCGACAGCCCTTTTATAAATGGATCATCTAGGTTGTATTGAGACTTTACAAAATCAATGGATATTATTCCATTTGCAAGTAACTGCTTAACGGTATTGTGTCTACGACGTATATGTCGTGACTTACTATTAGCCCTTGCTAGTGCTGCTTGATTATCACAATAAATACATAAAGCAGGCATAGGTTGTGGCCATTAAGGAATATCCTCTAGAAACTCTCGAAGCCATTCTACTTCTTCTCCAGTTTTGTCCAAAGCAGTGAACTCAAACTCCATCATGGAGCGATCTATACATGTTTGTTTATGAAAATTCCATGATACTGCTACACCTCCAAGTGTAAAGACATATCCAGTAGTGGATTTTGACTCGTCAGAATTCGATATCCAATTTGTACTACTATATCCTTCAAATACAGCTGGATAAGCAGTATAGTGCAAACTATAGTGTAAGGTGTACTTTAAGTACTTTAAAACCCTAACTAGTGAGTGATACCCAATGTGCATCTCCCGAATAACTCATATATCGACTCAGTTTCCTTACTGCATAAGCAATATCTGGTCTGGTGCAGTTCATAATATTTATGAGACTGCCTATGATATGTGAGTACTCAAGTTGAGAAACGCTTTATCCCTTAATTTTTACAAAGTTTTGAGTTTTATCAGATGGTGTTTCAACACTGTTACACTCAAACTTATTGAATATTTTAAACATGTTTTCTATATAATGTGTTTGTGATAACACAATTCCCCGTGATGTCCTATTAATCTTGATTCTAAGAATAATATCTGCAATACCGAGGTCCTTCATGTCAAAGTTCATTGTCAACATTTTCTTTGTAGACTTTATTACATTAATATTTGTCCCAAAATCAGCATATAGACATACAATCACGCATGCATCATCAATGCGTTTATAATAAACACATTTGTCACATTCATTGATTTTAAATCCATCATTGATCATAACATGATCAAACTTTGCATGCCATTGTAAGGGCGCTTGTTTTAATTCATATAATGACTTCACAAGTTTGTAAACTTTATGTTCTTGTCCTTTGACAATAAACCCTTCAGGTTGGTTCATATAAATTTCCTCATTTAATTCACTGCTAAAAAGACTGTTTTCATATCCATTTGCTATATTTTAAGTTTATGCAAAGCTGCAATAGCTATCAATATTCGTATAAACGTTATCCTTGTAACTCGTGAATAAGTCTCAAAGTTATCTAGGCCTTCCTTTTACCTAAATCTCATAGCAATAACTCATGCCTTGTACTTGTCTATAGAACCATCATGTTTTATCTTCCTCATGAAAATCTATTTACAACCTATTGGTTTGTTATCAGGTGGGAGATTTACCAGCTCCCACGTATGATTTTGCATAATAAAATCAATTTTACAATGCACTGCCTCTTTTTAACTAGGAGCCTCAAAAATTGACATGGCCTCCTTAAAGGTTTGAGGTTCATTCTCTAACAGGTTAGTTAAATACTCTGGACTGATTCTTACAAATGCGGTCTTAACCCGTTTGCCACGTCTAGCAACAAGTTGCCCCTTGTACTTGTCTATAGAACCATCAAGTTTTATCTTCCTCTTGAAGATCCATTTGCAACCTATTTGTTTGTTACCAGGTGGGAGATTTACCAACTCCCATGTATGATTTTGCATAATAAAATTAATTTTACTATGCACTGCCTCTTTCCCACTGGGAGCCTCAAGAGTTGACATGGCCTTCTTAAAGGTTTGAGGTTCATTCTCTAACAGGCTAGTTAAATACTCTGAACTAATTCTTACAGATGTGGTCTTAACTCATTTGTCACATCTAAGTTTTGTAGCTTGTTCAAAAATTTACTTTGGAGTTTGTTCAAAAATTTTAGGCTAAAGATCACTGCTTGAAGCAACATCATATGATCTTTTCAGAGAATTTACAGTATCAGTCTTTTTGCTTGGGAAAATATTCTTAAAGAATATAGTATCACGTAATTCTATGATTGTATTCTCATGTATATCAGTGATCTATGATTTGTGTTCCAAAAATTTGAATGCACTACTATTATTAGTTTTGCCAATAAAAATGCAGTCAATGGTTTTTCGTCCCAATTTCGCGCGTTTGGGAACTGGAACTTGTACTTTTGCAAGACACCCCCACACTTTCATGAATGTAAAGAAAGGTACTCTACCTTTCCAATGTTCATAAGGAATGATATTAGTCTTCTTATGGGGAATCTTATTGAATAAATAATTTGTTGAAAGTAAAGCTTCCACCCACAAGTTTTATGGTAAACCAGAACTAATCAACATGGCATTTACCATATCTTTCAAAGTTCTATTTTTCCTCTCAGCAACACCATTTTGCTGAGGTGTATAAGGTGTTGTAGTTTGGTGAATAATTCTTTTCTGATCATAAAACTTTTTGAAGAATGATAAAACATATTCACCACCTCTATCTGACCTTAAATTTTTAATCTTCCTACCAAGTTGATTCTCAACCTCAATTTTGTAAAGAGTAAACATCTTTAATGCTTCATTTTTTACTTTGGAGTAGATACACATGACTATACCTAGTACAGTCATCCATAAAAGTAATAAAATACTTTTTCCCACCTCTTGTTTGGACGAATTTTAAGTCACATAAATCGTTGTGCATTAATTCGAGATGCATTGTCTTCCTTTTATCAATTGAATGAAAGGGTTGTTTTGCAAACTTTGCTTCAATACATGTTTAACATTTTTCTTTGCAATCAATACTGAATTTAGGCAACAGTCTTAAGTTTATTAATCTACGTAACGAACCAGTATTAACATGGCCTAATCCTTCATGCCAAACATTTAAAAGACTCAAGAATATAAGTTGAACCTTCAATTTTATTGATAATCATTGGGGTCACATCAACATTAAACTTAAACAGGCCATTACATAAGCAGCCCTTTCCTACAAACATTCTACTCTTAGTTAAGACACATTTGTCCGACTCAAATACAAGCCTAAAACCCTTCCTGCATAAAACTGCTCCAGACACCAAATTCTTACGAATATCAGAAGCATGCAGAACTTCATTCAGAGTAAGTTTTTTTCCAGAAGTGAATTTCAGGATAACCTTTTCAACTCCTTCAGCCACAAAAGTTGCAAAGTTTCCCATGTACAATTTTTTATCACTGTCCACTTTTTTGTATGACAAAAAATGGGTTTTGTCATAACAAATGTGGCGTGTTTCTCCAGTATCAATCCACCAATCTTTGGCGTTACTGATCAAGTTCACTTCAGAGACCATAGAAAAAAAGTTCTCCATTTCAGAAGCGTTGGCTTGAGGGGGTTGGTTCTTTGATGACTCGCCTTTATTCTTCCTGCAGTCCTTTGCGCTGCACCCTGTCTTTCTACATGTATGATAGTTCCTAGAAAACTTTTTGAAGTCTTTTTTAGTTGGTCCCAGTATAGGATTTTTACCCTTTTTCCCATTCTTCTAATGGAATTTACACTTATTATTTAAAGAATTTCCTTCAACAATATTAGCTTTTGATTCCAGCGAACTAATTCAATCGTTTTCTCACTGTTGCGATTGTCTTCTTCAATTCTCAAATGCACGATCAAGTCCTCAAACTTCATCTCATTGCGTTTGAACTTCAAATAATTCGTAAAATCCTTCCAGGATGAAGGTAGTTTTTTAATCAATAAAGCAACCTGAAATGACTCACTCAGAATCATTCTTTATGCATCAATTTCATGTAGGATAATCTGCAACTCTTCCACTTTGACTAATTACTGACTTTGAATCAATCATCTTGAAGTCAAGGAATCTGTCGACAACAAATATCTTTGTTCCTGCATCTTTTGTCTTGTACTTCTTATCCAGGGAATCCCACAGTTCCTTGGCAGCCTTGAATAGACTATGGACATTATACAGTTTATCATCTAACCCATTCAAAATGTAGTTCCTGCACAGAAAATCAGAATGTTTCCATGCCTTAACAGTAGCGATGGTGGTTTTATTAGTTTCACTATCTTTGAGAACAAGGGCATTCTTCTACAAAAATTTGGCAAGGTTTAGTGTTGTCAGATAGAACAACATATTTTGCTGTCAACGTTTGAACTCCGCTTCATTGAACTTCTCCGGCTTTTCTTGATGAAAACGAACAGCAATTTCGTTAATCGACATCTTCGCAAAACTCGAACACAAAGAAGATATAATGTCTGTCTTAAGATTGATAAATGTGTATTCTGAAATTAAATGAAAATGAATGAAAGAATGAAAAATCAAATTATCTGTGATATTACTCTCAAGAAGGAAAGAATGAAAAATCAAAGAGATTTGGGTTTTTTTTTGTTACAAACAATACAAAAAAGCTATTTATAGAGAAGAATGTGACTTATCGAAGTACCTGTTGGTAGGGCTATGCCCCAAGAAATACCTCTATGAAGAGCTGTAACTCTTGGAGAGAGTAACCAACTCCTGAATAAACACTCCAAAAAATAAATACAAAAATTGACTAAGAGTAAACTAGAAATCCCCATGAGCCCATGGCCCCAAGGCCGAATCATAGACTTATAAATAGTCTAGGTGGGGGGGTTATGGGTCGGCTCGTGCAAGCAGGCCCATTGGAGTCCCCATATAGCAAGCCTTCATAAACTTGCCTCACGCATGCGTGAGGGAACCACTTACTTACACATGTTATAGATGATAGTAGTGTGCAACCCATAATATAGTAAAAATATTCTTTTTGCTTATCCAATGTGGGACTAAATATAAACACCAAGTGTTAACATTCAAATCAGCTAAAAGTTGTAGGGTTTATTCCAACACATTATACCGAGTAAAGTTCCACCCGGTGTTCCTAGGAGGTTCTACACTCCTCTTCCTCTGTCTCCTGCATCTCTATCCCATTGGATGATTATCAAGGTAAAACTAGTTTGGTCTCTTTATGCGCATTTGTTCTTCCATTTTAGATACTTTAGTTTCGGTGGATGTGCCTGTACAACTCTGAGAAGAAATATAGAACGATATAAGGTTAAGTGGATATACTTTAAAAAATGATATTTAACTATTACTAGGATCTCTTTCGCGGACATCTTTTCGTCATATTACTAGATCTCTTACTAAGTCACTCACGACCGCGCATTAGTATGTTCCGCCAAATAAATTTTTTCTAGTGGAGTAAGAAGCTATCCTCAATCTTCCAGCCCATTCTTCTTAGTTTTTGCTTATCTTTCCACTAGTTGTCAAAAAGGATATACTTCAAGAAGTTACAAAAAACAAAACATGTTCAATACCCATTCAATATAGATAATAAACCGGGTTGTTTTGTTTCTTCCTTTTCTCATGTTTTTGGATTTATTTTTTGTAAGTTAATGTATCCTCATTTGGTTTTATTCACTATTCTAATTGCACATGTACTTAATAATATTGTGTTACGAGCAATGTGGCACGCACTAGCACGTGCAAACGCAATATTTTTAAGATTCAAGTTGGGTTTGAGTGTACTTTAATGAATAATGCATGAGCGCTCATATACTCATAAAATGTTATCTGTTCCTTCTGTAAATTTCCACCGTCTTTAACATTGCGATTACCATCTTTGTTGAGACAAATATATCTCTCGCCAAAAACCATATGTAGAAGTAACACTCCTAACTATAAACATCACACTTCTCTGATATCCTATTGCTTGCGTACAATTGAGGAGCCATGTATCCATTTGTCCCATGTATTATGTTTGAACTCTACTTTTATCTTCAATCATCAACTGAGACATCCCCAAATCAGATACTATCGCTTGGCAATCTTTATCAAGAAGAATGTTCTCCGGCTTAATGTCAAGATGTAATATATGCGGGTGGCACTCATGATGAAAGTACATAATGGCCTTAACAACTTCAAGTGCAACCTTCATCCTACAGCTCTAAGATAAACATTGACCAGTGTTACCACCCATCCTAGTGAAAATCCAAGTGTCCAACAACCCATTAGGTAAGAGAGGTCTAAACAATGAAGGAAGCTCTTCCTGTTTCACTCATTTGACTACAATATCCACGTAGGCGAACAAGATATTCCCACTCCTCCCCAGATAACAGTCGTTCAACTGGTTGTTCAACTCGTTTTACTACAACCGGTGTTCCGTCCTCCAATACGACCTTGAAGACTGACCTGCCATTACCAAGCTTATCTGGGAAGTCATTTGTCACAGTTTTGAGGTCTTCGAAACAAAATTCTCTAGGAAGTCTAGCAAGCTCCCTGAGATTCCAGTTTTGAGTTTTAGCCTCGACATCATGATGGAATCCATCGAGTCTAATGTACTATGAGTTTGATTTGATTTGATTTGTAGAGGAGATAGGGAAGGAATTTTGATTTCGAGAGTGAGAAAGAGATAGACACCCAAAATTGTCATCCAATTGGGCAATTTATGGTTGGACGGATCCAAACTTTCCAAAGAATGCCTCGTCATACGCATCGATGGAATGAACGTCTGAAACCAAAGCAAAAAAGATAGGTTTTTTTAGGGTACCCTAAAATGGTAATGTTTCCCTCTATATATCCACCAGTTTTCCTTCCAGCCAACACATCCATCAAGTCGTCTTACCAGCTCTACTAACACACCCATTAGAGTTGTAAGGACTCAAGGCTGAAGGCTCCACTCACATTTTTAAGAAGCAACAAGCGATCTTCAGGAACACCTTGAACTTTCATTTCCTGTAATATATATTAAAATAAGAAATTTATCATCTTTGTGATGAAAATGGTCACGCCCCAAAATCTAACAATCGGTAGCTAGACCAATTACCGTCATTCGGAAGGTGCAGGTCGGGGAATCCAACCGATTCGTCCCCACAAACAACCGAACCAAAAGACAAGTCCAGCTCAGTCATTGACTATAGCAATATCATCAGAGTAAGAGAAAAACACCGGAAGCAAGATATATATACATGACAGCTGAAAACGTAAATACAGTATCTCAAAATACTATATAGCGACAAAAGCTAGAATCATACATGAGTACAACAACAAGAACGGATCTGCAATAACCCAAAACTGGATCTAACAGCTAAGCTCTCAGCCAACAACAACTGCTCCGCCTCTGAAAGGGGGGACAAAGCAAGAGTGAGCAAAACCACGGCTCACTAATGCCCAACAAGGCTAAACAACATACTAATATAACAGATGCAGAGAAAGAAATAAAGTGAATGGGATAAAGATACTAAAAACTACAGTAATCAAAATAAACCTGCGAAGAAGGAAGGAATAGAAAATAGGAACTAGATTAGGAGTAGGAATAGGAATATATGCGATGACGTGATGTTATGATTATATGATGATGATATGATATGATGACTAGGACAATCCCATAATTATCCCCAATACTGGATGATGCCCTAAGTCCTAATGTTGAATGATTATTGACTAATGATTTAAAAGAACTAGACCTTATAGTTAAAAACATTGGGCTGATCAACCACTAATGCATAATAACCTTAACGAAAATCTCAGTTGGATACAATGGGCACGATTAGTTTGCAAGCTCGACCACGCTTAGGATTTAACACTTGATCAGAGTGTTCCGGGCTTTGCAATACACGGAACCAACGTCCAAACTTTATTTCACTTATTCCAAGGAATTTCAACCTCAAGGATAAGACTGGTGTCTAAGGAAACTGTCTCATACCATCTCACACTCTTGAAGGGTAATAGATATGATAGTGTCCAGCCAGAACTTCACCTACTATTTTAACCCGATGTAGGAATCCTAGGTCCTATCGAGGGTCAGCCGATATAGAGCTTTGTTATGTATCCAATTCCGTTAAGATAATAGAATATAAAAGAAGCCCACACTACAAACAGATCCCAAAGATCAAAACAACACAGCCGCCCAACCCGGCCAACACGCACATAGGATAACCACCTTCCTCAGAGGATGGCAAACAATCTTAACACACAGATGCAAACAACGACTTATAGTCAATCACAACATCCAACAACATCAGTCTCAACAGACCGGAACACAGCCACCAAGGGCAACCCACAAAAAATACCTCACAATGCACGACCTCATTAAGGACAAGGGAACCATGCCCTACATGCCTAACGATAGGAAAAACAATAATAGAATCCCGGCTATAACCGAGAACAATGCAATTAAGAACCTAATCACAAACACCTCAATGTCAATATGCATGCCCTAACCAACGTGAGTACACTAGTAAAGTAATTTAGCAATGAAGGGACACTCGCCTGAAAAACGGCTCAAAATCCGCAGGATAAACTCGGAACTCCAGCAACCGCAAATCCAACAAACAACGGAACAACCCGCGGCATTAAACACGCCAACACCTGCAACAAGGCACCCACAACACGAAAAACCCCAAATCAAACCACAATCACAAAACCCTAGAATCACGAATCACAATTCGGAGAGGAAAAAGGGAAAATACTCACCGAAGGATTTGGCGAAGAATCCGCCCAACAACGACCGCCAAACTTCAAGGAATCGAGAAAGGATAGAGTGAGGGAGAGGGTGAGTGAAAAGTGAGAGAGGGAGAATGAGAATGAGGAAGAGAAACGAAAATAAAAACTAAAAAGAGGAAAACCACCGCCAAGTCGTTCGAACGACATGGAAGTTGTTTGAATGGATAAGAAATTCATAGAAGTCGTTAGAATGGACCCAGAAGTCGTTCGAACGACTAGGAGATCATGGGCTAAATTCCAGGGGATTGGTCAACTCGTTCGAACGGGACAGGGAGTCGTTCGAACGAACCACCCTCAAAGACAATTTTTTTCCAGAGGACATGTCAACTCGTTCAAATGAAGATTTATATTCGTTCGAACGATTTTGACAAGACTGGAAAAACACAAGGCCCCCCCCCCCCCCCCGGGATCCCGATCTCGTGATCTCACCACCAAGGACAAAACACAATATCAATGACTACAAGAACAATAAGGACAACCACATCAACAACAACAAACTCCTCCGCCCAACCACCGAAACCACATAAAGAAGAACACAAAGACCTGATGCTAAATGAGATGAGGATGCAAAATGATATGAATACATAATGTATGGATGCAGATGAATGAATAAGGAAGAATAGGAAAATAAAATAAAAGAATTTTACGGGACACTACAAAAATAACCTATTACAATCTAATAAATAAACATACATATAAGTATCATCTATATAAGCGGTGTTTACATGTACAGCAGATATTTGTAAGTTGAAGCTACCTGTGGCATGCCAACAGCATATGTAATTTCAACGAAGGTGATTGAAAGAGGTTGGAATGGAATAGCCATTCCACGCTTCCTATTTTTAACTTCATCAATGGTATCTGCGCTGACAGATGAAGTCCTCGGCGAGATACCTTTCCTTCTCATTGAGTCCCCGTTATCTACACATATATGAATCCAATTTAGCATATATACAAAGCATTAACTGGTAGAATGTCAATGAAAATGTCTTTAATTTGACCACCTCCAGATAAGGTGTGACTAAAAGAACTCCTACGACGAAATGACGCCCCTATGACTTCTTGAGTTACGGTAAAAGATTTCTCATTTAGTGTTTCTTCTGACATAACTGTCTGAGATTTCCCAAATGCTGAAGTAATTTGATTAGAGTATTAGAAATGGGGTCATATGTGGCAAAAAGGATATAATAAAGTGAAAAAAAGAGAGGACAAAATTACACAGTTGAGATAAGAGAGTGCTAAAATGAAAATGGCGTTAAATAGGAAGATTTAAACAATCATCACCCCTACTCCAATCCAATACCAATGCGCTTCAGCAAATAATCCACGAGACTTGAGAACTCTCACTCCCAGTGTTTTTCTAGAATTAGGAAGAACCTATAATAATTAAATAAATGCAAAATTTAATTGATTCCCATAAAGAGAGTTTCCTCATATATTTCTGATTACTTCGTTTACATTTTAGTTCTAGAACTTACACGACTCCAACTCTTTCCAAGGAACTCATTTACTGCTAGTGCATTCTGCGCATACATCATTGGGGATGTCCAGTATCCCCATAACCACCATTTCTTCACATTATCTGCAGTGAATATAAGCATTCTCAAAGTATAACAAATAATTCAAAGCTCTAAGTACGGAAAAGCTTCAGTTTTGAATATTCATTATATTATTCTGTAACATACCTCGTGACAAAACAAAGCCACCCAAAATCATAAGAACTAGAATTGCAAACGAACCAGATGTATTTGCAACAATCATGTTTCTTCCTAACGCAGTGACGAATTGGAAAAGTCCAGAAGCCATCTGGTTAATGAGTACAAAAAGAAGGTACTGTTTGAAAAACCTGCATTTGAGAAAATTAATTCCATCTATCTCTTGAGAACTCAAAAGAAAGCATATCTTGAGAAGAACCAGTATGTTCTACTTGTTTCATTACCTTTCTATGTTTGGATCAAACCCAATCACATAGTAAGTGAGGAAGACCCAAACAACAACTTCAAGAAACGTGATGGGGACCTTCAAAATCCATGTAGGAAGTGAGTAGGCCCAGGAAGGATAGAATCGAAGATCTCTTTACTTGTAATATACTGAAAGTTTTAAGATGGTCATGGCGAGCTCTGCAAATCCGTTAAACATAATCATTATGAGAAAGAGAAAAAGGGCTCCCATAAAAATCCCACCATCAATTATTGAGTCTCGAGGTATCTCACTGCGGAAGAAAACTATCATTGTGATGATCGCTATAAGTGATAGCTGAAACAAAAGAAAGAGACATTATTTTTTTCTAATTCTACTTTAGATTTTTCTTTTTTATACACCTTACACAAATTGTACAATGAGTATGTATTTCGATAACATCTACTAAGAAAGACAAGAATTTAAACATATGTTTAATACCTTAGAAACAAGGAAAACTTCATTAAAGACCACTTGTGGTAATTTTTGATAAATCTGATAACTTTGTATGCGTCAAAAAGCTATTTATTATTTACTAACATATAGATGCATTAGAGATACTTGTTACTAACTTGTGTCAACTTGAAGATGTAGAAGAATGGGTTCCTCTTCATTAGTAAATATTCTCTGGAGACACAAGCTTTCAAAAGTTTTTTCGTGCTAACTCTATACTTCTTTGTGGTCAGTGCAGCTAGCTGGCTCTTCCTCTTGTCAAAAGGACTGGCAAGCTCGTCCCCTAGTTTCCTGCCAATATGGAATGACTAATAACCCTCTGTAAATTCCTTAACAGAGATGAAATTATAAGGCTCATCTTTCCCTGCCCAATATTGTTTCTGATCTTTCTTTGAAGTCACCTGCAATAGTATAGAAGAGCTTAATCCCGGGGGTGTATTTATAGTCAAATTGGTGGTATGTATAGAGGAGGTTTGGTGGGTATGTATGCTTCCATAAAAGTTTTCCTGGGTACTTTGAAATTTTTGTACTTCCATTTCATGTGAGTTGATCTCGAATTAGGGTTTTAGAGGTACTTATATAACTCGTCTTTGTAGGGGAAGTTTTGATGGTCTTAATCTGTCATTTTATTACTTCCATTTCACTGTTCATTTCACATAATAGTTGTTGTTTAGCGTGATTGGATTGATCAACCCTTCTGGGCTATTTTGCAACAAGGCTTCATAAGACTAAACGCAAAAAAATAAATCAAAAGACGAAAGAAAATGAGTACGGAGCCAAGACGTACTTCTTGCAAGAAGTCAGCAACTCCTTTTCTTGCAGGACATTTGAACCCCATTGATTCAAAGAACTCTAGCACTTGATCACGAGGACCCTGGTAAATGATTTGCCCATTAGTGAGAAGGATAATTTCGTCAAAATGGTCGTAAGTTTCTGGTGCGGGCTGAAGAAAAGAGATGACAGCAGTCCCTTGGAGAATATGGATAAATTGCCTAAGTGAACTCACTATCTGAAATGTTGTCGAACTATCGAGGCCAGTAGATATCTCATCCATGAATAGTGCCTTTGCCAGTCCAACCAGCATTTCCCCTACAATATATCAACCATGAATATTCAAAACTACTACGTCTAGTAGGAATTATCATGATTGTTCAAGAGCACTAGTTTTACACTTTTACTGAAGTTCATAAGAAAAAATACTATTTCTATGTTAAATAACAAATTCATGTATTACCTGTTGTAACTCGCTTTCGTTGTCCACCAGAGATGCCCTTACCATTTCATCTCCTACCATGGTATCCGCACAAATTTTGAGTCCCAAAATCAACAAAATTTTATGAGTTGCAGAAAAAAAAAGTAAGAGTTTCATCTAGCTAACTTTCCAAGATATCTTGTATAGTTTTATTTTCAATGATAAACCTCAAGTTGTTAAACATGAAAACTGTGATCTCCATTATCTGATCAAAAGTGCTCTAAATGACACCAAATTTGAAAGGAAAAAGAAAGTGGAAACCAGATTATGAGAGCCAGTATGGTTGTTGTACACTTAATCAATTAAATAGGGGATAGAGCCATACTAAACGACGTCAATGGAAAGAGGTAAGGAAAACGGCATTCCTAAAGGAAAAGGAAAAAAATGACATTCTAGACTGATGTTTATCCTTCTTAGACCTATTTTCTGCAGGTTTTACCGCCGTTTATATACTCTCAACTATTGGACAAAAATCTACACTGACGCCATTCATTTTTCTTTTTTGACATTTTGACAGCAGAAATATTGGCGCCGTTCTTACTATCTTCCACAATATTTGGTTTTTGTAAATAAGCAAACTTATTTTTTGTAGGTTTTCGAATAAAGAATACAGTGGATTGCATGTTAGACTAAATTATTATATAGTGAAGTAGCATAGGCATCATTAAAGTCCATTACATCCCATCTAGGTGGGTACCTTATGACATAATCAATTTCAGTTACAACACAAAGATTAGAATATAAATTGGAAGTATTCTACATTAGGATCTTTGCAGAAAGGATACCTTTAGGATATAGTCGGTAACGACACTGGCCTCCTGCACTTCCAGCGCTGCTGCATGCGATAAGGAAACACAGACTCAATCTCTTGAAAATCAAGATGGAGAATATACGATCTTATAAAGCTAAAAATGTTTTAAAGCACCACAACGAAATTCATGAAATGAAGAGTTTAATACTCGAGCAAAATCCATTAGGCCGTTAAGACTATTTCATGTAGGCATCGATATCAGGGTCAGGTTTGATGTTTGCAGCCTTCTCTCTTCTTGATAGCTCTGCTAGCATCTCTGTAGTTTGCCCCAATCCCAATGTGAATATTTGTTTGCTCAATTCTCCGGTATACATATAAATACTTACCATTTTAACCAAATTAATTACGTTTAGCTTACTGTAGCCAATTTCAGCTCTTTGACATCTAGCCGCAAAAGCCAAAGTTTCTCTTACTGTCATTTCTCCAATATGTAGGTCATATTAACTAATATATGCAGATGACCTCTGTGCTACAAACTCATCCATCCCATGGCCATTGTAAATTACTTTTCTTGAAACCTAAATTTTCAAAGTAGAATCTATTTCAAACTTTGATTTTCTAACAAAATAATTTACACATTGTAACAAATATCGTAAACACACTTATAAAAACAGACAGGGATAAATCTTTAATTACCTTAAGACTCAAATCAAGCTTTCCAGCCAATGCCAACAACAATGTGGTCTTCCCCGAGCTTGGTGGTCCTAGGAGTAATGTCATTCTGTGAAACTCCGGTGAATTCAAATATTAAAAGATTTTCATAAATAAGTCCAAATTAAAGTGAGACTTAATTAATGGATTGAATCAAGCTGGATTTTTTACTTTGAAGGCTTGATGATTCCGCTGACTTCATGAAGAACCGATATCTTTCGCTTTCTACTGGGAAGAATATGGAGATAGTTCAAGAATCCCTATCAAAACGACAAGAATAAATATCCCTTATTATGGTGCACACTGAACAATTACAAGAAAGAAATACTGAAAAACTTAATAACGATCTACCCATACCTCTATCAGATTCATAGAAAAATTAACTATTGAGGGTAAAGCTCTGCCTCCCACATGCGCTTCTGCTGTGATAATCAAATGGTTGAATCGCACTTCAATCGTCGGAATCTCAATTCCAACACTGAGAAAATTGTATTTACCATAAACATAAATGATCAAATAAAATTACAAAACAACATTGGTACTTTTAAATTTCAAATACCCAGACTAGTCTAATAATCAAAATCGCGATAAACACAAGTTCTTAGATACTGATCTAACCGGTTCTTGAGCTTCAACAAAAACTTCTCATTAACCTCCTCAGCAACTTTAACGAGTCTCTCCAACAACCTCCTCTTGTCTTGCAAATCAAGACTACCAATATCAACTTCTCTGAAATTTCTCTCTTCTTCACTGAGTATGCCCCTTCTTATACGCAAATAAGTAGGCAACTTCTCAATAGCTGCCCATCTCAAGGCTTCCATATCATCTTCAACTTCATCTCGCGAAGATCTCGGAAAAACATCAGCAGCATTGCTCCTCCATATTGAAGAACTATTCTTGTGTAAACTACTCAAACTATGAATATCACCACTCTCCATTCCAACACCCCACCACCTATAAAAACTCCAAAACCAACAAACCCCAGAAATAATCGAATTGAATAACTCCTTTCTAACCCAACTTATTCGTTCAATATGGAGGAGCAAGGGATTCATATGAAGTAATTAGAAAACAGAGCAAGAAATCATACCTTTTCTAGGACTCGATTTAGCTTTGATCTGTAGAACAAAAAATAGGGAGGAGTGATTGATTTAGAGAGAACCGGAGAAGGATTTGTATATAGGAGGAGAAGAGTTTAAAATTCAAAACTGCCCAACAATTGGGCAAGTTGGGGTTGGACGGCCCAGATCAATTTCATCTTGCATAATTACAATGGAAATAATCGAGGCCATCGAAAGCATGTCTCGTCATACACGTCAGTGGAATGGACGTCCGAAACCATAGCAAAAAGTTGGGTTGTTTTTTTATTATTATAGACGAACAATGTGGCGCGCCTAGCGTGTGCAAACTAGGGTTGTCAATGGGTCGGGTCGGGTCGGGTCGTCACGGGTTCGGGTCAAAAAAGAGCCAACCCGAACCCGACCTGTTTACTAAACAGATCAATAAATTTGACCCGAACCCGACCTGCAAATTATCGGGTTGACACGACCCGACCCATTTGACTAGCGAAACTATCGGGTTAACACGAAAACCTGTAAACCCGACCCATTAAAATTCAGAGAATCAGAATTTAGAAGTTCATACTTCATCTGTTCATCATAGTTCATACAATTACAATATAATATATATCAAAGATTCAGAATTCAATAATTCAGATTATCAGAATTCAATAGTTCATAATACTAAAAGATAATGCAAAGACATTAAAGACATATATACTGCAACTGTATCAAAAAAGACATATATACTCATATTGCAATTGCCCTAGTTCATACTTCATATATACAACAGTCAACAAAGACATCAAAAATCAAAATTCATCAGTGTATCAGTGATTCAGTATCATAGTCATACTAGTATCATACTGTAACTGCATATTGCTCATGCAGTCATGCTGCTACCTGCATTGTGTATTACCATTTAGGCATTTACCATATTACCATACCTCATAGTTTATAGTTAGTAGTTACACAAAGTCACAATAAACAAGCAGTCACAACTCACAAGTGTATCATAGACTCATAGTCACAAATAGTCAAACTGAAACAGTCAATGCAAAGTCAAACACCACATCCACTTGGTCTATTGCCGCCATTACTTGCACTCTCCGGTGATTCTTCCACGTCGTCACTAGCAACTCCATGAGCATTTTGTCCTATACAATATATGCATATCAAATCAAATATTTAGAACACAAAGTTAAATATGACTAGTTCATAAAAATTATATGCACTCTAAAATAACAAGTAGGTCAAATATAAATGAATAGTTAAGACATCTGATATGATTATGATATCTATCTATAATTATATATTCTATAAGACTATAAATTATAGATTTTATACTCACATATGATCTGATGATATGCAATTGCCATATCATGTAGTTATATACATCATCTGATATACAAATGCAACTCCATGAGCATTTTCTTCATCCATAGTTCCATACTCCATATATAGTCCATACTCCACAGTCCATACTCAATGCCTCAATGGCCACAACCACCACAGACAGGTAGTGTCTATCTATACTAGTAACATCTGATTTGATATGCAACAATAATGTTAAAAGGTGTAAAGCAATTAAGCAACCAACTCTTGTTATGTCTTTAATAATGCACCTTGCTATATTAATGAGTTTTTCATATTTACATCAAGAATGGCAAAAATGTGATATTTCTTTTTGGAGTTCCATGATGCTCTTTTATGTTTTATTATATACACAATCATAATGTCATATAAATATATATATATATATATATATATATATATATATATATATATATATGTAGACTTATGACCTTAAATAAAAATAATCATAAAGTGACAACTTAGAGTTCATTACTTACCAACATCCAGAAGTGACAACTCTTCGCCAAGCTCCTCTATAGCCGATTCCACAACATCATCAACTTTTGAATTCCCTACAAAATTTATTTATAAAGTAATGAGATCACTCTCAAATAAACAACGATTATTAAAATGCAACAAAAATATACATAAAATCAATGTAAAATGAGATCACCTTTCTCTCTCTGATATAACCAATCACGGGTACAAACTAGAGCCTCAGCACACGCAAGTTTTAAAGCACTGCGGAATGGATCTATAACTCTTCCACCAATGCTAAAAGCAGACTCAGAAGCTACAGTGGATATCGGGATGGCCAATACATCACGAGCCATCAAAGCAAGCTCGGGATATCTAAATTGGTATGACTTCCAAAAAGAAAGTATATCAAAATCCTCGCTTAAACTAAACTTAGGCTCCTCCAGATATTGTTGTAGCTGAGACTTCATCGGGGCATGCTCACTCTCGTCAAACATCTCAAATGCCTAAAAATTATGATATAAACTTAGCAATATCTAGTTCTAGTATCTACTAATTCATGGCAAATATGGAAAATATGGCAAATTCATGGCAACTTAGCAAACATGTCATTACTTACAGAGTATAGAGTATATAGACTACAGCCTACAGAGAGTCAGAGACATGCTATTACAGACTACAGTCTAGAGAGGCATGTTATAACATTTATATACATACAAAATCACAGATTACATACTACAATATACTACAGAGGCAGATACAAAAGTCATACAGTCTACAGATACAGACTAAAGTATTTAAAAGCAAATAGTACAGAGGTATGCTATATAGTCATACAAAAATCACAGATTATAGACTATAGATTAGATAGAATCATAGAGGCATGCTATATTGCTAATTTGCTATTAGCCTATTACAGACTACAGAGTACAGTCTACACTCTACAATCATACAAAATCAAAGATTACAGACTACAGAGGCATGGTCATACAGAATCATAGATTACACTTACAGACTAGTAGTAGACTACAGTCACTACACTACAGTCACTGCACTACACACTACAGAGTACAGAGGCATGTTAGCTATATAGTCATACAGAATCACATATTACAGACTAGTAGACTACAAAGTACAAAGTACAAAGTACAAAGGCATGTTATTGTTAATGTTATACAGTAACAGTTATACAGATTACACAGAATCATAGATTATACAGACTAGGCATGTAGCTATACAGTCAATCAGTCATACAGAATCACAGATTACAGACTATAGAATATAGTCATATAGATTAGACGTTAGAGGCATACTATTTAGGGCTCAGAATCACAGATTACATACTAAAGTATTAAAGCAAATGGTGCACAGTCTACATACTACAGAGGCATGTTATACAGTCATACAAAATCACAGATTACACAATATATAATATAGATTAGACTCATTAGAGATATGCTATTACAGTCACAGAATCACAGATTACAGACTAATGATGCTATACAATATGAATATGCAGTCATACTCATACATACATAATCACAGATTACAGACTAAAGTATTAAAGTAAATAGTACAGAGTCTGCAGACTACATAGGCATGCTATTACAGACTACAGACATATGCATACTATTACAGAGTTACAGTTATACAGATTACAGACTAAAGTATTAAATTTAAAAGCAAATGGTATAATAATACCTGCATAACTTCCATGTCCAGATTTGACTTCATAGAGCTAGAACTTGAATTAGGAGTTGGCTTGGAATTAGAAGGAGTTTCCTTGGAATACAAAGCCACATAGATGTCAAAAAGTTGACTTAACTTCTCCTTAAAGTCTCTAAACTCCTGATTTTCCAGCCCAAAGATCTCATTGTAAGCAAACTCTACAAAAACAAGTTTATACCTAGGATCTAAGACGCAAGCCACAACAAATATAAGGTTATGATTTGACCAATATTTCTCAAACTTAGTCTTCATTTGTGATGCCATAAATTTCATAAACTCATCCCTACCCTCATAGCCTTTGAAATATGATGCTGAACCGAATAGACTTGAGGAAAATATAAATTTGAAGTGGGGTACTTTGTCCCGGAGAAAAGACATGTCACATTATAAAATAACTTCAAAAACTCGCATATCTCCCCAACTCTATCCCATTCATCCTCGAAAGGGCAACACTTGTAGCTAGAATCACTCAAATCCAAATGAGTAAAAGCCTTTCGGTAGAAAAGAACACTATCAAGCATCATATAAGTGGAGTTCCAACGAGTTGGAACATCTTGCATCAAACCCTTGTTAAACGGTAAAGACGCCTGCTTAACACAATCACAAAAAATTTGCTTCGTACGTTGAGAACCCCTAAAATACCTAACACTTTTCTGAACTTTTCCAACCGACACATCAATCTCCTTCAAACCCTCTTGCACAATCAGATTTATCACATGTGCATAACACCTTGCATGGAAAAACTCTCCATCAAACAACAAAGAATTACTCAACTTTAACTTACTCTTAAGCATCCCAACAAAGACATCATTAGACGAAGAATTATCTAACGTAATAGAAAAGAGTTTCTTCTTAATGCCCCAATCACAAAGTAAAGTGTGGATTTTCTCACATATGGTCAATCCGGTGTGAGGAGATGACATATAAGAAAAACTAAGAATCTTCTTCTCTAAAGTCCAATCGGATTTCACAAAATGTGTTGTAATTGAAATAAAGCCATCCATTGTAATAAAACTCCATAAATCAGATGTTAGACTAATTCATCCCGCTACCCCACGCAACACATTCATAACCTTCTTTTTCTCCCTTTCATAAATCTCGATAACATCTTCCCTAGATGTATTTCTAGACACTAGCTTCAACTCCATATTAGCAAATGCCACATAAGTAAAAGCATCACGAATCCCCTCATACTTCACAAACTTGAAAGGGAGTTAATGCCTAATTATTACTAGGTTTAACATCTCACGAAAAATAAAAGGGTCAAACTTTACCGCCCTCAAAGACATGGAAGACTCGGATTGAGACAAAAGCATTTGTCTCAAATCACGTGTTGTAGCCTTCTCACATGTTTTGAGATGGCGAGAAAGATTGTCGATCCCATGTGAACTAGCAGATAAATAAATGGCACCACATTTCTTACACTTAGCCCTTCTTTCTTATCCTTACCAACAAAGATTTCAAAAAAAGCCCAAACATGAGAAGTTAGCTTTCGCTTACGATTACCAGGTTTCCTAGCAAGTGTGCCAACACTTTCACCTCCAGTTCCAGCCTCTGACAATGGGCCATCAATCCCCTCCATCTCCATGTCATCTTCATCAAGATCAATGTTGATGTCATTATCATTATTTAACTCAAAAATTGGATTTATCTAGAAAAAAATCATATTCAAAATTATAAACAATTATCGAATATGACAAACAAAATAAACAACTCATCACGTAAAAATTAACTTTTAATTTATTAGTAGATGTTAAGGCAAACGCCATTATAAATTATTTTCAAGTCTAATGAAAATAATTACAATTACAAATCACTTAGCTAAGAGTAATGCAATTACAATTAGAAGTGTTGCCCAAATAAACAAAGTACATACAAGATTATATCCAATAAAAGCATAGGTGAGATAGTTGTCCCTAATCTTAGGTCTTATAATCTCAACTTGTTTATATTCATCAACTTGTTCTCCCCCTTGTCCTAGGTCTCCTGCCCTAAGGCCCCCAACAAGAACATCCTCTCATATAAATGACTTGCATTGGTTTTTGAATTGGGAACAACGATAAAAATAACGACCATTGTTATTTTTAGTGTTAGCCCTATAAAGCTTCATGTATCCAGCCCCACAAGTGCAAGGAGGTCCAACTTGTGCCATTTTTGCAAAAGGCCTAAAAATAACCAAATTAACATTTAGCTAACAGAGATCACCAAATCACTAACCAAATTTAAGAAATTTGATAAATTTGTGTTCAGATAATTTTCTTCATGAGCTCAATCCATTCTTCTTGTACATTGTATCATAGATTGATTTCTAAGTAAATGTTTCATTACAGAATGGCAGCAATCAACAAATTCATGTGCAACTCTTTTGTTAAAGCCAAATATTTTGGCATTAGCAATTGCACATATTCTTTTTTATGAAAGTTATATTTTTGGGCATTGAAAACTGCATTTTCTTGTTAAAGAAAACCCCATTGCAGTTTTCATCACCAAAAGAATGTAGCTTCTACAAAAAGAGTATCATACATAATTGATAATGCATAAAAGAGTGAAGCATCAAGCATGCAACTGCTGCCTAGTACCCACAAGCTTAGAAGTTACAAGTATTCATTTCATTCACAATTTCACATACAAGAATATAGTTATATACACAACAAAAATTCATTAAAAATATACTTATATCATACAAAAGAGTAAAAATATAAAATCAGGCAAAAGATAGAGAGATTACTTGAAAATTTGTTGACTGTACTTGAGACTTGAATCACTTGATTGAGATTTGAGAGTTGAGACTTAATAGAGAGATACTGAGAGTCTGAGTCTCTGAGATATCATACAATTATAAAGAGTCAAAGACTCAAAGAGATAATCATATCATACAAAAAGAAAGACTGAAAGACAGAGAGAAAGACTGGTCCTGTTGTTGAGCTGAAAGCTAGTAAGCTATGATATGATGATATGAGACTGAAAGTTAGTAAGCAAGTAAAAGTAAAGATAGAGAGAAAGACTGAAAGAGTAACCTGGTCAGCTGGTCCTGTTGTTGAACACTTGAACTGATGAACTGATAATATAAAACTAATCTACTGAGAGTCTGAGACTGATCTCCAACTCCAACTCCAAACTATGATATGAGAACTGATGAAGTGAATTAGTGAAGTGATGGACTAATGATATGAGATTGATCTCCAACTCCAAGACTAATGAATTGATGAAGTGAGTTAGTGAACTGATCTTTCCACAAAAGTGAACTGATCTCTCCACAGTCGTTGAGAGAACTGAGACTGATCTCCAACTCCAAGACTGATGAACTGATGAAGTGAAGTGAAGTAGTAAACTGATGAGTGATGACTGATCTCTCCAGAGAAGTGAATTAGTGAACTGATCTCTCCACAGTTAAGAGAAATTGAGAGTCGAGAGGGGAATCAGAGGAGGCGAGGAGGAAATCAAGGTTTAGGTATTTGACCTTTAGGCTAACTATTTATACCTATGGCAAAAGACCAAAAATCCTTTAAACCTAAACTAAATTACAGAAATAAACGGGTTAGCGGGTCACCCGTGGGTCAAAATTTAAGACACTAACCCGACCTGCTTCGTTAACGTGTCTAGCGTGTCAACCCGTTTATGACCCAAACCCGCCAAGGGTTAACCCAAACCCATTTATATCAGGTCGGGTTCAGGTCGTGTTATCGTGTTCGGGTTGGATTGACAGCCCTAGTGCAAACGCATTATTTGTAAAATTCAAGTTGGGTTTGAGTGTATTTTTTGATATATTAAGGTTTACCTTTTCTTTTCTCAAGAACACCATATTATGCATGCTTTTTTAAGTAAAATTTTGTGTCGAATGATACTCGTCCTTTGATCCCATTCATTCATTCCTATAGTCTTTGCAATAAGATGATAACTAGATATTACTCGATTTTGATCAAAGAAACTTGCACTATGTTTTTCTTTCTTGAGGTACCTTGAATGGTATTCTCATTTGCTAGTTGTTAAGTTCATTCTTACTAAGGTTAAAGAATTTTTGAGGGAATTGAATGAAAGCTTACGAACTATTGTGATTTTTATATCCAAGTGGAAACACATAGCTTGTCGGTTCTATATATAGGATCTCAGAGACAACTATCTAATGACGTAAATATACTTAGTATTATAATTTGTAATTTTGAATTAAATCTACCTAGTTTGGTTTAATTTTTTTAATATAGCTTCGTGCTTCAGATCCTTGGTGATCTCACCACGTTAACTTCTTTATTTTAATTTTTGTGCTTTTGATTTTGTTTCAGATTACCAAAGAATAGTATCATTTCTATTTATAAGGGGATATGGTATAATTATGGCTTCTCCGCCATTAAGGATTGCTTGATCAAGAGAGAGAGAAGGGTTGAGTCAATGGTTTTGATTGGTTTCTTACCATTATTTTTTCTTATGTTAATCTTACTAAGGCAGGCCTATTCTGTATGGTTTTGCATATGTAGAGTTTTTTACTGAAACAAATATGGTACTCAGAATCTGTAAGAACAGGTCATTCCTAAGAAGTTGGATTATAAAATTTTTGCCGATAAATCAAAGACCTAGTGCGGGAGTAATAGTTTATCAAAATCTCAACTTGTTAATTCAACATTGAATTTGATGAATTTTGGTTTATAACATTCCAGATATTGGTTATATTGTCAAAAAAAAAATTGGCTTCCCCCATCCAAAGTTAAAATTGCATTACCGATCATCTCCGCTGTAATAACTATCCCAAATAATGTTATAAGAGAATATACCATGCAAGTTCCAAAGTATGTGGCAGGTATTACAGTTTGTGGAGACTACGTGAGGTTTTCTAGCAAAGGTATAAACAAGGTTACAGGTTAACAGATATTGATGGTCACCAAAGATAAAAGTAATGTACTCAACTTAGCAAACAAACAATCAATCAATGTCAAGACAAAATCTAGCAAATAAAAGACAATGAATTTCAAACAATCTAATTACAACTTTGTAATTCAAAACATCATTTAGCAAATAAAATAACATGCTCATAGTATAAAATGGAAAATGAATTCTAAACGCATTACAAAAAGGGTTCTAAGTTTCAACAATTTGTCATACTTACAACTAAAAAGGAATTAAAAGGCATGATACTTTTAGTCACTTTGAGAATATCATAATTTATATATAATCACTGTCTGAGATTATTATTTTGTACTATGGATTTCCTGCAGCCTTGATAGTAGTAGTCTCATCCTAAAATTGTAGAAAAGATACCAAAAACATTTCCACATTGAATTCAATATGAATGCAAAATTTGATAAACAAACTTTAAAGCTGAAGTAATCGAATTGAATAATTCTTTATACAGAGTTTAATTATCAGTATAACAAAACTTTACTTTTTGCTTTTGAAATTATATAACAAATAAATAAACTTTCCATTAAGAAGAGGAATGGCTACATCTAAACATATTTCATATCAATATAGGTTGCTAAACAAGTAGTTTAGAAAGAGCAGTTTAGAAGGCCTAGTTTCTTTATTGCACAACTATCTAGTCCCTCAAAGCTTTTTTTATACCATACCGATGGCTCTTTTGACACCTATACCCACATCTTCCCCTATCCTAACGCTGTTATGGCAGTCTTGTTATCTTACTGCAGCTAGACGTCATCTAAGTTCTGAGAGCTTCATCCTACTGGAGTCAGAATCTCCCTCGGAACATATCCCACTGATGCTCTATGTCTAGGCTATAGAACTATAGGCAATATAGCTAAATTGAGCTTGCTCAAGTCGTTCATGTGTGACCTGAATGTTGTACAATTGCGGTATTTGAATATAAAGAATATTTTACTTTTCAATTAATATAACCCAGACAGGCTAAAGAGTGGAACTTCCTTTCCCTTCCTATAAGTTAACCAAGTTTTCTCCTCAGGTTGAGTTATCTTATCTCTAATCTCTCTGTCAGAATACTCATAAGTTTCGGTTCATAGTCGAACGTAAGTCACCTTGGCATTGATTTCTATGAGGCCTCAGTCTTTTAATACTAATCAAACCTCGTCTTCCTCCCAATAAAAAATTCATGACTAATCTAAAGTCCAACTCATCTGGTTTCAAAAAGCAAACAAATCAAGCTAATTAAGAATAGTCACAAATAAAGCAAACAAATTAAACCAATTCTACTAAACCAAATAAAGCCAATAAACGTTTGATAGCCTGCAAAAAGGAACAAAGACCAAGGATCCTTGGGAGAGGGAATAGGAAAGAACCAAAAGTACGTAGAAACAAAAGAAAAAGAAAAATGAATAACTTAGCAATTAAAAAATCATAAGAAGAAGAAGAAGAAAAGTTGAATCAATGATATGGTTCGCTATTCAAGCTACAAAAATAACTTTTTTTGTAAGGAAATCATCTTAAATTGGATAATGAGTTTGGGATGACAAACCTCACGGTTATATTTGCCTGGACGTGTCCTGGCCCTTTGAGAGCGAATTAATATGTTACATTCATTTGAAGAGCTTGAGCACGTAGTTCTAGGATTCCATTCCAAACAAAATTCTGCTCCTGATTTATACAATTTCCATATGTATATTTTTGTTCTAGTAGCTTTTCCATGAAATAATCCTAGTTTTGTACCAATAAAATATTCATCAAACGGGGAAAATTCCTTTATAGTTACCAAATGATAATTTGCAGAAGCCTCAGACTTAACACCTTTCTATTATAGATCCCCGTCTGCAATAGTTCACAATAGAAACTTCTACATTCTTTAGTAATATACAATGCACAATCCGTAGTTAAAAATTCAGTATAGACCTATTTTGCGGGAGTTCTTAAAAATCTTTCTAATATTTGTGAATTTTAATTTTGTTCCGTACATAAAATCTATTGTTCGGATAATCAATCAGATTATACCATAAATTTCCATGTTCTGGTGTAAACCAATCCAGTTGGAGTCTAATCTATCTATACATCCTTAAATGAACAATAAAATAAAATAACAATAAAATAATTGATAGTGGCTTACACTTTATGCATCATTGAAGGACTGAGAAAGGAAAACTATAGATCTTGATTTCGTAGTTTGCGTAAGAAGAATGGCATCCCGACCAAGTTTCATAGTTCTAGTCTAGAATCCAAAACGTACATAATTAGCACAAAGTAAATAAACAAAATTGATTCCATAATAATCATTCCTGCTATAGCATAGTAGATTGCAACGATTGGGTTAGATTGACAATAATGCCCCTTCAAGGAAAGGGTTAGGGACGTTCTGGTGGTCCATGGGCTACTACTGTATTGGCAAATAGATTGTAAGAAAATCTATCGCTTTAGGTTATATTAAAGGTTGACTATTAATCAGAGAGATGAGCATTGATATAAAAGGAAAACCAGAGAAGGATTTCCATGGTACAAAAATACCATGGAAATAATCCAAGTCTTCCAAAGTACGCCTCGTCATACACGTCGGTGGAATGGACGTCTGAAACCAAAGCAAAAAGATGGGCTATTTTTTATTATTATTATAGATATGTTTGTTTTCTGCAAAACTTTTTAGAATAACAATTTATTAGATATATTCATTTGATTAACCTAGGCTTGTACATTTTTAACATATATTTTTGTGGTATGAGGTGGCATACGCTGCTCGTTTAGTTCTTTAGGATATATAGACTAAAATACATTAAGTTCATTAGAAAAGAAAAAAAGAAAACTAGCTTAACCCGGCGGTTGGCCTGTGATTCTCTCCGTAAATTTATTACTTTAAAATTAATTAGCAAGCACTTAGCCTAAGTCCGGTTTTTACTTAATTAACAAAACAACAAAATCATTTGATTAAGTGACACTGTTGGTTTGACAAATAAAAGAAACATAAACTGTTTAGGTATTGCCTGAGAGCGGATTGATAATCCGTATCAAACCGGGTGTTGTAATATAAGTTAGGGTTGTCGTTCTTCAGGGATACAAAGATCAAATCTTGTTTCTCATATCAAATTAAGTAAATGGAAAATATAAATTAATATAAAGAATTTATTTATAAACAAAAACTTACATCATTAATTTCCAAATTTAGATTTCCCAAGATTCTCCAAAAATAAAACAACATTATCTCTAAAGAATACACCATAGCTACGGTGGTTTTTAGAGAGTAAAAGATGATCATCTCTCCTCTACAACTCTATCTCTCTTTAACCTAACTAAAAGTCCTCATCTCCCTCAACCACTCCTGATTTTGTCAAGACTTTTTAGCTAGGCATGACTACTACGTCTTTTAGCAGTTCTAGCAGCTCTTAGCACAAGGTTATCTCTAACAGCTCTTGACAACAAATCATCTCCAGCAGCTCTTTAGCTTGTAAGAGTTGGGCTTTAAGAAGGGTTTGATTACAAATGTCTCTTTACCTGCAATAGTCAAACATACTTCAATTAGGCCCAGTGAAACATAAAATAAGTTCCCAGATAATGTAAATTGAAGGACAAAAATAGATATTTTTCATGCCTATCAAATACCCCCAAACTAACATATTGCTAGTCGCTTAGCAAAAGAAAAGAAAACTAAACTCTTTCGTGGTTTCTTACAATTTTATTTAGCGTATGCAACAAGCCTTTCAACCTATAGGTTATCCATAAAGGATGATTTGTGTCTTGTGAAGGTTTTCAGTGAATATACCCAAGAATTTCTATCACAAACGTTCTGGTATTATAAACAACTAATAATTATTGCTCCTGGTATCTCTAAAAATGGATTGAATTCATCTCAAAGATATAACACTTAAACAAGGGTTAACCATTAGATACGCTTAGAATTTGTCAAGTCAATTTTACTACTATGAGATTAGATCAAGTTTCAGAATTTTATCCTTTTGTGTAGTGAATTTAGTTTCTGGAATCAAGGAAATTGAAAATCCTTTCAAATAACCTTAGCCTTATCTTGAGTATGGTGAAAGAAATCTAGAAGTTTGTTCGACAAGTACCTTAGTTTGTTTGCTCTTTTTTTTTTATCTTTCAAGGAAAATATCTATCCACACAAGTTTTTCATGGTAAGACTTTTGCATTTGAGTTTTCATTTGCTCTTTTATATGTACAACTTGTCCTCCTTCACATAGTTCTCAACTATACTCGTAGACACTCGTTTTTTACTTTTTTGGTCTCTTACTTTCATATTGATTCATGGCTTGCCTCGAGATTAATAAAAATTCTTCATCTTTCAGTTCTAAATCATGCGATGGGCCTTGATTTGTGAATGTCTTTTTTTTCTTTTTCTTTTTTGCACGAGTATGTCAACTTCATGAAGGAGCCAATAACTTGTGAAAATATATACAAACTCTTTGTATAAATTTATGTGAAACAAATATGATTAGGTAATTATCTCCCTCGTTACAGATTCTTCCTAACCCAAACTGTTGATTAATTAAAATGTGATAGTTAGTTTTAACAAAACCTTGATAACATAACTACGTGAAGTGCAATTATAAGGGTGATTTTCTTCTGAAACACATCTAATAAGATGGTAGCACTAAAAACTTAAAAATTCTTAACGCATTAATAATTTACGTTTTAAAATAAACCATAACCTTATAATTTTATCCCAAGTGCAACTCTAGGATTCTAAGAATGTCCAAAGATCAGATTATACAAAAGATGTACTTAGAATACCAGAATGCCCTAGAATAACAACTTTTCTTGGAAAAAGTTATGAAAATCTTATTTACCCCCACCCTTAAACTGAATCAGCATGTGCCACCACATTTGCCAAAAATGGAAAAAAGAAGAAGGAGAAAATCTAAAAATATTACCTGAACATGATAAGGGTTGCCTCCTGTAAGCGCTAAGTTTAACGTCTTCAGTCAGGCGATGGTAGGTACCCCCAAACTAGATAAGACTACGGGTAGAAATAAAGATACATATGTTTCATATGATGGGTCCCGTAGATTCATATCCTCACTCGAACCCGTAAAGTACTCGTGAAATGGTTTAAGTCTTTGTCTATTTACCTTATTAATGTTACCAGTACGAGGGTCAAGAATTTCAATAGCTCCATGTGGGAAAACAGTTTTGACAATGAACGGCCTGGTCTAACAGGATTGAAATTTTCCGGGAAACAGATGAAGACCCGAAGAATATAGTAGAACTTTTTGATCAACTTCAAAGGTCTTTCGCAAGATATTTTTATCATGGAAAGCCTTGGTTCTTTCTTTGTATATCTTTGCGGATTCATATGTATCTTTTCGGAGCTCATCCAACTCATTGAGTTATAGCTTTCGGTAGGACCCAGCCATTGAAGTATCAAAGTTAAGTATTTTTATTGCCCAAAAAGCTTTATGCTCTAGTTCGACAGGAAGATGGTATGTTTTGCCGTAAATGAGTCTGTAAGGTAACATTCCAATCGGGGTTTTATATGCAGTACGGTAAACCCAAAGTGCATCAATTAATCTTATAGACCAATCTTTACGATTTAGGTTAACCGTCTTTTGGAGAATATTTTTGATCTCCCGATTTAAAACTTTGACTTGCCCACTCGTTTGTGGGTGATAAGGTGTTGCCACCTTATGGGTTACACCAAACTTTTTGATAAGGGCAGTAAAAAATTTGTTGTTAAAATGTGACCCTCCATCGCTAATGATAGCCCTAGGTGTTCCAAATCGAGATTTTTTTTTTTAAATAATTGAAAACAACTGCATTGTTATTTATTTTCGAAGGGATGGCTTCAACCCATTTTGATACATAGTCCACTCCAACAAGGATGTACTCATATCCAAAAGACTTGGGAAAAGGGCCCATAAAATAAATGCCCTAAACATCAAAAGGTTCAATAACTAAAATAAGCTATAAAGTCATCATATTTCGTCGAGAAAGGGCTCCCATTTTCTGGCATCTCTCACAAGCTTTGCAAAATGCATGCTCATCGTGAAATAAGGTAGGGTAATAGAAACCGCATTGCAAATTTTTTGTTGCGGTCTTCTTAGAGCTAAAGTGGCCTCCACAAGCTTGGGTGTGGCAAAATGATAGAATATTGGTAAACTCACACTGGGGAACACATCTCCTAAGAATTTGGTCAGTGCAATACTTAAACAAATCTGGATCATCCCAAAAGAAGTATTTCACTTGACTAAAGAAATGATCTTTGTCAGGTTTAGTCCAATGATCAGGAATGGTCTCCATGGCTAAGTAATTAGCAATGTCTGCAAACCACGACAACTCAAAAACTAAATTTACAACCATAAGCTACTCATTAGGGAAGGATTCCCTAATTGGTAAGAACTCATCAACAGACTCAATTACTTTACAGGAAAGATGGTCGGCTACTATATTGTCTGATCCCTTTTTGTCTCGAATCTCGAGGTCAAACTCCTGCAAAAGTAATACTCACTGGATTAGCCGTGCCTTAGCATCTCTCTTTAACAAAAGATGTCGAAGCGCGGCATGATCCGTGTAAACAATCACATTAGATCCTATAAAATAAGATCTAAATTTTTTTAGCGAATAAACAATGGCCATGAGTTCTTTTTCGGTGGTCGTGTAATTCAATTGGGCGTCATTTAACATTTTACTAGCGTAGTGGATGACATGGGGGCATTTGTCAATCCACTATCCCAAAACAGTGCCTGCAGAATAATCAGAGGCATCACACATTAACTCGAATGGTTCACTCCAAACAGGTGGTCTAATAATGGGTGATGTTGTGAGCTGGGTCTTAAGCTTATAAAAAGCTATAAGACAAGGTGCATCAAACTCATAGGCCACATCTTTGGTCAAAAGGCTGCTTAAAAGACGAGTAATCTTACTAAAATCTTGGATAAAATGACTGTAGAAACCTGTATGTCCTAGAAAGGAACGGACGTCCTTGATATTTTGTGGTGGAGGGAAGTTAGAAATGACATCTATTTTGGCCTGGTCAACTTCTATTCCTTTTTCAAATATGATATGCCCTAAAACTATACCCCTTTTTACCATAAAGTGACATTTTTCCCAATTTAAAATAAGATTCTTTTCTTGGCATCTGAGTAATACTAGAGAAAGATGATGAAGGTACTGGTCAAATGAGTTGCCAAATAATGAGAAATTATCCATGAAAACTTTAAGGAATCGCTCTACCATGTTAGAAAAAATGTTTAACATGCAATGCTGAAACGTCGCAGGACCATTGCATAAGCCAAAAGGCATGCGACGGTAGGTGAATCTGCCGAAAGGACATGTAAAAGTTATTTTATCTTGGTCCTCGGGTGCGATGGGTATTTGGTTGTACCCAGAGTAGCCATCTAAGAAACAATAAAATGTGTGCCCAGCGAGTCGCTCGAGCATCTGGTCTATAAAAGGTAAGGGGAAGTGATCTTTCCTAGTGACCGAGTTAAGCTTCCTATAGTCTATGCAAACTCTCCATGCAGTGGTCATTCTAGTGGGTACGAGGTCGTTATTCTCAATCTTTACAACGGTGATTCCTTACTTTTTTGAAACAACATGGATCGGGCTAACCCATGGACTATCAGAAATGGGATAGATGATCCCAGCATTAAGGAGTTTTAAAATCTCTTTCCGAACTACTTTGGCCATAGTCGAGTTTAATCTCCGTTGTCCTTCCCTGGACTTTTTGGCATTATCTTCCAAATTGATTTTATGCATGCAAACCGAGGGACTAATTCCTTTAATGTCTTCTATACTTTAGCCAATACCTTTCGTATTTCCCTTAAAAACACGAATCAACTTCTCTTCCTGAAGGGGTTCCAGGTCAGCGACAATAATGACAGGCATAGTTTCGTCAGGACCTAGAAAGACATACTTAAGGTGAGCGGGAAGAGGTTTAAACTCTATCTTTGGGGAGGTTACTTTAGCCTCCGGAATGTGTTTCTTAACATCTAAGATTTCATGCTCACCTTCCGGCTCTAAAATTTCTAAAGCCGAATCTAATAAGGTTTACACCTCATAGATGTACGAATCGTCCTCACAATCTCCATCAAATTAGAACAAAAATGCCACTAAGGGATCTGAGGTACTTATCCTCTCAAAAGTGTTACTCACAAAACTCTGGATCATATTGCACTCGAGTAGTTTAGAATTAGAAGGAGAATACGATGCATTAAAAATATTCAATTATGTTGTCATGTTCCCGAAGGTCAACTTCATAATTCCATTGCGGTAATTGATTACCGCATTAGCTGTTGCCAAAAAGGGGAGACCTTGAATCACATGGATCTTGTCCTCAGGGTTTGCCACTGGCTCAGTATCTAACACAACAAAGTCTACTGGATAAACAAACTGCTCAATCTGGATCAACACATCTTCAACTACACCCTTAGGAATCCTAATAGATCGATCAGCTAGCTGAAGGGTCCTATTTGTGGGTTTAAGTACTCCGATATCTAATTGCTCATAGATAGAGTAAGGAATGAGGTTCACGATGGCACCTAAATCAAGTAGAGCTCTTCCTATCTTACGGGTCCCAATCATACATGAAATAGTAGGGCATCCTGGGTCCTTGTATTTTGGAAGGGATTTACGCAAAAGGACAACACTAATATGTGCATCTAAAAGAATAAAGGTATCACTCTCGTGAAGATGAAAAGCCTTTTTCGAGACATGTATGCGCTGCTTTAAGGTACAAAGATCTTTAAGGAATTTTGCGTAATTAGGAGTTTGCCTTATGGCCGTAAGGATAGGAATGTTAATCACACAATGCTTAAAAATCCCTAAAATCTCCTCATAGACGTTGCCCTTCTTAACAAGAGTTAACTGCTGAGGAAAAGGAGTCAGCGGCTGAACATGTGTTATCACGGTTTCTTCCTCACTCACAGATTCTTCTATGGGTTTACTTTGAATTTCCAGCTCGGGTTCCTTAGGCATTTTTACCAAAATATCAATTTTCGTACCGCTCTTAAGAGAAATGATGGCGTTGACTCCATCACGATTGGAAGATCTAGGATATTCAGTATTCCCTTTAGGATTAGCTTGAGTTTGACTGGGGAATGTTCCTTTCTCTCTCGTGCTTATCTATGTTACCATTTGACCTATTTATCCCTCAAGTTTAGCAATAGACGACTAGGTTACTTGCATAAATGCCATAAGAGTATCTTCTAAGGACGTGGTTAGAGTAGACAGATTCCTATTGTGTGGAGGAACATAAGGCACATTAAGGGGAGCTTGATATGATGGATTTTGTTGCCACAAGGAATTAGACTAGTGTTGGTTTACATGGTTGTGCGGTTGATAAGAGGCACTACCAGAAGAACCTCATTGGTAATTTCTATTTTCCCAAGAATTGCAGTTGTTGGAATTATTATTCCATCCACCATTGAAAGGTTGGCTATTGGGACGTTGATATATGACATTGGCCTGGTCTTTCCTACCCGCTTTTAAACTAAGCACGTCAGGGCAATCATGGACCAGATGGTCCAAACTTTCACAAACCACACAAAGTGGTATCGCCATATGGTTAATAGAAGATGTGGTAGGGAGTTGCTCCCTTTTCCCGATCTCTAAGTTCTCAATTTTATTAATAATAGTTCAAAGAGTGGCAGACTCTGAATTAGAGTCCACTTTGGGCATATTTGCACTATGACAAGGTCTTTCCTTTCTCATAGTTTTCCATTGGTAAGTCTTTTCAGCTATATCATTTAAAAATTTCTAAGCTTCGGTGTCAGCTTTCTCATCAAATGTACCTGCGCACATAGACTGAACATGAGCTATAGTGTCATAATCTAGACCTTTACAGAGAGTTTGAACTATATCAATCAATTGAATCCCGTGATGTGGGCTTCCTTGCTCTAAATCCCTAAACCTTTGTAGGTAGTCATATAATGACTCTCCTCAGTTTTGCGTGAAGCTATAGATACTCTGTCGTATCTTAGCAGTTCTTTGGTTAGGCAAATATTTTTTCAAATACTCATTAACGAGTTACTCAAACGTGTTTACAGAGTTCTCCTCAAGAGTGTACAACCAATCGTGCGTTTCCCATAAGAGAAAAAGGGAACACACATAATTTGAGATAATCCTCTGTAATACGTTCATAGTTTAAAATAAGCATATGATCCCTAAAGTTCCTAAGATGGTTATACGGGTTTTCATTGGGACTACCATGAAATTTGGGAAGCATAGACAAGAATCTCGGTTTTAACTCAAAGTTTTCTACATTTCTAGGAATCACAATACACAAAGGTTTACTCACAACTGTAGGATGCATTCGATTGGGGAGAGTGATTCTCTCCGCAACAACAGGTTTGGGATCGTTCCTAGGAATAGCAGGTTCGAGACCATTAGTCTCCTCAGTCTAACTCATATTAATTCTAGCAGTGTTCTTAGTCCAAGCTTGGGTGTTACCCCAATCTAACATACAACTTAATCAATATATGCGAACACACTAAAAGACCTAAGAATGATACAAGCACTGAAGAACGTTTTACTGATCTTTCATTTTTTTAGGTTAAGTTGTGAACCCGGTCTCAGGGTTTAGTGCTCCTACTCCTGACAGTAGATTGGTTTGCACTTGAGTTGTTTTTACTTGCTTTGGCGATAGCTCGCATGCTATCTAGTCACCTAGATGCACCTGTACTAGAAGGCAAGGTGAACCGCTTAGAGTCACCGATCCATATTAGCTATGCAAGGGAACGTACGTCTTCCAGCAAACGTAGCCACTTATCAGGTTTTCCTATTGAGCGTGTTGCTCCAGGTCCGAGCGAAGCCTTTTGATTAACTATGTTCTTTATGGCTTTTTATCTGAAAATCTTTTAAAGTAGTCGGGACTGTTAATACCAAAAAGATTAAAAATCGGGTGATGAACTCCCGAGTTCCTAATGCATGGGCACGCACGAGTGATGAAATCCCGTTTTGATTTAACCTATCTAGGCATTATTGTAAAAATTAAACATTTTATCAATCAAATAATAGTTACACATGATGTACCGCGACAGGGAGGGCGCGGTGAAAAGATGATTACCTACAAGGTGGCCTTTTTAGGGGCACATTTGGTTACCCTGGTGAAACTATTGGGAAGGCCTACTCAGGATCGTTTGTGGAGTACGCGTTGAAACGATTTTCGGCCTGAGTAGGAATTCCGAAGTTGTACCTACAGAAGAGTACAATTTCCTCACCTTACAGAGCGTCACTCATTAAACTTTACATAAACATTTTCTCAATCCTTACAATATTAAAAATACATAAAAAAAAAATTAAACAACTAGAAGTCTTCTTGGCTTTGTCGCTTTTCTTTGATGTTGGTTTTGCAAAATAAATTATATGACGACGAAAATTATGAAAACAATCCCTGATCAAATACCAAAACAATGCAAAATTCAAACTTTAAATCACAGTTTACTAAAATTAATCCAAAAACAGAAACTCATAAACACAATAAACTGTAGCAGCAGAGTAGACGAAGAAAAAAATTACAGATTTTGATACGATTTACCCGTCACAAACACAATCAGAATCATAGTTACCAAGCTTCAAAGATTCAGCAGTAATACTCATGTGAACAACGCAAGAGCTAGCAGTTTATTAGCAGTGAGAACAGTCGGGTAAACAACGTAATTAATGTCAATTTCAGTAGTAAGAAACATACAGGTTCTAGCGGCAGCAGTATCAGTAAACATGAGGTAGATTGTACTCTGGCAAACAACAAATGATTGTAACAAACAAAATAGATTAAAATAGCAAGTAACGTAATGACAGGAGCAGCAACAACCACCGATTGAAATAGGAGATGCAGCAGCAGGGAGGACTATTTCATCGCAGCAATGGTAAGGTCTGTTTGATTGTAAACAATAAAATCCCAATTTCCAATTACAAACAACACCCCAATCTTCACCTGCAAACAACAAAATCCCAATTTCCACCGAGACAGAGACACCACCAAAACCCAATTGCCAATTGATGAATCACAATGCAATCCAATTGATGAATTTAAAACTTGAATTGATTTTGATATCAAGCTCAATTAAAATTGATTATTTTAAGGACTTCAATCACAAAACCCTAATTTTATACAAACAATTATAAATCGAAGCAAACAAATAACAGCAAAATTGAAGCAAACAACAACAAAAATAAAAAATTGAAGCAGCCAACAGAAAAATCGAAGCAACCAATAGAACCCCAAATCGTGGAATCTCAGTTCTTCCCTAAATCTCAGTTCTTCCCCAAATCGAATTCCAGACCAGGTTCCTGTTTAAATCGTTTGTAGAAGAAACAGAATCCCAATTAGGGTTTCAGCAAACAATCTGTAATTGGGTTTTCTAAGATAAGAGAGAGAGAGAGAGAGTTGGTGTTAAAGAGAGATGGGTTTCCTCCATTGTTTCTGAGATCCAAGTACAGAGAGGGTGAGATCGGTGTTTTAAGAGGTAGAGAGTGTTTTGTGAAAAAGAATTGTTTGAAAGTCTAGAGAGAGAAACAACTAAACAAAACATGCCTCACAAACAAAATAAACAAAACACGCTTGACAAACTAAATAAAAATAACATGCCTAACAACAAATAATAAAAACAAATACAGGAAAGAGATGAAAAAATCAATACTAACGAATATAAAACGAAAAACTCGTTAAACGGAAACCTAATTTAATAATAAAGACACGATTTTGTAAATCGATTGCATCCCCGCCAACGGCGCCATTTCATAATCCGTATCAAACCGAGTGTTGTAATATAAGTTAGGGCTGTCATTCTTCAAGGATGCAAAGATCAAATCTTATTTCTCATATCAAATTAAGTAAATGGAAAATATAAATTAATATAAAGAATTAATTGATAAACAAAAACTTACATCATTAATTTCCCAATTTAGATTTCCCAAGATTCTCCAAAAATAATACAACATTATCTCTGAAGAGTACTCCAAAGCTACGGTGGTTTTCAGAGAGTAAAAGATGATCTTCTCACCTCTACAACTCTATCTCTCTTTAACCCAACTAAAAGTCCTCATCTCCCTCAACCACTCCTGATTTTGTGGAGACCTTTTAGCTAGGTGACTACTAAGTCTTTTAGCAGCTCCAGCAGCTCTTGGCACAAGGTCATCTCTAATAGCTCTTGACAACATATCATCTCCAGCAGCTCTTTAGCTCGTAAGAGTTGGGCTTTAAGAAGGGTTTGATCACAAATGTCTCTTTACTTGCAATAATCAAACATACCTCAATTAGGCCTAGTGAAACATAAAATAAGTTCTTAGATAATGTAAATTGAAGGACAAAAATAGGCATTCTTCATGCCTATCACGGATCCATCACAACGATGGGAATCCTCACTGTATGTTTCCCATTAGTGTCAATCCAAACAAGAGCGCCTGAAGAAAAACTGTCATTCCTTTGTAGTGTATTCATAATATTTATAACAAAGCGCAGGGTCTCAAATTTCTGTTGAAATTGCAGTTTATTTGGACTAACGCTGACTATGGCTCTACTAGGCTATGTTAACTTAGCACTGTAAGTGAATGAACCATCTCCTACATTAGTCACTGCCCTCTTAAATTCTTGAGTAGTCAGTGAGGTTTTACTAAATGAAGCATTGAAGGTGGGATAGTTTAGATGGGAGGACGGGTTCAAGCAATAATAACTTGATGACCTGGCGATGGTTAAAAACTGCTCCTTAGTGAAGTTTAAGGAGCATATGTAATTAACATAGCCTTGGACAATGACATCGTAAATTAATCTTGGATTGAGAGCCTTGTTAGGATCAATTTGACCCGCTCCCATGTCGAAACCCGTAGTGGGTCTTAAAAACTTTACATCGAGGATTGGATTATTGGTGTTATCCAGTGGGTTTGTTGTAGTCATCATGGCTGATCAAATGGACGCAGGACTCCAATCTGCGTGTAGACCTTTTAAGAGTACGGCCATACCTGATTCATGCGGGCACATCATTGATGTCCCAAACAATATGTTGAAATTGCTCGGCAGGAACAAGTTATTATAGCCAACAGGGCATGTGGCAACTTTTAGACTCCATGCTGCTAACAATGGTTTTAGAACTATATTCTGGTTTTAGAACTTTGCGGTAGTTCTGCGAAGGTCCTCGAGAACTATATTCTGGAATTTGTGGTGCACGTTTTTCTGTTCGTCCCACAATGGTTTGCCTAAACTTTATAGTCGCCTTTGGATCAATACTCGACTTGGCATAGTTAATCACTGTGGGGGAGTCTATCGATTTAATAGTAAATCTTGGAATACGATACCCTTCTCTTTCGTCAATTGAGATGAATATAGCCCTAGTGACTGTAGACTCAATAACTGTACTAATTTGATTGTTGATCCTAGGTCCTTTGGAACATATCATAATTGCATTATTTGTAGATTCTGATAATAAGGTTGGCAAATTGCATCATGTAAGGGTCTCATTGTACACAAGCAACGCATTAAGCAATGCTCTTCCCAGGAATAACGACCATCCGATAATAGTTTTCCCATTGCCGAGAGTCAAAGTGCCTGTTCAATGATGCTTACTCTAACTGTCAATGACCACAAATTTCCTGCTACAGTCATCAAATCTGAACCTTTATTCCCTGTCGAGGAAGAAACTAATACACCTTTCTCCAAGGCCGCAAATGATGCTATAGATATCGGATCCTCATACGGAAGAGCCCCTCGAAAACTCATCGACATTGAAATGATGTCAACGCCGTCAGCTAATGCTTGGTCCATACCGGCAATAACTTCATAAGCAAGAGATCCTCCTCTTGACCAAGTAACTTTGTATATTACAAGCCTCGCACAAGGTGCACTGCCTCTTGCTGTTCCCTTCACATATCCAAAGTAAGATACAACTCGTACATAATTTCTAGCATCTATTGACCTGGTGTAAGTCCCATGCCTCGTTTCGTCCCTAGGAGAGTTATAGATGAAACTAATACTATGATCCTGGGTAAAAACACCCTTGTTGAAGTATCTCGCTCCAATGAGCTTCCGGTTGCACATTGAAAATATAAACTAGATGCCAGGTTTACACGTCCTTTTCAACTTTCTTGGGATCTCCCCCATTCCGTTCTCTCTGAAGCTAGCACTCTCTGGCCACACCCCAGAGTTGATTATACCAATTATGGAATCTGTACCGTAATTTGACGCAGGCCAAAGTCCACCAGCCTTATTTAAGAAGAGAAAGTCTGTTGTGCGGGTTGTATCGACATGTAACGTATGGTCAGGGTAAGCGGTAATACACCCTGGAGTCTTCTTTAAAGCCTCTAGCTCTTCCAGAGAAAGAACCACACCGAATCCATGGATAGAGTGGTTGTAGGTATAGAAAAGCTTCGGTGGTACTGAAGTACTAACTTTGTCGCAATAAGCTTTTAATGAATCTAATATAGCCAAATACCAATGGTGATGGATAGAGAAGGCCTTTGGCATAATCGATTTCTTCATGTGGAAAGTGTACGTCAACCTCTCAGGAAAAATGGATGCTAGAGTTGATCAATGTGAAGAGAAGTAATGCTTGAAAGAGCAAGCTAAAGGAATCCATGATTCTCTTCCTCAAAAAAAAAAAAACTTTCGCCTTGATATAATGTCACTGGAAATTCCTGAGTGATCTTTATTTACATAAAATATTTTTGTTTGGTGGTTCTAACTTATTTCAATAAGTCGTTGTCTTACACATTAAATTGTGATTAAAAGCTGGTTTTGAAAATCTGCAAACTTTTCATGTGTCAATACATAAGAAATACTTAGTTTCTTCCCTACTTGAGTTTTTGACTTTATCCAGCAAAGCCTGACCATTATGACTAAAGGTTTTCTACTAAGTCTCACCTCAACTTTTGCCTACATTATAACCTCGTCATAAGTTTACCCCGTTGATTCAGAACAGTCCTAGATAATTCAGATGAATGCTCGATTTTTAAATTTGAAGAGACGCACCTAAGAGAGGTTTTAAGCTAAAAATAGGTGAGTTGGTACCTCAAGCAAGTCGGGTTCGCAGTAATGGCCCTCTAATTTAAATCTCTGATCAAACCAAATAAATCTTTAGCCATTCATCTAATACTAATAATTATAACATATAAATTTTAAGTTAGAATGACAGTGTTAGTTTGATAAATAACAAAAACATACTATGTTTAGTCGTCGCTTGAAAGCAAGTTTTCCGGGAGGATCTGAGCATTTTTGGACTTTTTTAAAAGTAAAAGTCTGTTCGAATACACCCCTTTTGTATTTGAATAGACTTCTCTTTCTATTCGAAGAAACAGGTGTCTGAGTGTTCTGTTCGAACAGACGTTTAGTCTGTTCGAATAGACTTTTATTTTTATTCGAATAAACACATGTCTGAGTGTTCTGTTCGAACAAACTTTTATTCTATTCGAATACACTTTTTCTGTTCGAACAGAGACTTGTTCTGTTCGAACAGAGGAACAATTCAACCTATTTCTTTAGGCGTTTAAGGGCAGTTCTATACAAGTTTTGTAACTAGGAACTTGTAACCCTTATAATGGGAAAGGCTAAGCAAGATGAGATCATGTTAGATCAATCCAAGTTCCAGAGAGAGACTTGGGGTTATTAAGAAATTCAATTGTAATTGATTTTGATTAAGTAATTGAACCTCTAAAAGGAAATTCTCCCTCCAATTTGTGTGTTCTTCGTACTATTCTTCTAATTAAGATTTTTCAATTCGTATTGTGGATTAGCAAATCCATTACAATGAAGGGGCTCCTCACTGTGTATTTTTCTTTACTATCAACCCAAGCAAGAGCACCCGAAGAAACTCTCCTCATTCTTTGTTTGATGTTAGTGACAATCACAACAAAAACATACTATGTTGCTGCATATACTTCTACAACACCCAAATCAACAACAAGCATCCATCATTAACCAAATTAAATACCAATTCAAGCTTCAATCTTCTAATTCAAAACCCTAAATTCATATCTAATAATAGCAAATTCGAGAGAAAACCCTATCTGGGGTGGTGTTACACAGCATAGCATGGTCCATTTATAAGGGACGGTGCATCTCGATTAGCTCATGGGGAATAGCGGTCCTACGTATAACCCTATCTGAGAAAGCAGTCCACATTGCAAGGCAATGTCTCCTAACACTTCTTATGCCAAGGAAAACTCATGAACATCCCTTGTGGATAGCCCATGAGCCGGGGTCCAAGATGACCAAGCTATAAAGCTTACTTTGTCATGGGGAGGTTTGAACCAACTTCCTCCTTGATATATATATTAAGTAAATAACTAGTTTCCAAAAGGAAGCATCAAATGTGGAGACGAAGCGTACTGACACTTCTCGCCCCCTTAACCAATTTTGTTTTAAATGAAACTTGACGTGCAACTATATTAGGATATAAATAACATATATCCAGGGTCAGAACTCAAAATGCTCAGGTAGATTTACTCGGTGTTCGCTGGGGCGTCACAACTAGAGTATTCACCAACTATGTCTCATCACATTGTAATTGATTAGAAAATTGAGTTTTAGAAAATATTGCAATTGATTAGTTGGCTATAGAAATGGAAAAAAAAATTATACTTTTATTTTCTTAATAGTAAGTTATGGGGTCCAATCCTTTTGTTTAGGTACTTGTGGCTGTCGAGGGCGATATTTCATTTATTACCACGTTCATGGTCTATATTGGGTTCAATATCTCATGCAAATTTGATCCAATCTGATCCGATTCTGCCGATCCAAACCCATGATCACCTTTAGCCATAACAACAACAATAATCAGTGATATCGGAGGAAGGTTGACCGAGGTACAAAGATAAAGATGAAGAAAAGTAACAATCAGATAGTCAAATTTATGACACCTTTTGATTTTAACTGCTAATAATGTCACTCCCTACAATCATTTGATATAAAAAGAATTCCTTGAAAAGATTTCATTTTAGCAATCAATTGGTGTTTAATTCATTTCAAAGCGTTATACATATTAAAATACAGGTCCCTTCATTTTTTTCTCGCTTTCTCACTCGCAAGAGCCCATGGTAGCTATGCATGGAGATAGTTTTGATTCTTAAAATCTGGGATGTTAATATGTTCTAAACTTTTAATGTATCCCATTAATGTCTTGATATGGACCCTTGGGATATTATGGGTTTAGACTTTGGCAGGCTAGAATAAGCTGTGGCATAGTCCATCCACAATGTATTTAAGTCTATAAACAAATACCTATTGCTGGAACATTATGCATTTGAGTAAATACCAATCTACTCATATAACTTCAAGAGATCAAACGAGAGATAGAATACCTCAAATGTATTATATGTCAAGGAAATGCGCATAACTCATATAAGTTATGCGCACGGGCATACAAATATACTTGATGGGATTTCCTCTGATTAATGAATCCCAAGAAAAGGACTGTGTATATCATCAATTAATGACATAAAATCTTTGAATCTTTAATCATAAGCATATAGCATACAAAATAATATTACAATTCAAGAGAATAAACAAGGATCTCTGTATGATTTACAACGTGGTGCTATGTATATTTTAATTTTTGGACATGCAGGTAGACCATCTTCAGTTACAAAACTATTAAGTGCCTGCAAGTTCACAATTAAGAACATCGTTCAACAGAGGAAACCGCCAAACTCAAAACTTGAGAAATGATATTTTTTGAAGTATAGGTCATGCCAATAATAGACATTCTCAGTAGAAAATCATAAAGACCAGCTTAAAAGCTTGAAGGCAGAGAGAGATGGGCGTAACAATTCTTTAGGAGCTTCCGAGATATAAGGTGTGATCAACCTACTTGATAATTTCTGTGATATTAAGCTTTCCATCTAACTTAGTCTCCCTGATCCACACTTTGGGAATGTGTTGTATCATCCAATAGTCTCGTCCTGCCCCTGCGACTATTTCATCACCACCAGGACGTAACCTCTTTACGAAGTTCTCTAGCATTTTAATTATTTCTAGGCATCATAGAGATTTGAGATGTTGAAATCCATCTGGGAGCTTTTTCAACTTTGTACATTTGTGAATCACAAGAAATTCCAAACATAGCATTTTTGTACCCTCCATTATGAAGTTCAACTTCTCTTACTAATGCTTTTTACCCATAAATAATAGACGGAGTTTCAGAAACTTGAAGCCTTCTTTGCCAATGATGTCACCTAGCCCCAACTTCCTTCCCATGTAAGAATTCTTATACATGAAAAGTAAACTCAAAATTTGCAATTGCGCCAAAGTAAGGAAGGGGACCTCCTTTAAATTGCTATCATACAATCTCAACTTTGGGAGACATCCGACAGATTCAAACCATTGTGGTAGTCGTCCTTCTATCATAATCCTCCCATGAATAATTTCTCAAGATGGTGTGGAGGTGGAGACATGTTTTCTAAATTTAGAGCTTTATTACTGGTACCAGGATATTTTGTAATTTACTAGTACCAAAGGTCTTGCAACTTTTTAATGGCAGAACAAAACTCTTTGTAGCTTTCTTCTTCTACTCCACAAACATATTATCAAGTGTTCATCAGCTAATACTCCCCATAGCGATTGAAGGTTATATAAGCCCTTGACGCTTCTGGATAGCACAGGCATTCCCTTAGTCATATAAAGATGCTTCATTTCTAGAAATGAGGCTAATTCTATTCCACAGGGGAAGAATCTTACCTTTGTTTTTCGAAAATCAAATTTTTGTCTGTAGCCTATGCAATGACTTTGGAAGTTCACTGACGAGCATCCTCTTCAAGTTCAGATAGCATAAAGGAATCAAGTTACATACCTCATTTGGCAAGTGCTTAAAATTTGCTTCAAATAAATCCAAGACCTACAGATGCTTAAAAGACCACCATTTGGCGCAAAGTCAATACAAAAACCCCGTTCAAAGAAAATATGAACAATGAGCGAGCTCTTAGATGACCAACTACATGATGGAGAACACATGGAAGTGCTATGCATTACCATACAATGTAGCCTTTCTGAAGACATTATTGTTCTGTCTTGCAATAATCACACCAAACTCTTTTATCTGCAACATGTGTATGGCGGCAATATCATGCATGAGATCACGAAGTTTACATGCTCTTAACCCGACCGCAAATGCATTTTCATGAACTTGGAGCGTGTTCCTCCTATAAGCTGATCAAAGTAATTGTTTGCAACTTCTTCAAGTTTTTTTTTCAAGATGCCCTTTGATAAAACCTCCGGCCACCCAAAGATGAATTAATCTTATTCTCTTAATCACATGATCTTCAGGAAACATACCACAAAATTAGAAATAGGGTTTGAGATGACAGGGTAAATATATATAGCTTGTCAGCAAGGCTTGATTAAGTCTTTCAAGACCTTTGTCATTTAAAGCACAATAAAGATTTTCAAGTACACTATCCCATTTCAAATAATCTGTGGCTTCAATCTTTGATAATAGGCCTCAAATGACCGCAAGGACGAGTGAAATCCTATACACCTTTGTACTATACCTTCTGCAAGTTGTTTCAGTTGTTGAGGACAACAACCAGGAGGGCTGCTATTCTTAAAGGTCTTCCAACAAAAGAGCGCCCAAGCCAATTCGGTAGATAGTGGAGTAAGTTGGTGGATGTAGGATGTTATCCCAATAGGGAAAGCTAGGCTCATGATTCAAGTTATAAAGAAGATACTACCATTATCTCTATGTGGTAGGCCGTGTTTAATCTCATCCCATACTTTATTATCCCAAATATCGTCAAGAATAAGGAGGTAACTTTTATTTAGCAAATAACTATGTACTTCCTCTCGCAACTCGCCTATTGACATGTCCTCCAAGTTACTTGGTAATGGTTCGGCTCTTCTCTTCAAAAATCCTTTGAGCATGGAACGTAAGATCTGCCTAGGTTGATAGTCATAGGACACTGAGATCCGAGCATTACAATCAAATTCGTACAAATTTATCATTGATAGGCAGGTGCATACATACATATAATGAGTTAGTAACTGGGGTTTATGTATAAAAGTACAATTTCAACACTAAATACTAAAACTAATCCATCTCAATTACATTAGAGATCATAATCTCTCAAAAGCTTTAATCTTGCAAATGCAATCACACCCATTAAAAAAAACCATATTATAAATTCACTCTAGCAAGAGATCTAATATTCAAATTAAAGAATTTGAAGAGAAATTGTGTTAAAAATACTTACTTTTTGATCATTCTTGGAGATTATTAGATCAGAATAAACAGGTATTGAGAGAATTGCAAGCAAAAATAGGGCAAAATCAAATTGGAATCTATTTTCCCCCTATTCGATCAATCACTCAATTTCGATTTCGATTTAGGTTTGATTGTGGAACAAAAAATAGGAGAACCGGAAAAGGACTTAGTGAAGGAGATTGAAAGAGAAAACTGTCATCCAATTGGGCAACTTTGGGTTGGACGGCCCAGATGAATTCTTCCTTGCATAAGTACCATGGAAATTATCGTAGCCATCCAACGCACGCCTTACCATACGCATCGGTGAATGGACCTCTGAGACGAAAGAAAAAAGTTGGGTTGTTTTGTTATTATTATAGATATACCAACATGTTCACTGCTTTACTTTAAACTACAAGATTTGGGTAAAGTACCACCGGTATACATATTAACCGCTATTATACCAGCTGTGATGGTAGTAGGTCTATTTTTTCAACCACAACGTTACTTCTTAGTTGGCACAGCAGAAGGAGTTCAATCAGAAGTTCCTTTTTTTCTTAACAAACTTCTATGATTCCCGCTATTTGCTAAACTACGTAATTGAGAGCTTTTCTACCCTCTTTTCCTTTTATTGATTGCAAATATGGTGTTTGCTATGTAGACTATGTCGGTAGCAAAAGATCTGAAGGACGTGAAAAATGCAGTTATGAGAAGTGAAAGTGACGGAGATGACATAAAGGATAAATTTGATCCTGAGAAACACATCGATGCTCACTTATCTATCTCCTTGTAGGCCTATCATTGTGTGTTATTCCTGCGATAAGGATGATACCTACATTAGTTTTTTGGGGTTATTTTGCTTATATGGCTATTGACAGCCTCCCTGAAAACCAATCGATTCCTAGCGCAAGCAGATGCTATTAATATTATGAGTAGAACTAAAGCGTAGGTGATTGTGGATTTATGTTCTTAAAGTTTTGAGTTTTAGTTTTATGTGTTTTGTTATTTGATATGTTAGAGAAGTTAGGGTTTTGATGGTATTGATATTTGACAATGTGCTGTGTTATTTGCTTGGGTGATTATCAGTGTAGATATTATATACCCTTAAGCTTTCAACTGATTATCTTATTTTTTGTAGTTACTGTTGCTGATAAACAAAAATTTGTTAATTGAGGAAATATTTAAACCCAAGAGAATTGACATGGTATGCATTTGACATTAGCTGCAGTTTTCTTTTTCTCCAAGCTTTATGTAATTAATATATCCAATAGTGACCTGGTTGTCAAGTTGTTTTCCATTTGTCTTGCTCAATGCAAGGGAAAGAAATTTAGCTGAATGTCAGTGTAGCTTTTCTCCAATAATTAACCTTTAGAGCATAAGTAAAAAAAAAACTGTACATTTTATTGGAATCTTTTAGGTCTTATTTTACTCCTCGGTTTTATGTTGTTATCATCTTTATTTAGCTTTGAACATTTGATTGAAACTCGGTTCGACTATCAATTTAAGTACTTGATAAATTTTAAGTGGAATCTATGAGAAGATAATCACGTCAAATTCAGCATTATATCAGTATTAAAAGTGATGTTGATGTCACAAAGGAAATAAATGACTAGAGAATGTTTATGTCGTTTGCTGCAAGAGTTACACCCTTTTTATAGTTTTTCTTACTAGTTTCTTAAAGTATAATATTAAAACTTTTTTTTTAGGCTAAGGATAATTATCATTGGTTTGGGATCACTAATTTATAGCTATCTTGTTTTTGCCATTATGGAGAGAGTTCCTCGCTTATGAGGTGTTATTTGCAATCCTTTCTCGTTTATAGGATTTTGGAGGTGCTATCTTGCTATTGCCCTCTTTTGCTTCCCGTTTATAACTAGAATGGTCTCCTAAGTCCCAACAATACATTAAGCTAGTAGCATATGGGTCAACTTTAATCCATTTAATTGTTCTAGAGCCACTGCCTCAAGATTTTTCCAGTATTGAACATGTACCAAAACTTGTTTCTTTTGGTATAGAATATGACCAAACTTTCTATCTTATTTGCTTAGAGCACAATCGAGGTATAGGGGCATATAAATACTTAAAAAAAATGTATTGGCCCCAAGAAGAGGCAACAAAAGTTGATACTAGTTTTTGAAGTTGACATTGAAAGTGCCTCAAACTATGAGAGCTATATTATGTTGAACCAATTACGAGGATGAGTTTTAAGGGATTTGGAGAACTTGGATAATATAATGTCTTGCCAGGTCTCTAGGGGAGTATGATTATGTTGGCATCATGAATTCTTAAATACCTCCATATTTATAAGGCCAACTGATTTTCTCCCACTTTTTGTATCTCGACTTGAATAGACTGCTCGGGTCATGTACAACTCACCACATTATAATTAGAAACAAATTACTACATCGTCACAACAGATATGCACTTTTGTCTCCCACAGGTGGTCTCCATTGAAGAAGTTTGAGAGTACTAGTCCTTCATTATGTATCCAATATATGGCAGATTACAAGGTATGTTAGCTCTATTATAGACCCCACCTATTATCACTCTATAACGTCCATTTTATAGTGTAGTCTCATATGCCTTGTAAGTGTTTGAAATGCATTGGATTTTTATCTTTGCATTCAGACTTTTAACTTGTCCACTTTATTTTCTTATTTTTATGAACTGACAATGTAGTGCCATGACGAACTACTACTGTAGGGGCCTACCCCTCAATCTTACCTAAATCGAGCTATCTCCAGTTCGAACTACCTCCATATCAGATCCATGCATTCTCCACATGACTCCTCTAGTCAACATTACCACCTACTCCATGAACTGATTAAAGACGTGGGTTATGCTCAAACAGGAAAACCTGAACAAGTCAAAGCCACCTGTATCTCATGAACTTAACAGCTACTCAGTCAACCACCACTAACCATATTATTTGGAGAACGTGCTTCGGCACGATGAAGAACGGCGGAGAAGGCCTATAAAGAAGAAGTTACAGAAGAAACAGGGACCAGAAAATTACATGACAAATCACCAAAAAAATAATATTTTCTAGATTCTCAAAACTTCCAACTTCTTATTCACAAGATCAAGCATTTCAAAGTCAAGAGATCACTTGTAATAAGATATCAACCTTAAGTAATAAACGTCACTATTACAAAAATCTTCAGCCTGAGGTCATGGTTTTTTTACCTATTCATAGGTTTTCCACGCTAAACACCTGTTTCATTTCTTGTTTTCTATTAGATTTTTATCACAGATACATTAGTGTAAGAGCTAATTCCAAGCCATTTCGAGCTTACAGAATTATGCCATTTCATTTGACACCATCAGCGGGAAAGAAATCATTTCCACGATATCCTAAAGCATTCATTCACTCTACTACAAATTCCAATCATGGTCATATCCAGGCGACCAGCAACCAGAATCCAGCTCGATATTTCAGTTGAGCCGGAACAACTTACAAAGCTACGGGCGAATTTCAACACCGAGACGGAGAATCACAACGAGCTCGAACGTTAATTAACTCACGATCGAGAGCTCCGTGAGAAGGAGCTCAGCGCCGAACGACAAGCTCGTTTGACAGCACTTAAATGACATGAAGATCAAATGACAGCCATACAGACTACCTTGCAAGCTTTATAGAACACCTAGTAGACTCCTCCAACATGAGATTGCAATCAGGTGCTAGAAGCCTCTCGAGTTTTTGCACATGAAAGATTGGGACCTCAAGGAGCCACCTGCAAAGCAATCTCCAGACATATTCGGAATGAACCTCAACCTTCTATTTATTTGGGCGGTGAAGTTCAATCTGAGATCAGCCGAGGTCACTGATGTTCCATACGTCAAGAGGAAGAACAGTAACCTCAACTTTGAGTTCCAGCCTGAGATCGTTTGAGTGAGGTTACCGGTACTCACAATCTGTAACCTCCTCTTCAAACCACTCAACCGGCCCGTCATTATGTTACACAAGAGCATATGGACTAGCGTATTAAGGAGTTCATCAAAGCACAAGTTATGGGCACTACCGATGACCTTACCAAGTTGTAAGGAAGTCCGATTGTTAAAAAAATATTCGACATGGAAGTACAAAAAGGTTTCCATACTCCAACAATTCGTAAATACAAGGGTACCGATCCGAAGGAGCATATTCAATAATACGGTGATTCATTGGGGTTGTACTCCAATCTCAACCACATTCTCTGTCGTCTATTCTCCATAAGCCTACAGAAGGAACCGCTTTGATGGTTCTACTCTCTGCCTGAAGATTCCATATACACATTTAGCCAGCTGCAAAAATAATTCATCAAGACATATGCTCACAACAGAGATAAAGAAGAAAATTTATATTCTCTTATCAGTCTCAAATAGTCGCACGGAGAGAAGCTCGAGGATTTTGAGAAGAAATTTTTGAAGCTCGCGCGTAAAGTTGACAATCTTGATCAAAAAATAGTTGTTAGTGCTTTTACCAACGCGCTTCAGCTCGACTATAAAGCCAAATAGCACCTCTTCTTTAACAAACCTGCCACCTTGGAGGATATGATCACGAAGGTCAATAGTTACGTCGGCCTGAAAAGGATGATGTCTGAAAGGCATAAATCTACTAAATCTTTCCTTACCACGAAAGGTCAATCTACAGATCGAAACACTGAACCAAAGAAGGATCAGGGTGACCAAAAACGCGCCAAGAGAAATACTGGCAACCCTCGGAAAGGCGGTTTGCAAGTTAAACTGGTCCTCCTAAAGATGAATGTTTGGATCTCTAGAATTTTTCCAATCCTCTCAAAGGATAAGCTCTACTGTCTCTCCCAACCATTGGAACCAATCGAGAACCGGGAGTACTGCATACATCATAAGGTAAACCATCATTCTATTAACAATTGTTATGCTTTACTGAGGTTGCTCAAATACATTTACAAGGAGGGACAGATGTTCGAATATATTGTCGACCTGGAATCGTACAAGGATGGCAGCCATAAGAAGCAGCATGAAGTTGTCCAAGTCGAAGATCAAGCTGATGAGAAGCATCTCTACCATATGCGCCATAATAACATGATCGAAATCAATCAGATCACCAACTCTAAAAAATTCAAGCGCACGAGGCTGTCAGAATGTTGCGATCTCATACCTAGGGGAGGAACCAGGATTTTTATGTTTGGGGAGGCGAAGGTAGTATGATGAATTATATTAGGATAATTTTTTTTTTTTTTGCCATTTAACGATATTTTAAGCTTAAAAATTAATTAAATATAACATTATATTTGACTAGCAAATTATACGGATTCTCTTCTCCTATCGTCAAAAAAATTAAAAGTTTTTACGGCAATGACATGATCAGCTTAAGGTGAAAAAATTATCAAAATATGGTTCTTATTTGATGACATCAAGAATTGAACCTTAGACTCTTGGATTAGAAGCTCCTCAATTTACCAGTTGAGCTAATATCATTAGGACAAAGAAAAATGTTCATATTTATAAATAAATAAAAAATTATATACTTATATAGGTTTTTTTTTAACAAAATTCTTTGGGGGGGCGACCCCCCCCCCCCCCCCCTAAATCTGCCCCTGCTCACACCTCAAGACAAAGAAGCCAAACTTTTGCCTGAGTCGAGCAATCGCCGGCTTGGGATCTCATTCGAAGATTATGATACTAGCCATGTCAAGTTTCCACATTATGATGCATTAGTCATAATGCTCAAGATGAAGAAGTTTGTCATGCACATAATAATGATCGATACTGGCAGCGGTATTGAGATTCTCTTTCAGAGCACTATCGACCAAATGGGATTGGCCAATCAAGTAATTTAAAGCGACACAGATATCAGTGGATTCAGTGGTTCTAAAGAAGAGCGAGTTGAGAAGATCATCTTACTTATTACCGTAGGACCAGCCACAATCGATGTCATCTTCTATGTGATCAATGCCAAATCTCATTATCTCAGGATTATGGGTCATTGCTGGATTCATAACATGGAGGCAATTGCTTTCACCTATCATCAAGGACTCCGTTTCAAATACAATGATGGTAGCTATGAGATCAGGGGTAGCCAAAAGCTTTCTCGATCTTGTGAAAACACCGTATCTTCTATTCCAGATACCTCTGGCAGGTATGCTACATAGAAATTTCAGAAAGCTGATCACTTTGATGATCAGCCTTCTATGGAGAAGCCCACAGAATACGTCAATATTTATGAATCTAATAGAGGTACTTTCATCGGTACTAAGCAGGTTCAGCATGAAAAAGACACTCTCATTCAGTTTTTACGACTAAATAAAGACGTTTTTGTGTGAGCTTTCGAAGAGATGCCTGGGGTCGATCAGGTCAAGGAATGTCACAAATTGGCCATCAACATCAACGTCACAGGGGTCAAATAGAAATAGCGACGACTATCACTGCAATTTCAAGATAAAGTTAATATGGAGATCGAGAAATTGATAAAAGTAGGATTCATTTGAGAAGCCAAATATCCAGATTGGATATCCAACATCGTCGTTATCCCAAAGAAGAATGGAAAATTCCGAGTTTGTGTAGATTTTACCGATCTGAACAAATATACTCCAAAATATAGTTTCCCTCTTCCTAACTTTCATCAAATCCTCGATTCGACAGCAGGTCATGAACTCCTATCTATGATGGACGTTATTTCTGGATACAATCAGATTCTACTCTTGGAAGAAGATCATAAAAGACAACTTTTATTACTAAAAGAGGACTTTACTACTACAAAGTCATGCCCTTCCGGCTCAAGAACGCAGGTGCAACTTATTAACTGTTGATGACTGCTATGTTCAGAGTACATCTTGAGAAAGTCTTGGAAGTCTTCATTAAAAATCTCTTATGCAAAAGCATACAGTCTATCAACCACATTTTAGATCTTAACACAATATACAGCATTCTTCGATCTTACATGATGCATCTCAATCCTGATAAGTGTCAATTCAGAGTAGATTCAGATCAATTTCTAAGCCACCTCATCAACAAGGCGATTGAGGCTGATCTAGATCAAATTTGGGCTCTCCTCAACATGCCATCTCCAAAAATGATGAAAGACGTTCAGAAACTTGCCGGTAAGATTGCCGCCATCAACCGTTTCGTTTCAAAATCTTCAGACCGCTATCGTTGGTCGTTCCTATTACTCTGCAGCTGCACCAAACTAGGAACAGTTCAGTCAGATGCAGAGGTTCAATGGACATCAGAATGCGAAGTAGCTTTTTAGGATCTCAAAATCTATTTGGGGAAGTCTCCCATCATGAGCACCCCAATATATAATGAGGAACTGATTATCTACTTAGCAGTTACAGATACTTTACTCAGCTCGATTCTCGTTCGACTTGAATGGAAAATTGAGAAACCAATCTACTTCATCAGTAAATCCCTCACTCCAGCAGAAACAAGGTACTCTAAAATTGATAAACTTTTTCTCACTCTTGTTTATACTATACAGAAACTCAGTTGTTTTAGAGCTTCAATTGCTTAATTTGAATCAATTACAATCGAATTACTCTCAAACCCTAAGTCGCTCTCTTAGAATTCCCATTGATCAAACATCATCTCATCTTGCCTGGCCTTGCCTCTTTATAAGGGTTACAATTTCATAGTTGCAAAAAAGGATAATTATGCTCTTAAATGCCTCAATAATAGGCTAAATCGTGCCTCTGTTCGAACAAAAAAAGTATATTCAAACAAATATTAGTGTATTCGAATAAAAAAACTCAGACCCATGTTTAGTCGAATAGACTTAAAAGTCTGTTCGAATAGAACTCAAATCGTTCGAAAGACTCCAAATCTTGTTCGAACGACTTGGTAAATTTTTATAAAAAACTCCCTAGATCATCCTGGATCATGGATCCCCCCTTTAGGAGCCTTGAGCTCCTGCTCAAGCTAGAACTGGAGATATGGGAAAGTGGCAGAGCCTATTTCCCTGTTGTGCCACTTTAACTTGTTAGGTAGTTGACCCTTCGTTCCCGCTCGAAATGACTTAATACTACCTCGTCTTGTAGCATGAACTTTCCTCTCTAGATTACCATCCTCCTACAATGGATCTTCTCTTTCCATCAAAAAATCATCAATGGGCAGTAGGCGAGTATCGATTGTAGAGTATTCATCTTAAAGAGATGGCACAAACAGCTTTAAATGCTCAGCATTAATCACCGAATAAATCTTCATATAAGGTGGCAAATCCAATTCATACTCACATGTCCTACCTTACAGCAACTTTCGGCGAAACACACTGCGCCCCTTGGGATCATTATATCTTACAACATACTCATGCAAAATAATAGGTTGTATCTGCATGGCTACCAACATAGTGGAAGTAGTTGGTAATGGGGATCGAGATAACCTATCAGCCATGCTGTTGTCCACTCCTTTCTTATACTTGATAATCAGAGAGAATTGTTATAAATACGATAGCCCCTTCTTCTGGCGAGCTTGCTTTAGCTTGGGCTGTAGAGCAAAAAACTAGAACGGTCTGTGATCAGAATGCACCACAACCGCCTCATGCAACTTCCTCCTGTCGGTTTGTTGCTTATAAGACGTTGCCATTTTAAATAACATGCTAGCAGACGTACCCTCTTGAACCAGTTGTACCAATAACGCAAACTAGCCGCTCGCATTAACCAACCACTTCACCTGAGTTGCCGTTACTAAATTATTTATGGTGACATGCTCCTTAGAGCATTGATATGGAATTCTTTTCCCTACTTCACAAGATGATACTTGTGAAATCTACGGTAATGAATCGCATATTGGTCCTAAAGATAAGGGCTACCCAAGATGACCTGACACATATCTAAAGGGACCACCTCACACGTCACCTCGTCAATTAACCTTTCAGTAATCATAAACTTGAATGTAAACTTCTTCGTGATCATCAAATCCGTATCTTTCTGAATCCACCCCAAACCATACGCTTAGGATGAGTTGCAGTAAACAAACACATCTTCTTCACCAACGCCTCAGAAATCAAATTTTTCTGACCACCCCGATCAACAATGGCCTCGACTAAACTCTGTTTCACCTGAATACGGACATGAAAAAGTTCTTCCCGACTCTCTTCCTCGATAACCAAAGTCTGCTGAAACATAACTATAAGCTTTGGATTCGGCTTATCTAAATCCGGGAGGTCAACAGGCTCTGCGACTAGTACATATCTTTCTTTCTTGCTCTTCTCCTCCTTCGGCCTAAGCTCCGGGGGAAGTTTCCAGCATTTGTCTAAAATATGCCCACTCGCCTTACAATGATTGTAATAATTCTCCTTAGACGAAGACCCCTCTCCTTTGGACTCTCCCTTATGCTCATTTTTCCAACTAGACTTGTACCCCGACTTGTTATTGTAGTCTTCTCTGTCACTCTTCAAGTACTTGCCTTCAACCTCTCGAGGGTCAGCTGATGCGGAGTTACTTATATATCTAATCGCAGTAAGATAAGGAGAATATACTATTTATGGATGTAAGCATGATCCTAGAGACTAAAACACAACTACTATCAACCCAGCAGTACACACAGGATAACCACATGCCTAAGAGCGTGGCAACCAAAACTAACACAGATGCCCTCATGTGACTAAGTTGCACCATCTAAGCCTAGATGAAACAGCAACTTAACCGTCACGATATCTAAACAACATCAGTCTCTAAGATTTCTCAAAGCAATATGATTACCATCAAGTACAGCAGTACTCTGGCTATCAACACAGACTAGTACTCATGGGGTAACCAACAAGAGTCCAACAAGTAGTCAATAATCCCCAATAATAGAACTACTCATAATCCTCTTAATCATGTACATAAGCGACCAACACGGATGTACAGGAACCGGATTCAACAGGAGGTTTCAGCCGCATTCCAACATCACGAGTGACGTACAACTTCATAAACCGCCTGGCTCAGCCGCAGATCTCACTGAGCCATGCTGTCTCGCTGCCTCCTAGATGACAGAGGGGAACACAGCCCTAACAGCCTCATCCCGGGGAAAGAAGGCTTACGAGTAAGTTCTATCAGCTCTAAGAATCATGAGGACAATATGTGTCACAACACGATAAGCAAACAATCCTAAGGCAAACTATCAGAAGTTCATATCCACGACCAACCACCACGGACAAGCCGTCTGCTCACCATCAACAACTAACAGTCTAGGAGATACCATACTCCCATATTTCCAAACAACCACCAATCACAACAACAGTACTCAAGGACCAGGCCTCGAGAACACAGAGTACACCTAGACTAGTCCTAAGACTAATCAAAACAATAACAGGCAAGAGGACGAGCTCCGAATCGAAGACCATGTCTTACTGAAGCTATGTCGCCCCAAGACTACCGTGGAATCAAGTCTAGCAACCCAAACTAACCAAGGTGCTATACTATAGGGTGAGAACTATAGAGTCTGAACTACACTATCTCAGAGGAATGGCGGCTAAACCACAGCCGTCCATACATCCTTACTTATAGTCAAACCTAGTTACTAGTGCCCTGAAACAAGCTGGGGACCCTAATAACTAGCCAACCATACCATACTCAATACATTATATATATATATATATATATATATATATATATATATATATATATATATATATCGACGCTGAGGCGTCACAACATACTGAGAAATGCCTTTGTTCTCAACCTCAACGAAGAAGAGATTCGTGAGAACCATCCTCAACAAAATCGGTCTAAGAGGAATCTCAGGAGTCATCGTCACATCGACGACAACAGAGAATAACCTCCTCTGGCTAACCAAAACCTACAGGTTCTATCTAGTAACTAAACTCACATTGTGCGGGCTTCACTAACATATCAAACCTTTAACTATTCTCGTCTTAGATACGCTAACGGATAACCAGTATAGGTGTCCTAAGCAATTAACCTATACTAACCTAATCACAGATATAATATATATTATACTAGGCATTTTTATAACTCATGAATCGGCATAATAATCAAGTTATTTTGGAAGATAAAACTCGTCTGACGATAATCCATGTCCGACGGAAAATCCAACTCGGAACCCAACTCGAAAACCTAACCCAAAATCAGCAGAACGGCAATAGAACGCCTGATAATCTAACACCAACAATGGAGAACAACAAATAACTAATCAATTAAGGAAACAGCAATGAAATCCAAACCCTAGAAATCAAACCCTACGTCGAAATCGAGCGAAACAAACAAAAAAGAAATCGGGAATCACTTATCGAGGATAGGAGTGAAGCTTGCGACGAAGCGGGCGAAGGATCCTCGATACGATGGGGAAGAGTGGATCAAGAGTGAGGAGAAGAGGGAAGATAGGTTAGGGAGAGGGGAGAAAGGGAAAAGGGAAAAGGGAAGTGAAGAAAATAGATAAATAGACCCAATTATAGCTGCAGACGCGCTTCTGTTCGAACAGGAATGATCCTGTTCGAACAGAGACAAGTTTGTTCGAACAAAAAGGGATCTGTTCAAACAGAAAAGGTCCTGTTCGAACATAACTGCTCCTGCACCAAAAAAAAGGACCCCGGGGATTCCCCGGACCACCCCGGACACCCCGGAAACACCATGGACCACCACCACTACCACACAAACACTCCTACAAGCCCAACAAGGATTTCTCAAGGTACAAACACCACCTTCACCGCCTTACGGCCACCAAAACACTTAGGCCCCCAAAAAGGAATCTTTTCCTCGGGCGACCCCAGAAATCAACCGGCCACACCAACGGCTCACCGAAACCACCCCAAATCACAGACACAACAATAAAACATCTATATCAAACTTTCTAGGGGTTCCCACAACTCATAACACCGCCCTATCACCTAAAACCACCGGAATGCCAAAAAAGAATATTTGCCCGGACGAACTCCGAAAACCTATCGGCCAATCCAACGGCTCACTGGAACCACACCAAACTATAGACACACTAATAAAACACCACTACCAAACTTTCTATGGATTCCCAAGGCCACAATGCCACCTCTACCTCCGAATCACCTCTGAACCGCCAAAACCACAAAAAGGGAATCTAAGGACAAAATACCTAAAGGAAATAAATGGATACAATCTGGATGAAAGAGTATAAGAGGAATATATGCAGAATATAAGTGCGGAACTTAACGTGAGGTAATAATAGTAATAATACTAAACAAAAAATGACCTGAAAATCCAGGACATTACATAAGCTCAAGGATCTATACGCAAAAAAATATCATTTTATTGATCCCGATTTAGTGTTTATTAATGATTATTTGCAATTTCGTAGTTTCAGATAGCTATGACTGTTTGAGTTAATAAGCAGAGAAAACCACTTAATTGATGGGAAAATAAGCAAAAGTATCTCTAGCAAGTCAGGTGCAAGGAAGATGTCAACATTCAATAAACTTATAGATTTACCCAAGGAATTAAGATGATGAATGACAATTCAAGAATTAGCTTAAGAAGACCTATTTAGATCAAAGATTGAGTTAAAATAAGATATAATTTATCTGAAATAGAGTTAATCTCTACTTAAAGATAGAGTTTCAAGATTGTAAACAAATTTCTCCTATCTTTTATAAATAGAAGAGCAATTCCATGTATTTTTCATCTCAGATTGGATTAATAAAATTTTCTTCTTCTTTCTCCCTCTCTCCCTCCTTTTATTTTTTATTCATTTAGTTAATTACTTAAGTTGTAATTATCACCATTAATGTAGAGCTAGTCTTCTTAGCTTAGGCTAAAGATCGACCCTCTGATGAAGTGAGCTAGCATATGTCAAATAGTAGTTTAGATCTAGAATTAATCTTCAATTCTCTTATTTGTAGTTACGAAGAGTTGATCTGGCCATCTAGCCATGGCAACTCTAAGTTTTTACGGATATGAGAAAGATGTCGAATTAGCCATATCCAGTTGTTTTCATGCTCAAAAAAAATTTTAGATCACTAGAGTTAATATTCTCCACCTAGCCATGGAAAAGAGTTTATGAACTCTAGATCTGATTGTCCATGAATAACGAAGTTCTTACCTAGGGTTTTAGCCATAAACCCTAGATCTTAGACCTGAATAGACCTAGCCACGACTATTATGTACGCAGGGGTAGATCTCAGAGCCTTGTCTACCAGGGGGAGGAGAAATAAAAAAAATTAATCGAGTTCTACGTATTGACATAAAATTGATTATAATACCTAAAAATAAGAAATTGTAAGAGTAGGAATCGAACCCTGGACCTCTTGAGAGGCAAAAATTAAACACAACCACCATACCGACATTAATTTTATTATAGATTTTTGTGAAAAAATCATTACATAATAAACAAATAGGATGAAAATTTTAAATTTAAACAAATAAAGAAAGCATTCAGGCCAAAATTACTCCGGTCTACAACCCAGGCCCGCCCACCTTGAGATCCGCCGCAATAGTTGCGGATAAAATCTATTGTTTTTATATCAATACTTTAAAGTTTATTTTTAGACCAAAATCCTTTCCCCATGGATTCGACCCTCGCTTGTCATTACTATTTTTTTGACCCCCACAGTTTTAAGTAGGGTATTTAAAACCGAGTATTTCTTGGATCAAGCACAATCAAGCTTTTCTCATTTATAGATTTGTCTCCTTTTATTGCTATTTTGTTGGTTTTTTCAGTTATGGTTACAAAAAATTGCATCCATCAGTTATAAGGATTCTCATATAAGCACATTCACAGAGTTAGTGATGTCTAATTACAAGTCACATGCAGGTATATGTATTCTCGCTTCTTTTTTGAAAAATTCTGAATTAAATCCTGAAATTGTTGCTTATACTCAAATACTTAACACAAGTTGGCAAAATATGATGGTAGACAAATAAGGGAGGTTTGAATTATAATACATCCAATAAAGATGAAAAGAGATTGAATACAAAAGATCATTGATTCCTAACTATTTGGATATTACCAAAAAGTCCTGCATCATTATGAGATCATTTCCCAATATATGGATCTCGAGAGAAATTATAAGCTCTATAAGTAATAGATAAGCTAGTTGAACTTGATTCCAACAACAGTCCCTCTGGCTTGTAATGTAGTTACTTAGTCTGACAAATGGATTGAAGACAACAAGTCCTTTGCCAAGACCATTAGCGTCCTTTGTCAACCATAACCAATCAGCTTTCATTCAAATTAGACACATTCAAGATAATATCATGATGATCTCCAATGAGTTGGTGAGAAACTATCACAGAGGACATGGTCCCCCTAGATAAGGTAGATTTGAAGAAAGCTTATGATATGGTTAATTGGGATGCTATCTTGGGGATTCTTAAAAGGCATGGCTTTCCTACTCTATTCATCGTCTGGATCCAAGAGTGTATTACTACCCCCGAATACTCCATCAGCGTCAATGGTACTATTAAGGGTTACTTCAAGGGAAAGAGAGGTATTAGACAAGGTCACCCTATATCTCCCTATATTTTTGTGCTTCTCATGGAGCTTCTTACTAAAATTCTTAGAAAGAAAGTGGATGAGGGATCTTATAAGCTCCATCCTAAAACAAATATCAAGATCTTTGTTTTGCTAATGACCTCTTGGCCTTTATGGATGGTAGTTCTTGCTCTACTAGGGCCCTTATAGACTCCCTTATTCAGTTTAAGAACTTCACTGGCTTAGAGATTAACCTTAATAAGAGTGAATTTTTTACCTCGGGCCTTGACAATCATGAAATTGATGCTATGAAGAACATTTTGAGTTTTCAAGCTGGTGCTCTTCCTGTGAGATACCTTAGTCTTCCTTTAATCTCTACTCATCTTACCCACATTGATTGTATATCCCTCATAAAATCCATTAACAATAAAGTTAAGTCTTGGAAAGAAAAATCTCTCTCCTATGCTGGTAGACTCCTTCTCATTAAAGCTGTTTTGAGTGGAATGAGTAGCTTTTGGTGTGCATGCTTCATTCTACCCCAAAGAACCATCTATGAAATTGATAAAACCTTTAGAAAGTTTATGTGGAGTGGTATTGATTTTCACTTCAAATCTCCTAATGTTAGCTAGTTAGACTCTTGCCATCCTTTTGATAAGGAGGGACTAAATATTAGAAACCTTGAGATCACTAACAGAGCTACCATCATGAGACAAGTTTGGGCCATTTTGGACCAAAAAGATAACATATGGGTTCATTGGGTCCACAAAAACCTGATAAAAGGTAAAAATCTTTGGAGTATTACTGCTCCTGCTGATTGCAGTTGGTGCTGGAGGAAGGTGTTAAATGAGCTTGAGGTTGCTAGTAGGATTACCTTTTATACTATTGGTGATGGGAAAGATACCAGTCTTTGGTATGACCCTTGGCACCCCCTTGGTGTCCTATTTTCTTTACTCCCTCCCCAATTCACTTATAACTCCACTATTAACAAGAGAACTACTGTGAGTATATCATTCAAGATGGGCCATGGGCTATTCCTGAATTTGTTACTCAGACCATGGGGGAATTTACTAACCTTGTTATAGGTGTTAATATCCATACGTTAATATCTGTAACCGTACCTGATAAACCCCTTGATTGTTAGAATTCAGATTTTATAAGTATGTTAAACTCAATCTTTGATTGCTACGATTAAACCCAATGAAGGAACTCGATTCACCAACAAACATGAGAGAGAGAGAGAAACGTACCTGTTTGCTGTGAAAGGGAAATCAAATCTAAATTTCAAAGCTTCGAGAGGGAGAGAAAAAAAACTCAAACATTGAACTTGCAAGCATTGGAAGCGTTCAGAGAGAGACAAAGAGAAAACAAAGCAGGAATTGAGATTGCATGGGGTTTTCAAAGAGAAGGCAGATTGTTGGGGTTGTTTTTTTTTATAAGAAGAACGCTTTTTTTTTTAATGTTGGGAGAGAAGTGAAATTTTTAGTTGAGTTTGGGATCTTTAGCTTTTGGCCTTAAAACTTGAACTACCAAAATAACCCCTCTATGTGCGATTCTCGAGGCACTCAAGTACGATCTTGACCCCTCTTTGTCTCTGGACATAAGGTAGACTTGTCCAAAGTGGCAAAAATACTGCCTCGATATAATAGAGATATTGGCCTTGACTTCTATTTATAGTTTTTTTTCCCACTTGGTTTTGTTGGGCTTAGATTGTATAGACTATCGTGTCATCCACAGTGGATAACCCAAAGAGAGAGTGTTATAGACCACATCAGTGGGGGTCCTTAAGGTGGTGGGCTCGGCACATTGTGGTTGTACCCTCTAGGGTTCGGCAAGAAAGAGAAAGGCTTAGGAGTCACATATAAATGTTAGGGAGACTCCATACTTTACAACTAATGTTCTACTCATATCTTGGCCTTTTGGAGCCTTAGTAAGATCTCTCTATCCCACCATTATTATTCCTTGATTAATAGCTTACACTAGTAAGTTACAAAATTATCTCAAACCCATGAATAATTGATTCCTAGACAAAAGATGATTTTTTTTTTCTCAATCTCGATTAAGAACTTTATGGTGAAAGCGCTCGCCATTGTTGGTTGTTACATTGCTCTTCATGTTTTGTGACATTTTATTACGTGTATTTATTCCATTCCTCTAAAGTGCTCTTCCTATTTTATCCCCAGATGATAAAGGAAATCTGAATACTGATTCCTTATCACTCACCGTGGTTCGTGTTTCAAAGTGTCTAAGAGCATAAGCAGCAGCTAGCGTAAGCAGCTAGGAAATCCAAAACCACCTCCAAAGCCAAATTCACCTAGGGTAGGGTGGTTTTGGCTCACAGCAGCCAGGTGGATTTGAAAAAAAAACCACCAAAAATCCACGTGGGTGCAGAAACCTTCAAGGTGAATTTTTTTTTTAATGTCGTGCTGTTTAGAAGGGTGGGGAACAATGCAGCCAATCACAAGCCACGGCTTGTGATTGGATACCTATGGTGGATTTTCAACTGCTGTGGGCTTTTTTGGATGGACTGTGGAGCATGAAAAATGGTTGTTTTTTTTGTGTGGCTTAAATCTACTTTGCTGCTGCTTATGCTCTAATGGCCAATAATGTGGTGCACCAATAAATACAGCCTTTCATACTGCAATGTACCTCGACCAATGCCCTTGATCCTTTTGGCTACAATCAAGTCTATTATTACACATTATACTATAATCCGTTTTCGGGCACATAGACAGATTGAGTGACATCCTCCACCAACATTATTGATCAAAACTAAATTCAGATGGCTCAGGAAATGGTGGAGCAGGCAACATTTTCTCAGAGATGCTACACGGAAATTAATTCAAGTCTAGAACTTTGATATGAACTTGAAGCAGAGGCGTTAAGATTACGAGATGATCAAACTCGGGCTTGCTTCCAGACTTGAAAGTTGAATTGGATTCACAGGAACTACTAATCATCATCAGTATAAAAAACACCTTGAAAGCTCCATTATATATAGCCCCCTTTCAAGATCCCCAAATGTACCATGCTTACAGAGAAGCAAAGAAAGCTGCATATCTCCTATCCCAACTTATATCAAATTATCAAAATAAATACTAGAAGACACTTTCCTCACCTTACAACTTATTTCTAACAATGGAATTGATTCAATCAAGTACTTGCCTGGACTTAAACATCTCCCATATTTTGTATAATTATGTTACAGGTAGAGCTGCAATTCTTGATTCACTGTCCTTAACAAACAAGGATTGTACAACAGAAAAAATGAATATTGTCTAATATTAGTAGGGTCATTTATTTATGATATTCATAACCAAAGTAGATTTAATCGTTTCTTACAGTACTCACAGGGACTAAAATAGTAAACCTAAGAGCAACTCCAGCAGAAAGTTTGGGTTTGGGTGTGGGCTCTGACAGGGGGCCACAAAAAGCCCAACCCACACCCAGCCTCTCCCAGCAGCAAGTTTGGGTTTGTGACGTGGTCTTTTTTTCTTTCTTTTTTAAGAGGAGTTCCTTTTACTGTGCGGTAATCCTTTTACCACCGCTTCAACTGTTTTGATTTCTTCATTCCAACTCGACTCATTCTTACATTTTACTTCCTTATCTCTCACAATTTGAAGGTAAAATAATTTCAATTTCTTTAAAAATCAAATGGAGATGCCAGAGGGAGACCCACACCCCAGTACATTACCTGGGTTTAGAGTGACAAGAGATCCAGAGCGAGCCGTAACTCGGTCGAGGTCCGGAAGGAAGAAAAAAAGAGAAGAATTTGAAGATGTACAACAAACCAGAAGAAAACTATCCAACCAAGTTTATTACCACTCTCCCAGACGGTGTCAGTCATATCTATTACACTGGCAAGGAACTTATAGTAAGTTTTTGTTTAATTGTGAATTTGTTATTTCTGTACATCAAGTGGTTGACAAAATGCTCCAATGAACAGAATCGGGATTCGATGCGTCCGCACGGCACATTCACTACGGTGATCAAAATTTAGAAGAAGATTTTCATAATTCGGACATTTAGGGATGTCGTGATGAAGATATTTGATAGTTTTATGAATATAAGCTTAGGTAATTTCGATAATTGGCTAATTCAGGCGCTAACAGAGCGTTGGTGGCCGTCAACGTATACTTTTTTGTTCCCGTGTGCGAAGATAGGGGTCACTTCATTGGATTTTCATATGCTGACATCATTGTCAATCGCCCGATATCTGACACAGGTGCCGTATGACGACGCATGGAGTATTTTATCCAATGCAAGGCAATTGCTCCCCCGTATTGAATCCAGCAATATAAAGAGTATGAACATCAGCATTTCATATTTGAGGACATACCTGACCATCACAGATGATCGGGAGGATGATATTACCATTGTTCGTGCTTTTATCATCTTCGTGATGGGACATTTGTGGTTCCAAACGGCCAACGACACAGTCCCGCTTGGATATCTCGCGGTCGTGGCTGATTTGGACGAAGCTGTCGAGTATGATAGGGGTTCTGCTATTCTTGCTTCCATGTACCATGGTTTGGATACCGCAGTCACGATCGGGGGTGCCATCACTGGATTTTCCTAACTTCTTGAGGTACACTAACACTTTTTCCTTACAAGCTACAAATAAAATATCTTCCAATAAACGTCTTAAATATAATTTATAATTGTTTTTTATGTTGTTCTGAAATGCAGTATTGGTTTTACGAGTATTGTAGGGTTGGTCACCCTATTGTCAAGGAAGAGGTTAAGTTCTTGTCCTATTCGCGCCTCAAAGCATGGAAGAGGGGAAGCAAGAAGAAAACAAATGATCAGGCAGCTAATTTGTTTATTTTAGGCAGATACCACATTGACCACCGGACTATTGAGATGATCAACTGGCGACTTTAGTTGGATTCTGCGGTGTCTAGTTTAGATGACGTACGGATTGCGTCGCTCCTGTCCCGTAAGAGGATGCCACTTCAAGTCCAAAATGGAAACTGTGAGTATTACTTGGGGGATAGATGTTGGAGGCAGTTGACTGGTACTACGGGTATTCCTTTGGATCCTCCGTTTAACATATCGTCACATCTTAGTCCAACGGATTTACAGGCAATGAGATAGGTCGGCTTTGTTGACTATGACCAATTTGTGATAGGGGAGGAGCGAGAGACTTACGCCTCATACTATGTTAACCAAACATATGAGGTAGGCCACCTGTTGACAGATTCCCAGAGGATGGGGAATATAAATCTGTTCGGACCTACTACACTCAGGGCTAGTATTACACCTGGGGTGGTTAGGTCAGGAGCGGTTCATAGCTTGTCCCAGGACTTCAGTTTGTCTGGCAAGGAGGAAGGGCCAGACCCGGGGTGGCACATGAAGTAGACAGGGAAGCGTGAGATGCTCCCCATCCACCGCTTGAGGGACCCGCCACCTATGTCTTCCTCACACAGCGCAGAGGAGCTGTGGCACCTAACTCATGGTATGCGGCGACTTTGCCTTGCAGAGTCTGCACGGGACGCCCAGACGATCTAGGAGTTGACTTATGAGCTTACTACTACTGCCCACATGCACATAAACAGTATAGATGATCAGCTATATTCACATGTAAGTAATTTATTTATGTATTTATTTATTATTTATTTTCTTAATGTCATATATATTTTGTCAAAATCTAAATAAATTTTGTTTGTTTTGTTCAGAACCTACATCTGAGGAGGGGGCTATGAGGTACGGGTGGTGCCGCTACCACCAGGAGGTGACGCGAGGATGAGGCATGGGACCCGTAGACCTGGTCCACGAACCAGGGGAGCCGGTAGTAGCCACAGGAGGCCAGGTACTCGAGATGATACTGGCCCGTCTGGCTCGTCTCAGTAGATATAGGTGTTTTTGATGTTTTTGTAAATCTAATCTTTTATTGTAAACATCAGTGTTGAACAATTTCTATTGTAGAATTTTGTTTCTCTATATAAGTACTTGTACGACTTGATGTCCCATTTCTTTATATAAATCAATATTAATCCATTTATTTTGAGTCTTAAATTTAAATAGAAATGCAATTATATTTCTTAAAATAGTAGTTCTACGCACGAAATGAAACTCAAAACAAATACAATTACACTTAATTCATCGTTCACGACTGATGTAGGGATTAAACCAAGACTATTCATTCAGTAAGGAGGAGCGGATCCCATCCATAGTTGGAAAGTTGGTAATTTGCTGGAAACTCATCAAACGGGACGTAGTTCCGGTAAAAAATATTGTATGGAGTCTCGAACGGGAACGGCTGGCTGTATTTCTCATACCATTCATCTCTGGCTTCGCAGAGAATATAGGCTAGTAGAATACCTCTGACTCGTTTATCAATACTCTTCCGTATCTCATGAAACTCATCACATTTAGCCTTAAGAATATTCCACCTATTATATAAATCTCCAGGAGGGTATTGAAGTTTTGTGTGCTCCCTGAATTTGACATGAATTCTATTCCATAACTGATTGAAGTTAAGTTGTTGGAGAGGTGGATTATCAACAAAATACTGTCAGGACACGGCCAGGGCCAAATACCACTGAAGAATCCTGTATTATAGCTAAAAAACTCAACATTGTTTAGTTCAAGTAGAAGACCTGTTGTTAGAGCATCTTCAGCCAATATATATATAAAGCAAAAAGTAGTCGTTGTGATCCAAAACTAGCCGTTGTGAAGGACCCACCAGAGGAATTAGCCGTTGCTGGAAATTAGTGAAGGCAGCGGTAAAAAGAACATCGCGTGATATTCCTTTTACCGCCGCCTCCACTGATTTCCAATAACCACTTCTTCTTCTTCCCCCTTTTACACTTCTCTCTTCTAAAGAAAGTTGCTCTCTCTTCACCGTCAACACCCTTTTCTCAACTCCACAGCCTTAAATGTCTTCCTTATCATCCTATTTATCCATTAATGATCCTCCACGTGTATCATCATCCTCCTCTGACAATCTTATGTTTGATTGTGCGGTGGCAATTTGTGTTATACACCAAAATGCAATATACCTAGCAGTACATGATACAACTTCGAGTCACGGCGGGAATGTCATGGGCCGTAAGGATATGAGAAAGAAGCGAGATCACTCATTGGGGCATTACAGCATTATATAGGACTACTTCAAGCTAAGGTGCATATATGAACCAGACGAATTTTGGCGACGTTTTCGCATGAGTAGAGACATGTTTATGCGTATATTCGATGCAGTCGTTGCATGTGGTCATTACTTTGTCCAAAAACCCAATAACGTTGGTACTATGGGGTTATCACCGTACCAAAAGGTAGTCGCGGTACTACGTTTCCTAAGCTACGGTGTTGCGGCAAATCTTTTGACGAGTATATCCGAATAGGTGAAAGCACAACCTTGTTAAGTATGAAAATGTTTTGTGTTGTGGTTATGCAAATTTTTGGCGATGAATATTTTCAAGCACCAAACGCGGCCGACGTCGAAAGGTTAAAAGTGATCGGAGAGTCACGGGGATTTCTTGGCATGTTAGGAAGCCTTGATTGCATGGATATAGAAAAATTGTCCCATAGCTTGATACGGTCAATTTAATAGTCATTACCCCAAGGCGACACTGATTCTTGAAGCGGTAGCTTCACACGACCTTTAGATTTGGCATTTTTTTTGGGTTACCAGGGTCTAATAATGATATCAATGTCCTACAACAATCATATATTTTCACCGACCTGGCCGATGGTATCTCCCCGCCTTACAATTATACAATTGCCGGAAAAGCTTATGATATGGGGTATTACCTAGCGGATGACATATACCCAAATAGGGAACACTTATCCAAATCATATCCAATCCGGTTATAGTGAAACCAAAATTATTTGCTCAACAACAAGAAAGTTGCCAAAAAGACGTAGAACGGGCGTTTGGGATTTTACAATCACGGTTCAATATTATAAAAAATTTGGTTAAATTATGGAAACCCGAGGTTTTGAACAATGTTATGAAGGCATGTGTGATAATGCATAATATGATCGTCAAAGAGGAACGATGTTCATTCTCATCATACTTAGACTACAATCCGGCCGATCCCTCAACTATCGAAGGTAAACGATTCAATATTGTACGCGAACGCGGAATAATAGAATCTTTTTATATCGAAAATGAACCGTATTCGAAATCGAGAACTGCACTTTGATCTAAATGATGATCTAATTGAACATTTGTGGGCCGTGAAAGGAAATCTTCAAACCTAGTACTCCATTTCTTGTACTATCTGAGTATTTTTGATGTAATTTAATGCTTGTTGTCATACAAGTTTATTAAACAATAAATAGATATTGCATTAATTTTGTATTTGTTTTAACGCAATATTCTCGGAAATGAATATTTTGAAAACAAGATTATATTTTTCAATAGCAAAGTACATTATTCAAACGATTACATTATTGGAAGGTAAACTACATTCTTAGAAAAAAAACTTTTATATACCGCAAAGTTAAATTATATTTCATCACCACTTCAAGTATCTGGTCCGCCCCTCTTGGCCAGACATTCCATAACCTCAGCTTGCCTTTGCAGATAGTATTGCAATTGATGTCCAGAAAGATTACTCAAGTCTTTCTCCATGATTTTGCGATCTTCTCTTGCTTGTTCGAAATTCATTTTGGCTTGCCATTGTTGATTTGTTTCCGCCTTTTATCTTTCCTTTTATTCTTTCGCTTGTCTCTTCTCCAACAGTAATTCATCCAGCATTGTTTGGATACCGCTACAAATGCAATATCGTTTTCTTACAATTCACAAAATTACCAATACAAATAAATAACGTGTATATCCAAGAAAAATAAACGAAATTGAGTTAAAGGAAATTAAAACGTACCCGATCTTCTTCGATTTTCCCGCTGTCTTTTCCGAAATCGTACTTGAATCCCCTTATACGCCACACATTGTGCATTAAGGGGATACTACTGAGCTTTGGTCGACCCACTTGATCGTGGTGTTGAGCACTCGGGGTCTCTATTAAAGGCAATGTTGACATTTTGATAGAAAGTGAAACTCTTTGTGCGACCCACTGTCTAGACAGAAGCTGTTACTCACGCCCTTGCGAGACATGTGAAGTCTGCATCCGTCCAATGCAGTCCAACATTATCCGTCTCGTCCAAAAACTCAACATCTTCTGACACTTGCACGCTTTGTCTTTGTTTTGCGAGTGCTATTTTCCTTTTTCATTTTCCTTTTTCTTTCTCGGGCGCCACAGCTTCAACAGGTATTAACGCATTTGCGTCACTTTGATTGTGCTGAGTAGATTCACCATTCCATAGGTAGTTCTAAAAGTAATTTGGAGGTTGAAAACCTTGAGGTTGAGTAAGCAAATAGGGTTGATAGTATGGGCTAAACGCCTGAGGTTGCGGTTGAGAGAGAGTAAATAGATTTTGATACTGTCTTCCGAAGGTATCCCCTTGCGACATGGTAAACGGAGGTGGGGTCTGTGATTGGAATTGAGATTGGTTGTGGTAGAGGTATGGAGTGAATTGTGATGATGGGTGTTTAGAGAATGGTGTTGAAGGTGGGTTACGGGAGGATAGGGTCGACGGTGTGGAGTTATTACTGCTGGTGCCGGAGTTCGTCATTTGGGGAGAGCGTAAAGGTTCTCCTTTATGCTCTACAATTGGGTTTGGGAGAGAAGAGGTAGCCAGGGAGTGCTCAGGGAAAAATAATTGAGTTTGGAGGTGTTCTTTTTACCATGCAGTGTTCTTTTGAGTTTGAGCTCCTCAAACTCGGTTGAGTTCTGACACGTCCAGCTGGCAAACCCAAACCCAAAACAGAGCTGCTGGGACGCTAAAAGTGTGGGTTTGGGTTTGAGTTGACAAATCCAACCCAAACCCTGACCCTGCTAGAGATGTTCTAAGTGACTTTTTGAGTGTGGCTTTTAAAAGAATACATACTTATCTATAGGTAATTGAATCACAGACACAACGTACCACATTAATATGTATATTAGCAGCCTTCTTAAATAAATTGATCTCCCCGGGAAAGATACTGGCCACCAACCATGTACGACCTTTGCATACTCGTTGATTAAGAAATGGATTTAAGTAAAGATACGAGTCACATCTTCAGAGTCAGTGGATCAAAATATATGCCCACAAATGTTGCTGGGAATTGAACATATCCTCAAATGTACATAAGCAAGGTTTTTCACCTTTATGATATTAGAATTCTGAAGCATAGGGGATATGACAAAAATAATGTTAAGAACATTGGAGATTTGTGGAATGCAAAACTTCGCACAAACAGCTTTTTAAAAGAAGTGTTTACAAGATGGAAACATTACAGTAGAAAGACTAAGGTTAAGGTACTTCGTAATATAATACATTTCAAACTGATTTATAAATCTCATATAGACAAGGCATCCTTGTGTGACCAAGGATAGCCCCTTTATTCATAATGTCATGAGGGGAGGGGGGTATAAGAAATAATACTGGTTGATATAAAATACAAAAAAGGCTTGGATACAAAAGAATTAATATTATATATATCTAACATTGCATATAGGAGCTATGGAGGGTGGACTTACAAGGCAGCAAAAAGCTCAAGTAGCTTCCACTGAGAGAATCTCAAGTTCCGCCCACCATAGTGGAGAGAGTCGTGGAGTCGCCGCATCAGGAGAGATAGAAATAACTTCCCTCAGTTTGAGAGTAATCTCCCTCATGCTTGATCTCTGCCTAAAATCCTCTTGGACGCAATCCTGGATAATCTCACATATTATCTCAAGCTCATTGTTCTTGAAGGCCTTCAAAGTAGGATCAAGGATGTTGCTCTTACACTGCTTGCCATTGAAGTAGTCCGCAGCCTGGAAAGCAGTAAGGACTTCGCTTAATTGGTGGAAGCATCAGACAAACACATACTGAGATTATCTAAATGGAAAACAATACCCACAAATATGGCTACTTGATTATCTAGTAAAAACTAGTGAAGGTCAAAATATCAAGTTCCAAGCTTACCCAATTAACAAGAGAAGACTCTTTTGCATTTGAGGAAGGAAGCTTCCCAGAAATAATCTCCAGCAGTAATATTCCAAAACAATAAACATTGGTTTCAGGATCCGCAAAGGGTGGCAATTCACTGTGCTCTGATCCAGCTTCGCCAGACTTCTTTGATTTGGCTGAAAAATCTTCCCAGAATTGGATCTCTGCAATCTAAGATAAGAGAGGGATATATGTATTAGAGGTCAAGTACCCAGAGGGAAAATGGTAATGCAATGAGACAGTGATCTACCTTAGCTGCATAATCATCCGTCAAATAGACAGCATTTGACTGGAGATCAAAATGTGATACAGGTGGGTTCAGCTCATGGTGCATGTATTGAAGACAATAAGCTATTCCCATAATAATCCTCATCCTAGAATTCCAGTCTAGATGGTCAAATCCTTTAACTGCAGATAGACAAACCAAAAATGTAATTCAAGTTCAAAAAGTACTTGAGCCTTCATTATAAAATTAATTTGTACATGACACCTATAAAATGACGTGTCCTGCATGTTAAATAACAGTAATCACCCCCCTTCTCCCATCAAGGACGGTAGAAAAATTATTATACTACCCAGTATAAATAGTACTTGCGATAGTACCCCCACTACATGCTGGGTTATATAGAAAGGTTCCTAAACCCCTATGAGAGAACTCAGTTCTGTCAACTGTTGGGCGGGGTAAGGCATAAGAACCCCAGAACCTAAGATTGGGAGTGTGTGTGTATTGAATTGTGTGTGTGTGTGTGTGAGGTGGGGTCGCAAAATAAATCATCGATTTACAGGAAAAGAATAGAAGATAAGTAGAATCCTACCGTGCAGATGCTCAAAGAGGGTTCCATTGGGAGCATACTCGAATACCATCATCCTGAGGAAAGGTTCATTCTCCTCACAGTAGCCCAGAAGATTGACAAAATTTTTGTGGTTTACTCGTGAAAGTTCATCAATCTAAATAAGAGACAAAGAGAGCAAGAGAATGCGTCAATATGCTTGGACCAATTTCATTGGCTGCTGAGTTTAAAGGAAAGCTCAAAAAAGTAACCAAACCTTTTTTCTGAATGCCACTTCCGAGTTCTTTGACCAATCTTTGGATGATGCAATTATGGTTGATGCTACCCCAATCTCAACTCCACTAGACAATGTTCCCTTAAACAAGGTACAATGCTTATACATGCCAATAATATTGCTGAAATCCTCGCAAGCAGTTTCCAACTCTGGACGATTTAACTTTGGCACCCCTATACTTCCAAATAATGCAAAATTTACTTCCTTGTGTGCTGTCTTGTCTATATGTAAAATAGACTTTGATTCATAAATGTAGAATTTACCTGTGATAAACGCCTTCTGTAACTGCCCGCTTATACCAGTTTTCCACGGACCAATTGTTTTTACTCCCCGGCGCCGACACATAAGAAGCATACCCGCAGCTATAGTGAGAACAAAGGCCATACCTGGAACCACATAAACATACTTCCATCTTTTTTCAGTTGAACCATCAACTAATGATTTCTGCTCATTAGTATTTGAAGCAGCTTGTTGAAGAGGAGGATCCGGAAGAGAAGTTAGTAATGGAGGTGAAGAGGAGACTTTCTTCCCATTAGGTATTGCAGGAAAAGCTCCACTACTTCGGGTATATGGAACACTGATTGGTTCAAAGTGAGCACTTTTACTTGCTGGTGCTGCCGGAAGATTAGTAGATTCTTGAAGCAATTTACGACGCGCAAAATTTACTTCAGATTCAATATTTTGTACCATGTAAGGTTCATGTGAACCTGCAAAATATGAGATGAAAAATATTCATTTTTTCTGATTTGAGAATAAATGTACGGATGGTAAGCGCACATGCATCTATAGAAGCTCTTACTCACTAAGTAAATTGCTGCAGCATTTTTCTACAGAGTTGGAAGATGCCTTGATAAATCTGAACCTTGAGAGAAAATGTAACAGTTTGTAGTTCAAGTACCAGACGTTTTAGCTGGATTTAAGAAAAGATATAGACAAAAGAGTGAGAAATCTATAAATTTTGTTCTTACAATGGTGACACATCAAGATAATGTAGAAGCTTCTCTTTAATAAGAATCCTGAAAGAGTCAGCATTATCCAGTTGTTTCATACTGCTTTCCCAGATACTGCCAAGAACATGTTCATCAGTACACAATTTGAGGAGTAATTAGTATATTTCGCCTAAGACATAAATAACTAAGACTTCCTTTGTGATGTAACATGTTATAACCACTGAGTTACTACAAGTAACTGGTGTAGAAAGTAAATAGCCAGTGTGAAGCAATCTAAAGTTTTTGAACCCAAAATCAAAGCTCAGAGTAGTGCCATCTTTATAGGGATTTTATGTCCTTTAAAATTAGTTTGAGAGTTATTTTTGGTAATAAACACTGGCTATTTTTAGAATCACTTTTTTATTTTGAATCGAATTAGTGTCCTATTTTGATCAGGAAACTTCATTTTAGAGTTAGGATTAAGATATAAATAAGGTTGCACGCCTAAAACAAAGGGGTTAATTTCTAATAAATAGTGTATTTCATTAGAGACTAGAGAGAGGTGTTCTATGTTTGTGAGTTTTCATTAAATTTGAAAAATATGCTTATTAAACCTGAAAATCGACATGCTTATATTAGCAAGGCTATTTTATGTTATTTTAGTCCCACATTGGTTATCGACATGCTTATATTATCAATTCAATAATAATATTTTTCTCTCTCTAATCTATTTCTACATGGTGTCAGAGCGAGTTATCGTTCAACACCCTCGCTGATCGAACTCGACGGTGAGTTCGTTGGAAGGTAAAAAAAATTTAGGGTTGCAATTTTCGTTCATGTTGGTCTGATTCACACCGCTGCTCTCTCTCTCCTCTGTTTTGAAGAACGACAATTATCACTGTCTCTCTGGTAGCGTTGTTCTGATCGCAACCTAAGCTTCCGCAATTTTTTTGTTTTTTTTGTTTTTTGGATCCGGTCGCGAGATGCAATAGATGTTGATCTGAATCTCAGATCTATTTGGTTTATTTGAGGTAATCGATCGAGCTAGCTATCGGTGACGAGTCGAGTTCGAGTTCGATCGTTTCTTCGATTGGAACGAGTGAAGATGTCCAGTCCTTCAACTTTGTTCATGACAATCCAAATCTGAAGATTATCTCACAGCTATTAGATGGCTTGAATTATGTTCGATGGGCACAGTCCGTGAAATTGTTTGTTGGTGGCCGTGGAAAGATAGGGTTTCTTCTTGGCACAGAAAAAGAACCTGCAGAATCAGATCCAAAGTATACAAAGTGGTTTTCGGATGATTCGATGGTGAGAACTTGGCTGATTAATTCTATGAAGTCGACGATCTCCGCTGGATACTTATTCACACACAATGCACATCTGATTTGGGAATCACTTGGTAAGGTATATTCTCAGCGAGAGAATAATGCTAAGATATTTCAACTTTCCAATGAGATTGGAAATTTTAAACAGGGTACTCAGACTTTGGGGATGTATTATGCGAGACATCAATCGAGTTGGGAAGAATTATCTCATTATGATAGCTTCATCGAGTGGTCAGCTAGCGCACCGAGTGAAAAGGTTCCTATTCCACCTATGGTGGCAGAGATTTATGCAAAGATTGTGGAGAAGACTCGGGTATTTCAGTTTCTTGTAGGGCTCAATCCCGACTTTGAGTATACACAAGTTCATCTACTTGACAGGACTCCTTTCCCAACTCTTGAAGAGGAATGCGCATATTGTCTCTCCGATCAGAGTCGTCGGTCACTTATGCCTCCTATCTCTGGGATCCCTTCAGAGACTTCTGTTATGGCTATTCGTTATGCTTATCCGGTACCATCGTCAGTTCCTTCACAAACTTCACATACATCATCACCTAGCCTTTCTCCGTTACCAACGGCTTCCGGTAACTCTCACCCCTCAAGAAAGAAGTGTGATTATTGTGGTAAGTGGGGACATCTAAAGACAACTTGTCATGCTTTGCACGGTCGTCATGCTGGTTATCAACCCCACCCATCTATCTCAGTCCTCAGCATACTTATATGCCGACTCTAGTGTGCCAGATTCTTCGGCCTTTAGTGCCATTTCTAAAGATGAGATCAACAGGTTCTGACAACTTCTCTCTATGTCTTCCACACCGGGCAGCTTGTCATGCAATTACCTTCGCATCTGCAAATAGTGTTTCTGCATCTCCAACTTCACCTTGGATTGTTGACTCGGGTTCAACCGATAATATGATTGGTATGTCTTCTCTTTTCCGGTCTTATGCTTCTAGTTCATGGCGACGGACTGTTTGTCTTGCCAATGGAACTGAGACTCCTATTGCAGGGAAAGGTTGTATCCCGATTACAAATTCCCTTTCTTTACCTGATGTCCTTCATGTCTCTCAGTTGGATACTAATCTTCTTTCTCTTAGTAAAATTACCATAAATAAAAATTGCAGTATAACCTTCTTTCCTGATTATGTTATTTTTCAGGATCTGGTGTCACGAAAGATGATTGGGAGTGGACGTGAAGAGGGTGGTCTTTATTTTCTAGATGGACATGTCTCTTCTATTTCTCCTCAAGCTCTCCAATTAAAATCAATGTCTAGTAGTGAAAATATAAAGCGGGTGCTACGTTGGCATCACCGCTTAGGTCATATTTCCTTTAAGTATCTACGTTATTTGTTTTCGTCTTTCTTTTCTAAAGTATCCATGTCTGACTTGTCTTGTGAGACGTATGAACTAGCTAAACATCGCTGTAGCACGTATCCGTTGGGTATTAATAAAACTTCTTCTTGTTTTGATATTGTGCATTCGGATGTTTGGGGTCCTGCCCCAGTTACCTCTAGTTTAGGATTTCGTTATTTTGTGTTGTTCATTGACAATTTTTTAAGGTGTACTTGGGTTTATTTGATGAAATCCAAAGATAAGGTCTCCTCTATTTTTCAGACATTCACCGCAATGGTTCGTACTCAGTTTGGGAAAACTATTAAAGTTTTTTGGTCCGATCAAGGTGGGGAATTTATGTCCCAAGGTCTTCGCAAATTCTGCAATGTCAATGACATTGAGCATCAAACCTTTAATATGAAAACTCCGCAGCAAAATGGTAAATCAGAAAGGAAAAATCGTCATATTTTTTATCTTGCTCGTGTTATGTCAATTGGCATGAATGTCCCCTCGCATTTTTAGTCTGACGCTGTTCTTACGGCGGTGTTTCTTATCAACCGGTCTCCGTCTAGAGTTCTTGGTTTTCGTACCACGTATTTAATTATTTATCCTGATCGTTCTGCTTTTCAGATTCCACCTCGTGTTTTTGGGTGTGTATGTTTCGTCCAAGTCACTGGGTCAGCCTCTAAACTAGATCTGCGTGCCTTGAAATGTGTATTCCTAGGTTACTCTCATGCTCAGAAGGGTTATAGGTGTTTCCATCCCTCATCGCGTCATTATTTCACCTCTATGAACGTTACTTTCTTTGAACATGCTCCGTTCTTTTCGGGCGGTTTTCTCTCTCAGGGGGAGTGTTTTCCAATTTGTCCTCTTCCTTTAGAAGATTTATCTTTTCCTCCTTCAGATCCACTTCCGTTGAGTATTCCGTGTGAGTTTGTAATCCTACCTTTAGTTTCACCTTCAGTTTCACATACTTTACAGGTTTATACTCGACGACATCCAGGACGTCAGCCTCCTACACCAGACTGCCAAGCATCCTCTATAGCTCCAAGTCTGCCACCAGCCATCGATTCACCTTTATCAGGCATTGAGCCTTCTCCTACCGCTTCTATACCAGTTACTACTGATGATGATTCAACCTGTTTCTCATAGTGATGATGATAGACCGACTGCTATTCGGAAAGAGAAGCGTAATGCAGGGAAGCCTGATAGATATTCAGATGTATCGATTTATTCTATCATTGATTATACTTCAGATCATCGTTTATCTCCTACTTATAGAGCTTTTCTAGCTTCTCTCTCTTTGGTTGATATACCACGTACAGTGGTAGATGCGTTAGCCAAACCTCATTGGAAGGTTGCGATGTTGGAAGAATTACATGCATTGGAGATCAATAATACCTGGTCATTGGTTACCCTCCCGCCTGGTCGTACATCAGTCGGATGCAAATGGGTGCTTACGGTTAAAGAAAATCCAGATGGAATGGTAAACAGGTACAAGGCTCGGTTAGTTGCCAAGGGGTATGCACAGATACATGGTGTTGATTATCAGGAGACGTTTGTTCCTGTGGCCAAGATGAATACTTTTCGAGTCATCTTTTCTATTGCTGCGTCAAAATCTTGGCCCCTTTTCCAGATGGATGTGAAGAATGCATTTCTGAATGGAATATTGCAGGAAGAGGTCTATATGTCTCCACCTCCAGGTTTTCGTCCCGCTTCTGCTTCTGGCTTGGTATGTAAGCTAAAAAAGTCCATCTATGGGCTTAACCAGTCTCCTCGTACTTGGGCTGATACATTTAGTACCGCTATGATTGACTTTGGTTATGTTCCGAGTAGTGCTGACCATACATTGCTTCTTCGACATTCTGGTAGGAAGATTATTGCATTGCTTGTCTATGTTGACAATATTATTATTACAGGAGATGATATTCAGGGTATTAGTGACCTGAAATCTTACCTCTATACCCGCTTTCAGGTGAAGGATCTCGATCCCTTGCATTATTTCCTTGGGATTGAAGTTGCACGTTCTAGTTCCGGTATTTTCATCTCTCAGAGAAAGTACATTCTTGATCTTCTCTCTGCTTCAGGACAGCTTGCGTGTCGTCCTGATACACCTCTAGAACTGAATCATCGCCTGGCAGACTTTATTGGGGGACATTGGGCAGTACCAGCAGCTTCTTGGGAAGCTTCTCTATCTTTCTCTTACCCGTCCTGATATTACATATGCGGTTGGAGTTCTTAGTCAATTTATGCACAAGCCGCGTCATCCCCATCTTCAATCTCTAGGCAGCTATTCGTGTTCTTCGGTATCTCAAGGGGTGTCCTGGTCGTGGCATTTTATTTCAAGATCATGGTCATTCTCGAGTCGAGGCTTGGACTGATGCTGACTATGCAGGTTCATTATCCGATCGTCGCTCCACTTTTGGGTATTATACCACTATTGGTGGTAATTTGGTTACAGCGGAGTAAGAAACAAGATGTTGTTTCCAGGTCCAGTGCAGAAGCCGAGTATAGGGTCATGACTCAAGGTGTTTGTGAGTTAATATGGCTTAAGCGTCTTCTACAAGAGCTTCGGATATCGGTCTCTTTTCCTATGACGCTCTATTATGACAACAAATCTGGTATTATCATTTTGGCTAATCCGGTGCAACATGATCGTACCAGGCATATTGAAGTTGATCGGTACTTTCTGAATGAGAAGCTTAAATCTGGACAGATTTAGACTCTCTATGTTTCTACTTTGCAGCAGCTTGCAGATTTTCTCACGAAGGCCGTTTGTAGCAGATTATTATTAGATGTTTTGTCCAAGCTAGGCATGTGCGATATTCATGCTCCAGCTTGAGGGGGAGTATTAGCAAGGCTATTTTATGTTATTTTAGTCCCACATTTGTTATTCATAGAAGTAGTTTACTATCTCTCTCCTATATATAGAGTGTATGATGTAACCTAAATAATCAATTCAATAATAATATTTTTCTCTCTCTAATCTATTTCTACAGCTTATTGGATTTTAAATCCCAATACACAACCCTTGCATGAGAGTGCATCAATTTTTAACCAAAGCATCTAGAATTTGCCTGCGATCATTACCTATCACCGTTCACTTCCGTTGTCGCTCGTCAACCACCTCTAACTGCTGTCACCGCCTTCATCTCCTCTGATCTGTGATCAAACAACTCCAGATAAGATTCACATCCTCTTCTCACCGCTTGGAGAATCCATCACCATCGTTCACAAGTGCCAAACCCGATCTTCTTTATCAACCTTATTCAAATCTAAAACTATAACACTTCTTTGCTACTTTGGAGAACATAACTGATATTTTGTATTTAGAATCTTACCGCAGTCCAAAAAAACTTGATGACTACTCTAGATGAATGCTTTACTGCTTTTCAATAATTATTGGAACAAAGGAATGGCTGGTTTGAGGATTTTGTCACGCTATAAATGGTTGGTTTATGCCTCTAAACCAAAACCTAGGTGTGGGCGACAATAAATTTTTGAGATTATGCATACAGAGTCACAATTGTAATTTCTTTAATTTATAGTAAAAACTCCACAATAGTTGGACATAGTCCTTCCTTCTTAATGTTTGTTCCACTTACGACTTTCCATATGTGTCATCAGGGCCAAGTCAACGGAAGCTTCAGCTTTTGACAAAACCCTAACACTTACGATTCAAAACTTAATAAAACCTCTATTTTGTTTAAATCTCAAAACCGTACTACAAACTAATAATTTTTAGTAAAACCAACCCAATGAGAAACTAAATCTAGGGCCTCCTTTTCTAGACATAAGGAGCCCTTAAAATTAGAAACCCTAACCCTAGTCTAATTAGAAAGTTTTCCTTTATCCATGCAATAAAATAAGCATGATATCTTCCAAATTTGAGCAGCTTCTAGAGGGACACGACAAGGGTGGAGCAAAGACCTGTTATATCAATTTTCCCCTCCTTTAGAAAAAATTAAACTCAAATTTTAGACGCCTAATGCACCAGCAAAGGATCCTGTAATCTAAACCTTTATTGACGAAATTTCCCAAAGCGTAGCCAAATTCTTCAAATGGTGTCCTTTTGCGGGATTTTCCATACCCATATACTGGAGGTAGAACAGTGTCTTCATTCATACACTTAATAACACCAAAAATTTGTAAAAATTCTACAGCTTCCCAAAACAGAGCTAAAACGCTTCCTAAGTGGAATAAAACTATCGGGGTTTTGGATACTGCGGTGTCCGGCTACATGATGTTTTGATATGTCCTCCTTGACGACTTCGATTGAAAAATGATTGGCAAGCATTAGTTCTCCCAGAAAAGAAGGTGATCCAGCTGCATCTTCCAGTACGGCTACTTTTATATGACTCAAGACCTTCCCCCATTAAACCCAACTTTGTAACAGGCATAGAGAAAGAGAATAGATTTGAATTTACTGGTGGTTTAACCAACTTTTTTTCATAAGAAAAATAACCGCTGGGAATTTGTATCTCGTTTACGTCGTATTCTGTAGTGAAAACTCAAGAGGAGTTTTGTGTGTGTTCTACATCAACGGCTTTAATAGCAGTCGGTTGGGGAATGGAGACCGTCGTGCCACTACTTTGTAAAAGACGGGGAAAAAATCAAACTTGTCTTTCAAATCGACGACCTCATACTTGAGTTCTAACGCCTTAGTGCTCTTAGTCTCTTCTTTTTATTCTTCCTCTACATCTTCATCTTTTTCTCCCTCATCTTCCCTCCTTGAGAAATGTTTAACTCGGCATACTCTACGCATGTCATCACGTTCTTCACCTCCTACTCCTCAAGAGTGCACTTGATTTTTTTCCTCATTTTCCATCACGGATTTGCTTGAATACCTCTCAAATAGACAATTTTGACACAAATTTGATAGGTTCAGGCCAGCGAAACCTTCGGCTTTGACATGACCCTAACAACTAAACGGTTATTAAAAACTCCTTTTATTAAAAAAAAAACTAAACTAAATTCGACAAGCTTCCACAGAGAGACCCGAGACAGGTCAAGCATTGACACGTTATATCATCTAATTTCGTTGATTTGTGTGCTTTGTTTAATTTTTTGCTATCAATATAATATTCAACTTATTCATTTGGTTTTCACAATAGATTTTAGTATACTATAGACATTGGTATAATATGGGACCTATTTGTTAACTTATACTCTGGAGCTTGTTAGGTTGTACAAACTTGCTTGCTAAATGAGCCCTGAAATTATCTCAAAGTGGATCCATAGATCTTCCTTAAGAAATACTGTAAGAATTTCCCACCCATATACTTTAATTTATATACTTCAATATCTTAAAAGTAATTTATTATTCTCTTACCAATGTCCCAATTTTCTATTTAGGCAACCCATTCCAGTTGGCACAGAAAATGTAAGGTTGTTATCATATTGTATCTCTAAAAGCATATCAAGCTTCCCAAGTTCGAGAGGAACACTTCCCCAGAAATTATTGTTGCAAAGTAGCCTGGAAATAAAAATTAGTGTTTAATCAAAGTATACACTTGAGTCTAACGTAATATAGGAAATCAAATCATTAATAAAGAACTTACAAGCGCTGAAGAGAAAGCATCTGGCCTAATTCTGCTGGTATCGTTCCACTTAAGTTGTTATCCCTCAAATCTAGTAGTTCCAACTTGATTAGCCCACCAATCTCTTTTGGGATAAAACCAGAGAAGTTGTTCCCATAGAGTACACTGTGAATCCCAACAAAGATTTAAAACATATCAGGGATCATTGATGAAGGAAGTGTTGGGAGGACATAGAATCAACTATATATTTGATGCACCTAACCTAAGAAATTTTTCATGTTGAAAAAAAAATGCACCACGAAAACCACATCCTCTATGCTTAAAATCTAGGTGATGTGGTTATTATTGTATTGGAGGACCATCTAGGACATTTACTTGGTCTAGAATAATTTATGTACGTCCCTAATGAGCATAGGTTGGAAAAAAAAGAGAAAAGAACGAAGTTGAGTGTTTTTTCAGTTTCGGTCCACCTCAACTACTTGTTAAAGTTATGATACAGCTGGGCCTCCAGCCTAACCTATTTGGGAGGAAGTATTGGCCCGATGTCATAAGCATGACGTTTCGTTGTTATTGAAGTCATAGTTGCAAAATGAACTATTTCCAGCATTTGTGGATGAATATGTCGTGGGCTTTCTTTCGTCCCCACCATGTTCCTAGTAATTCATATCCGCATTGCAAAGAACCGCAGAAGGCTCAGAATATTGAATTGTTCATTCACAACCCTTCCAGTCAAATTTGTGATCAAATTTTGGGTGTTGTTACCCGGTCCTGCAAGTTCCTGGTCAACTTTTCGAAAGGAGGGATGTTTAATGTGATGACACATTAACACATGCGTCACGTGGGCACCCTTTTTCTCTCCTGGATAATGTTTCCCAAAATCATCCTTATTTTTATTTTTATGTTATTTTATTTTATTTTATTTTATCAAACCGACCGTAGGGAGGTCTCTTTACGCTAGGGAGCAGTTTTTCATTTTGTCTGTCTGAATGAAGCAATTTGAGACTTCCAATTCTGCCCCTCTTATCCTACTTTTTTACCCAATAAAGTATTTTTATGTTAGGAAAACTACTCCTGCGTGCCAAACTTCTCCACTTTTTCACTCCCACAAAAACACATCTAATCTTCTCCTCTTCTTCTCTTTCCATGATAATGGAAAATATTTCTTTCAAAATCCATTTTCTTTATTTACGGTCGGTCTCTTTACACTAGGGAGCAGTTTTTCACTTTGTCTGTCTGACTTAAGTAATTTGAGACTTCCAATTCTGCCCCTCTTATCCTACCTTTTTACCCAATAAAATATTTTTATGTTAGGAAAACTACTCCTGGTACCAAACTTCTCCACTTTTTCACTCCCACAAAAGCACGTCTCTAATCTTCTCCTCTTCTTCTCTTTCCATGATAATGGAAAAAAATTCTTTCAAAATCCATTTTCTTTATTTACTAAAGGATTATATCCCTTTCCATAATCACTAGAATCAAACCTTCCCTCTCTATGATTACAATAATCAGAAAAGTAAGGTTTTAAATTGGAGTTTTACGATCCAATATCTTAAATTGCAGTGTGCAATATGTTCACAATTCGATGCAGAAATAGCGTTTCTATGTTTCATTGATATCATCTCAATTGCAGTTACGAAGTTGGTTTTCTTTATGGATTTAATATTGTTTCCTTTATGGGTTTCACAAAAATATGTATTCCAAATTAGTTCGACAACAAGAGGTTCGATGCCTACATCCCTTCGCAAATTGCAGAATTCACATTGAGTTGATCTTCTGCAAGTTCTACCCAGAGAAGTTAACTTTCCTTTCTTTTGCAATAATAACAACTCTTTGAATGTAAAGGATTATTATTCAGAGCTTTTGACGCGATGTCGATAAGCACAATGGAACCCAAATGATTCAGGAGAATCTATGAAGTATCACTAATTTAATGTCCTACTTCTATTTTAAGAGTATTTCTCTAGTTTTAGAAGTATGAGTTTTTATTGCTATTTAGAGTATTACTCTAATTTAGCAATAGGAGTCCAACTTCTAAAATAGGATAAAAGGATAAACCTAAGGTTAGAAAACCTAATTGGAATTTAGGAGTTCTATTGTAATCTTTCTATGAAGCAATAAAAAAACCCTCTTCGTTATCTTTTTTATTATTCTTCTAATTAGTACTCTTCTAGCAATTGTGGATTACCAAATGAAAAAAAATAAAAATTGTGTAAACATCTAATAGACAAAACTCTGTCAAACATAAATGATAAACATAATTAACTCTTTTTTTGAAGCTGCATTATGGTAAGGGGAGTCACATTTTATTATAGTCATCGCCAGTATGATTAACTTTCGAATGGGTAATTGTTCTAAAACAGTAATGGAAAACGTTCGAATATGAAAAACTAGCGGTCGGTCCCACTAGCACCCGGTTTACTAGTTTAGTTTATAAATTATTAGGATAGTTATTGAATATTAAGGCTGTTATTTTGATCACCTGCTGTTTATATAGCTCTTATTTTATTTCACTGTCTATGATAATAACCAGACACTATCTGCTGCAGGTTCAAAATTCATTTACATGTGAGTTATTTACGCTTGTGTCACCTTGAATAAAGGTTGTATAGAAAAGAAGAAGAAAATGTACCCACTTTTTTCGGAATGGTAAGAAACATAATCTTCGTAGAAAGTTATTCTAAGCGTTGTGATAGATTCTAGAGTCAGACTACATGAATCCTACTTCATAATACATCAAGTTCCAACCATTCTGTCTCTTATTTTTTGCTTCTAAATAAAATTATAAAACAATGCTTTATCTGTCTGTTTGTTGTTGTTAGTCTTCTTTGCACATGTCCAAAGTTTGATCTATGTGTTTCATATTTGAGTGTGAGTACGAAAATACATGGGAAAACAATTCTTTACCGCAAGAACATCTAGCTTTCTTTGAAGTATGCTATGTTGATCCATTTGTAATATAGACATGATATCCATCCCGAGAATGAAGAAGACGCTCAGAATGCATAAGAAAAGCTCAGGCAGTATAAAAACAGAAGGCATAGCTAAAGTATTACTTACAGAGATCTTAAGTTAGAAAGTTTCGCCAGCTTGGAAGACAGTACACCTCCCAGAAAAAGCCCTTTAAGATCCCTACATAAGAGGAAGGTACGAATTTTGAACAAATAAACATAAACAAGTACATTCAAAAGGTGTAAGGAAAGCTAAAACTCCCACATCAAACCTAAATTTAGGGCTTATTTAACAGGAATGGACATGAACTTACAGCATCTGTACACTACCATCCACGCAGTGAACACCTGACCACATACACGGGTCATCGTCATCAGGGTTCCAACTCGTGAAGGCGCCAAAAGGATCAGTATTCACACTTGCCTGGAACTCCAACAAAGCCAATCCTACATTTTCGCAACACCAATATAAAAATCTAATTTAAATAGTTCCAACTAAAGAACAACCACAAATTCCACACAAACAACAGCACCTTCAAGATTAAGTGACCAACATCTTCGGATCGGGGAAAACCCCAAAAAAACAAATAAGCGGAATACCATCTGGAGCTGGAATCCAAGAGGGTTCCAGCTACCACCCATTGATCGATGTTAAACTTTACAACAGCTAATTACCACTAATACCGTCAAAATTGTCGCATTTGACCTACAAAATCACCCAAATAAACCCCATTCAATCCAAGATTCCAAATGCATACTTACTAAAACCAATTCTTTCCAATAATCATTACTTCTACAAAATAATTTCAATAAAATGTAAGAATTTACCTTAAAAATATCCGAGTCCCTCATTTTTATTTTTATTTATACGATAATCCAACGTTACAATGTGGCTCCTCCAATCAACATCACCACTGAATACTAAGAATCCGTCTCAAATAACAATCTTCAAAAAACAAAATCACCAAAATTTGCAATATTCAATCTCCAAATCTATCAAAATCAAAATCTCCAATTTGGAATTTTTGGACTAAAAGAAAGAGAGAGATATTAAATTGAATAAAAATATCTAAAGAAAAAAGAGAATGATAGAAACACTAAACTGCAAGCGATCCAATCAAAAGCAAAAGTGAAAGAATAAATGCCAGAGAGAGAAGTAAATCTAAAGATGGAAAACAAGAGATTGAAGGAGAAGATGTTTGGTGAAATGTAGGAGGATTAAAGAAGAGAGATTTGAAGAAAGTGAGATTATTCCCTCAACTGCCCTTTCAGGCAGAGAAAGCATTGATCGTCTCTCTCTAACTGAAAAATCATCATTGTTTTTTCTCTCTCTAACAATTTCTCTCTCTCTCTCTCTAATCCAACACCGGATCACGGTGACGGATGGAGATAACTGTTGCCGTCAACAAACTAACATTTCCCGCGTTATTTGGTGGTGTGAGTGGGCCCATGTCCGATCTACACGGACGATATATCACTCAGTTGTTTTGCGTGTGGTTCGTGCCTGCCTCTCATTCTATTTGGTAAATACTTTGATGCTAAATAGAGGCTTTGGAGTTTTGATGAAACTGTGAGCGTGGCCGTTGGATTTTCTCGGTCTCTCATCGTGCTTGATCGATAAGCGCTGAGAGAAGAATTTGAGAATGTGGTATCTCTATATACATAACTTTGAATGAGTAATTGTTATAGTTGGTCACCAAGTTCGTTTCTTGAGTTCTTGTTCTTTTTTTTTTTGCAAACCAGGGTGATTCGGGTTCATAATTTATCACAATTTGCTAGGCTAATCCATGGGGCATGTGAGATCCTGTTGACAGACAAATGTTCGGTTAGATTATGATCTAGTTGGTTTTATTTAACAAACAATGTCTAAAGCTAATATTTTCACCATTTTGATGAACAATGGTCAAGGAGCCACACAAAAAACTACAATAAGGAATTTTAAGTAAAGGAAAAAAATTGTTCGAATAAAGGGCAAAATAGGAGAAAATATTTTCGGAAATGCCCATAAATAAATGATCAGTATATCAAAGTCATTTGGGAAATAAATGTACCATATGACTAGGCCTGATTCCGACATACTAACCACCATTTTTAGTGCTAGACATACTCACACTATAAATTTATGTGATGTAGAATCCATTTGGGTTCCACCTCTTTGAACTCTAGTGCAATGGATTCTGATCATGTCTAACTACAATAATGGAAAATAGATTAGTTCAAATAATGTATCATGTACGGATAAAATCTATCTTTGGACCTTGAAGGTCCAAATTTATGGGCCATATACGACATTAGTATTCCAATTGGTGTAGGATAGGATGGGTATTTGTTATACTCATGCTTATTTTCAAAATAAGATTTTAATTTACTCTTTGTTAAGATTGTTTTATTTTTCCTCAAGCTTCTTTGGCTATCTAGCTAGGGAATGGGAATGGCAATATGATAGAGTTGAGCCGAGGGAGATAATACCATCCTCATCCCCATCCCCCGCCTAGGTTCCAACCTCTCATCCCGGCCCTAAAACCCATTTAAATTAAACGGGGATCCCCAAATCCGTCCCACCATGCAAAACCTAATCCCACACCCGCCCCATAAAACTAATGAAATAAATAACTAAATTACCAATTTAAATTATATATCATAGTAATGAGTTTTATATAAATGAAGAACATTAGCTTATCATCATAACTATACCAATTCAAATTCTTAGAAGCAACTTTGCTTAAACTAAGACAGTGTCATAAGGAGTATAAAAGTGTATCAATAACATTCAAACAAGCTAGTGGTAGAAGTGTACAAGTGGTACCAAGAACTTCACAACTTGATATTACTCAATCGATTCCACAATTTCGATGGTTCCCCAAATGAAATCAAAGTGATAAAAGCATAAGGGATTTGAGAGAAGAATTGGTGAGAAAAATTAATTTTCCCTTTCACAATTGCATCTTCACTTTCATTTGGTCCTTTGGTTTGGTTGGGTTTGGGGAGAGACAAAGATAAGAGGATAAGAGGTTGAGACTTTGAGAGACAATGAGTAATAGAGTTATGTTTATTTTCTTATATATATGAAGGGTATAATTGTAAAAAACATTAAGTGGTATTATATGGGGCGGGGCGGATAACGAATTTTGTTTTACCAATCCCAAATCCCCCCCGATCCCCGGCGAATTTTGGGCAGATCTTACCATACCCAGTTATCCCATCCCAAATTTGCCCCATTCAGGGCGGGGCAGGTTAAATTGCCATCCCTATAGCTAGTTGTTTGCTCTATCTTAAACTTCCTTCTACATAGTTATGCTTAGGCATCTTGCCAAAAAATTAACCTTTTTAAATGCCCTTTTACCTTCTCTAAGATCTTTAGCAAACAATAGTAAAGAGCTATCATCTACGATATTGGCACCTCTAGTATCTGACTGTTAAAAATACCTTGAAGCTTCTATAATCAAGGGTAAAGTCTCGTATGCCACTTTTGCCCCTCTAAATGAAAAAATTCACACAAACTTAAAGAATGAAGAGCCAAAACATTTACCATGACTGTCAGACTTACTCTTCTTATGTCTATTATCTTTGTCTGCCTCAATTTCTCATGTCTTCCTTTTCGCTGCCTAAAAAAGTTGGAGATTGAGTTGACATAACCCAAAGAATGTTTCTTTAGGGTTCCTTCCCCACTCAAAATAACTATGACTTTGATTTAAAGTCATGAATGAGTCCGAGTTTGAAGATCTTCTATGCTTATAAGAATCTTGTAATGATTAAGTAAATTTTATGAGAAAAATTGTTTGATTAAGAAATTATGAGAAATCCTAGGTTATGATCGATGTTGAAATAATTAAAAGAAAAATATATGTAATTCTAACCACAAGATGAAGATTGTGGACTACAGGGCATCCAAGAGAGGTTACAGTTAAACTGAACGTTGATGGCTCAGTCCTTGATGGAAGAGGAGGCTTTGGGGGCCTTGCTAAGGACAACTGAGGAGAAAGCCTTCTAAACAATTGCGGGAAAGTGATAACCCAAACTAGTTATCAAGAGAGAGCTGTGCTTAGAAAAAGAGGGGAGGGGGGCATTATTTTACATTCCACTCCTTGAGTCCATACACCACATGATCAATAAGATGGATTGGTTATCAATCATTCATACCTCCTTTAGAGAAGAAAACTAGTTGTGCGATTTTATAGCTTCCTTTTATACAATAGATGGAGAGATAATACTAGACCCTAGCACCTGGTCTATTAAACTTTATATGTAAGGGAGGATGCTAGGGGTAGCCAGTATGTTTGGTTATAAACTTTTATTTTTGCTTGTATAGAAGGTCTAGGTACCTCACCCCAACTTGTTTTGCAAAAAAGGAGAAAAAAGATTGTGGACTATTACGTAGTGCCCGTCGAATAAACATTATTTTTCACCATGCCATACATGTCTTTGGCACTAGAACCCTCCAACATAGCCATGCCTTCGGCCCTACAACTCCTCGACTGGACACTATGATGGGTCATTCTAATTTTACTACACTATTTTTCTAATCTCATTACGCTTAGTAGTCATCCTCTTTTTAAAGAGGAGCACCCCAACAAATCTTGTTTTGCTGATCTCATTACGCTTGCAGTCCTCTTTTTTAAAAGAGGAACACCCCAACAAAAACTTTGCTTAGTCAACATTTTGGTTAAAAACATATTTGTTAAGTTTTCAATGCTAGAGACTTAGTGTTCATGAGTTCTTAACTCTAGAGTCCTAGGGTTTATGGATAATAACGAAAGTTGTTGGCATTGTGTTTCTATAACATACAAAATGCCAAGGTCCTAGCGTTGATAGGCAATATTAAAAGTTGTTGGTATTGCGTTTCTATAACATACAAAATGGGAAAAAATTGATCTCTCTTTGATCTCTTTCCCTTACTTATTTGACACGTGTTATGAGCGAGAAAGTTTGAGTAACAGAACTTTAACATCATTTAGGTATTTTTCCATTTTACCCTTGATCACTTAACATTCATAAGTACTTAGCATTCATAAGAACTCACCATTGCATGGTTTCTAATTCTCCTCCATCACCAACCCATTTTAATATAATCCATTAATGACATTTTCAAGTGTCTTTGTGATTATCTCTTGAATTACTGATAAGAACTTCAAATTAATCTGATTAGTTTCTGCAACTTTATTTAATATGTTGAATCTTATTCCCGAAAATCAAAGATAAATTTGAATCATTTCATCCAATATCGAAACCCTTGTTGGATCAGTTTTCCAGAAAATAGAGAGATTTGGTTTCATAAATGAATCGGTAGATTTGCTTAGGTATCGGATTAAAAGTTATAATGTTATTTTGGCTCAATTTCATCGTGAGTTTCCTTCAAATTGGGAAAACAAAATGGAGATTTGAAACTTTTAATTTGATGAGAACATGATTTATGTTATATTTGTTGAGAGATAATCAATCTAGAGCAATATAACAATACTATAGGTAACCCTACAACATAAGTTACCTAATCTACTCAAACTCTCCCCATAACCCTATTGGGCCTATGGGCTTGTTAGGAGCCCGTATAGGACACCCCAACCCTGTTGGGTTCCTAGCTTGTGCTTGGACCCAACTCCTAACACTCCCCTCAGGGTGTTCCATACTAGGATGACTTGCCTCATCAAAACCTCTGCCTAGCAAAACTACATTAGGCAAAAAGTTATGCAGGGAAAGAGTACAATCATATGCCCTATATGGGTATGGGCGCGTATACGTTACCTTATCAAAACCTCTAGCCAGTAAAACCTCTTAGGATAAAAACTGCGCTATGAGAAAAAAGAGTACGACACGCATGCGTCCACATCAAGCTGAGACTACTCTCTCTGACGTCGATCTCCCTGAGATAATAAATCTTGTAAACTTTGCAAGCCGATTCTATGAACCAATCTCTTAAACGCAGGATATGCAAGAGCCTTCGTGAATAAATCAGTCAGGTTATCTTCTGAATGGACTTGAACAACGTTGATCTCATTCGTCTTCTGGAACTCGTGTATATGGAAGAACTTTGGTGAAATATGCTTCGTTTTGTCACCTTTAATAAATATGCCCTTAACTTGAACGATACAAGCTGCGATGTCTTCATAAAGTGTTGTCGATTTATCTTGGATAGAACTCAGACCGTAACTCCCGTTGATGTGGTTGATCATAGACTGCAACCAAAAATATTCTCTGCCGGCTTCATGTAATACAAGAATCTTTACGTGGTTCGAGGATGTAGCAACCATTATCTGCTTCACTAATCTCTATAAAATCGCAATATCTTCATACAAAAACACATAACCCGATTGTGATCAGCCTTTATGTGGATCTGACAAATATCCTGCATCAGCGTATCCTATAATTTCCCATTTGCTAAGTTGCGGATAAAACAGACCCCAGTCTTTCGTGCCGATGAGATATCTCAGAATGTGCTTGATCCCATTCCAGTGACTTTGGGTAGGTATAGAACTATGGCGTGCCAATCAGTTTACTGCAAATGAGTTGTCAGGTCGAGTGCACCCTGCTAAGTATAGCAAAGCACCGATAACTCATAGATATGGCGTCTCAGGTCCTAGGAGTTTCTCCTCCTAGTCAGGAAGACGATAGATGTCCTTGTTCACATCTAATGAACGGACATGCATAGGCGTATTGGCATTATGTACCGTATCCATATCAAAATGTTTTATGATTCTTCTAGTATATGTTGCCTGATATACGATTATGCCACGACCTAGATGTTCGATCTGCAAACTGAGACAAAATTTGCTTTTCCCAAGGTCTTTCATTTCGAATTTCTTCCCAAGGTATTCGACAACATTCGTGATCTCCCCTGGAGTTTCGATGATATTCAAATCATCTACATAAACAACAATGATGGCAAACTAGTATTCGTTTTCTTGATGAAAACTTATGGGCAGACAAGGCTATTTGCAAAACCCTCGACCTTCAAATATTTAGTCAGCCTATTATGCCATATGAGCCTTGATTATTTCAGACCATACATGACTTATCCAGTTTTACTACGTAAGCACCCCACGTGCCTGGCATTGTCGCTTCTGGAAGCTTAAACCCTTCTGGCAGCTTCATGTAGATCTCCATATCTAATTTCCCATATAGATATGCAGTAACTACATCCATAAGACACATATCCAACTCGTTCTCAATGGCTGACAGACTGATCAAGTAATGGGGCGTTATAGCGTCCATCACTGGAGAGTAAGTTTCATCAAAATCGATGCCAGGTCTTTGAGAAAAGCCTTGAGCAAGTAGTCTTTCTTTATACCTTGCTATGTTTCTGAGTTCATTACGTTTCCGTATGAATACCCATTTATAACCGACAGGCCTCATGACATCTTGCCTAGGGACTATTGGTCCAAATAGGTCGCATTTAGCTAATAAACTGAGCTTCGCATTGATCGTAGATTCCCAATTTGGCCAATCTGTTTAACTTCTACAATCATCTACAGTGAGTGGTTCTTAATCATCATCCTCGATGGCGAGCGCAACAACGAAAGTGAATACTTTGTCAACTACTACTTCTAAATGATCTCACGTAGTGCCATTAGAAATAAAGTTAATTGGGATCTCTCGATTATCATGTACATGTGCCTTGTCAGGCTTGTTTCCTAATGCTACACGTGGATACCTAGTTATTATAGCCCTATTTGTGGGTAGTTCCATCCCCGATGAACCGACTATACCATTAGTCTTTTCTTTTCCTGTTCATTGTTTCTTAGCCCTCGGCTCGGCATCCTTCTTTACAGTGGGGCATCCTCTCGTAACGCGCAGCTTGGATTTACTAGTGGGTTTCATGCCAGTTCCCTGAATATCCAGTCGTGTAGGCGCATTACTTGCAGATATGTGCGCCTTGGTTACTTTAGCAGCATCGCTGAATACATCTGGCAATTCATTAGCGATCTGTTATAAGTATAGAATCCGTTGCACTTCCTTGTCATAATAATTGGTTAAGGGATCTAGATGAGACAACGATGGTGTTTTCCAACTAATATTAGAAGCATCTTCAATATTGACTGTCATATCTCCCCCCAATACTGGGAATATCGTCTCATCAAAGTGACAATCGAAAAATCTCGCAGTAAATACATCTCTCGTAGTGGGTTCCAAGTATTCAATGATAGATGGTGAATCGTAACCCACGTAAATGCCAAGACGACGTTGGGGTCCCATCTTCGTACGTTGTGGTGGTACAATTGGCACCTATGCGGAATATCCAAATATTCGAAGATAGGCGACACCGGGTTCCAACCCAGTTACTAGTTGCAATGGGGAATATTGATTATTGGCTGTTGGGCAAATTCTAATCAGGGCGGCAGCATGCATGGCCCCACGCAGTAGCCGAAAGCTGAGATCGTAATAACAGTGGCCTAGCGATTAACTGTAATCGCTTGATTAGATTCTCTACCATCCCATTATGGGTATGGACATGGGGTACTGGATGCTCGACATCCATCCCATTAGCCATACAATAATCAAGAAAAGCCTTTGAGGTAAACTTACCAGCGCCATCAAATCTTACTAATTTGATAAGGTGATCTGGGAAATGAGCCCGCAATCAGATAATCTGGGCAAGTAGTCGTGGAAATGCCATATTCCTAGATGATAAAAGGTAAACGTCTGACCACTATGGTATTTGAACGGACCACTATGTGGATGGATAGGTCCACATATATCTCCATGGATACGTTGGAGAAAGGCTGAAGACTCTAACTTTACCTTGGTCTTGCTAGGTTGGACTATAAGTTTTTCCTGAGAGTAGGCGTTATACGGGCAATCTTGCAAAATTCTGATATTTTCTCCCTTTAGTGAATGTCCAGAGGTACTATTGATAATTTTCCTTTTCATTCTCTGTCTAAGGTGTCCGAAACGATCATGCCAAATCTGATATGTTTTCGCTTATAATGGAAAAAATGAGTGATTGCATATGTTTTGACATGCCGAAAGGCAGTAGAATAAAGCCTTGAGTAATACATTGGACACCGTTTCAATATAAGTTCTTGACCGTTAGGCGAATAGGTGATGCATAGAATTTGATTCTCATCATCTCCTATCGTCCTGACTTGATAACCGTTATCATGTATATCCATAAAGCTTAGTAAATTATTGGGAGATTTACTAGCAAATAATGCGGTCTGGATACTCAGTATCATACCGTTAAGGAGCAATAACATGACGCTCCTTAAGCCCTCTATGATACTTGCAGATCTAGTAACAGTGTGAATGCCCCCGACATACACGGTCAATTGTGAGAAATACTATTTATCTCGAAGAATCGAGTGCTTGATACCACTGTCTTCTAGACATGTGTCGCGACTCGTCCTATTATCAATTAGTGCCTTATAGGCAGAAAGATCCATGGGCGACCTGTATATATAGCAGATTAAAAACTATATATGACAAATTAACTACTATCTTTGAATAATCAACATGAATTATAGCAAAATAAATGTCATGTATATCACGAGCACATTATTGAAATATAAGTGATATGTTCCCAACAAAATCAAAAATACTGACAATAAAAAGTAAAGTAAATCAAATCTATATTTGAAATGAAAAGTATTAGTGTTCTCTCTAATGTGACACCCCATGTCTACTGGGGAATCATGACAGATTACTCTGTATGTTGATCCATGGCGGTATCAATGTCGCCGAAGAAATCTGACTCTGTAAACGCCACCGGGGCAGAGTTAGTGTTAACAACTGTATGATGAGTGCGGACTTTGTTATCCTTAGCCACCCTTGGTGTTTGGTATTCTCGTGCCCAGTGTCCTGTTCCACCACAGTTAAAGCAAGAAGATCCCTGATCTGTCATCTTCTCCTTCTTCACATTGCCTGGTATCCCAGATTTCTGAAATCCTTTACCTCTCTAAGGGCCAAAGGGTTTATGGTTCCCTCCCTTCCTGTTTCCCTGGTATCCTCCCTTGCCCTTTCCATATCTGCGTCCCTGACGTGCAGAGTTATTTCCCCCAAACTAATCATTGTTAAATGCAGGTAATGAAGCACTCCCAGAGGGCCACATAACATGATTCTTCATTAGAAGTTCATTGTTCTACTCAGAGAGGAGCAGCGTCTGAATCAAGACTTCACGAGTCTTTATGTTCTCTCGGCAATATTGCCTTTGAAGCTCAATATAAATAGCATGGAAGGTGGAAATAGTCTTATCTACCATTTCAGCATCAGTGACCTTCCTCTCACACAGCTCAAGTGTTGAAGTGATTTTATGGACTGCTGAGTTATAATCAGCGGCCGTCTTAAAATCTTGGAACTGAAGGTTGTTCCATTGGTGCATAGCCTTGGGGAGCATAATAGTCTTTTGTTGACCATAACTCCCCTTAATGTTTGCCCATAGGTCAGCTGGCTCAACCCTTGTTGAGGTCATTCTGAATATGATGACAGAGGATAAACAAAACCCTTGCTTTGTCCATAGGTTCTTCCTTGTTGCCAATGACGATGATATTCTACAGACCAAGAGACTTCAAGAATGAGTCAGCGACAATGCACCAAGTGAGGTAATTAGCTCCAGTGAGCAGCAATGGTAAAAATTTAACATTTTTAAGCTTCACAGACATCTACAATGCAAAATAGATATCATAATTAGGGATAAAACATATCAAATGCATGAAAGACAAATCATAGTACTTAGAAAAATGTGCCTATTAGAGATCTCTTTACATCATATGGAAGATGATTCCTTAAAGCTCTGCCCTTTCTCCTCATTCCCTGTCTCTCTTTCTCCCTCCTCTACCATTATTCCCACCATCTCCTCCTCCACCATCATTCTCTCTTTACTCACACTCCTCTTGACCTACATTGTTCTCTCTTTTGTCCCTCTCTTTTACTCTCTCTCGGCCTCCCTCATCATGGCACCTCATCCTCTAAACCCAGCATAAACCCTACCCATAAACCCTAACTCCCCCTCTCCTTACTGCCTTACTATGGAAGAAGAAGGTGGCACCTCCAAAGAACAAGATCTTACAGAAATGTTTAAAAGTTTCTCTACCCACGACCCGGAACCAGTCGTGCATCTTGAACCAAAGAAATGGGCAGCCCTTCAAAATGTGTGGAAATTTGCTTTGGCTTTTAAATCCATCTCCCCAACCCTAAAGGATTATGTGATATCTGAAGGCATAAAAAAGGAATGGGCTAAGCTCATCCCAGAGGTTCCACCGTTGTATTTCGACCAAGATACCAAAGTATTCACGACAAAATTTCAAAACTAGGAGGATTTCCAAACAATTCTTGATATGCCCCCGGTGAACATTTTTGGTTTTTCCATCTTACAACAACCACTTGACTCGTTGCTCCACCAATCAGAACTGACTTTTTCGCATTTTTTATATTGGGTGCAAGTATACAGTTACCTGTGTGCTTGCTTGACAACACTATGTTTAGGCTGATCGGCAATAAATTGGGAGAATACGTAAATGATGATTTTAGACCAGGATTGGCCGAAACCCATAAAGAAAGTTTTGTTCGCATCCAGGTGAACCTATTTACCGACAAACAACTTATGATATCCCCCAATCCACCGACCTGGCAGCTATGGATCTGTCCAACTCAAGATTAAATATGAGCGCCTCGAAGGTTTTTGCGCACATTGCGGCATTATATCTCACCCCTTGGCTGTATGTGCGAAATACAAGAACATTCTAATCGAGAGAAAATGCCTAAATATTACAAAAGACTACATTTTCCCGTTTGGAAAGCACATCCAGGTGAACACCTGGAAACACTCGCCAAACACTTTTTTCAAATATTATGGGAGCAGAAGAGCTAACGACAGCACACAGGAACGGTATAAACTCGACAACTCTCCCAAGCACACGGCAGTCTCGGAAGTAGTACCTATAAAAAAAAACCAACGCAGAGACGACGACGTCGGGCATTTTCTTCAACTAGAAATGACACATCTAAGTAAGTGGTCTAACGAGTTTCATAACCAAGCTTCAAGCTCACGGGGCAGCATCCCACCACGTTTTGCTCGGCCTTCTGAAAATACCTATCCAAACTTGGCCACTGCGGAGCTCCGACCACCTGGTTTCATCAGTAGCAACAACCATCAGCTCTCTCTCAACGTTCATAATACACTACTCCCGAAAGTGACTATTTGCATGCAGGGGTGGTACGACCCATCTATCAAGAAATTCGAGAAGCTTCCCCAAAATCTTGTCGGGACAGCCGCAGATTATGACATTTATGAGGCGCAGGATGTGGGCCCCTCCCATACATCAAATCCACCCACATCTCAGGCTCAATTTGCTGACAGGGATACTGGTCGGGTGCCATTAGAGGAGCCATTAGACAGTGGCTTTCCAGCTCAGCAACAAATTAAAACCCTTTCCAAAGGCCACACCCTAACTCTCAATCTCGAACCCAGTAGTTTCTCAAAGCCCAACCCAGAAACCAACAAGAAAATCTTTCCTTTTGACCGAAAGGACTTTGGGCCTCACTGCTTTGGGATCCCGTTCCTGTACCCCAGATCCCTAAACTTTGAGGGCGACTGTTTTCAGCCCAAACTGACTTTGGTTAAATGCCCACCCACCACAATCTTCATCGACCTTACCCATAGCCCAACCTCTTCGGCGGAAGGGCCAAAACTCATGCCCTCCTACTCCCATACCCTTCAACCCATATCAGCCCCCCCATCGGCAAATAGATACAACCCACCACCAAAGCCCTGTCCGACCTATCCCGCGACGTCAACCGGCGACACTGAACCGTTAGAACTCGGCTATTCCACCTCGGAAGGTTCCGGCTGGCACACGCCAGAAAGGAGGATTTCTTCAACAGTGATACTAGTACCGGTCACACAATCCCATCAAATCCTCCACGGACACAAGTGCCGAACAAATGCAGCCGTGGCAGTTTTGAGACCGGAGAGAATATCGGGTCTTCCACAAGACCCGCTAAGGTACGCACTTTACCACTTTTTACACACACACACACACGAGATGTCGGTAACCGACATCGAAACCCATGTTTCTACTTGTATGATACCTCTATGCAATCCCACAACGATGCCTATCTTTGATAGATGGAGATATAAACAGAAAGCCAAATATGGATATGTTATCAATGCTAAAATAGACCCTATTAGTAACTCCCCCAGGTGGGGTCGTACACAGCTTACACACACTACGATACGGTCACCTAAGACTAAATTCTCAAAGATGCCATACACAATGATACTTGTCCAAGCCAGATCCTCCTCCCCTAAAGATATTCTAGCCTGGCTCAGGAAAATGTGAGGAAAGCGGAGCACAAAACAATGTATGGGAGAACCCCTCAACACTGTTATATGGGACAGGATATGGGGACTTTAAATTTAAGGCACAACTTTTTTTTAGCGGCTCGTGCCCTCCTTGCTGACCCGAGAAAAACAACTCTAAACTTTGCTACACGCCTATCACACACTTTCAAGGGCAAAGCTATAACGCCTGACAAGAGTCGGGGCCACATTAACACCCATATCATCCAAACTGCAGAAGCGGGCCTGACACCGGCTCTCAGTTATCAATGATTGTCCTCTCCTGGAATTGTAGGGGGGCTGCCAAGCGGTCCACCCTTAGGGAGCTCCTGGCCCATAATTCCAAATTTCACCCTGATATTATCTTCCTCTCCGAAACCAAAGCAACTAACCCGGACATACTTAGAAAATTCAACACTTTGGGGCTCGTTAACAATCACTCTGTTAACACTTCTCCGCAGCACGCGGGTGGGCTTTGGCTTGCTTGGAATACTAACCTCAGCCTCACTATTCTCGCTTCCCCCCTAATGGTATTGACACGCTTATCCAGTCTCACGCCCCCCTTCACCCTCCGTCTACTGAACTTGTTCCATGGTTATGCTCCTTCACCTATGCCCCCCCGAATACCAACATCGAGCTTCATACTGGGCTTCTATTGTTAACATGGCGCGTTGAGTCCATATACCCTGGATGATCATCGACGACTCAAATTGTATCACTTGCAAGGAAGACAAGTATGGTAAGATTGTTTTCAATCACACGGCCCCCAATCCTTTGGAGTCTTTTATTTTTGATGCCGCCATGATCGACCTGGGATCGAGCGGTGTCCCCTTCACTTGGTCTAACAAGAGGAGAGGGACTGATCTGGTGAAATAGCGTCTTGACCGTGCGCTGGCCTCTATCCCTTGGCGTACTACCTTCCCGGATACCACCATCCAGAATCTTCCCATCATAGGCTCGGACTATGGTCCTATCATCCTAAATACTGAGCCCACTAGAACTAACCTGCCTAAGCAATTTTACTTCCAATCTGCCTGGTTTAAAAATGAGGATTATCTTAAGGTCATTTCTAATGCCTGGGCTGAGGGTCAGCGTGGATCCCGACAGCTAAGGCTCTGTTAAAAGCTCCGCCACACCAAAAAAGAGCTTATTACCAAGAATAAAAATGTTTTTAACCACAACTCCATTACCATCCAGTATATCAGGAACCAGATTAATGACGCTCAACAAAGACCTACCTCGGACAAAAACTTCACCCACGAGAGGGATCTCCAGAGCAAGCTCCATCTCCTTCTGGATCAGGAAGAAGCTGCATGGTGTGACAAATCCCGTGAGCTGTGGCTTAAGGCAGGGAACCATAACACTAAATTCTTTCATATCTCCACCATTTGTAGAAGACGGCACAATGAGATCAAAAAGATTCGCAGGCCTGATGGTACTTGGGGGCAGAATAGGCAAAAGATTGGGGATACCTTATTGAGTTTCTACCAAGACTTTTTTACCCCCTCCCATCCCTCTTTAAAGATTCAAGACCTAAACATTATGGAGAAGTTGATCACGGATGAGGATAACACGTTGCTTACTTGAGACCCCTCTTTGGAGAAGCTCAAGGAAGCTCTGTTCTCTATGAACCCTCACAAGGCCCCTGACCCAGATAACTTTACGCCTTTATTCTACCAGAAGTCGTGGGACACGGTCAAGCATGACCTTTTCAAGGCCGTTTTCGCGTTCTTCCAGACCGGAAACCTTCTCCAAGAATTCAACCATACAAATGTTACCCTTATCCCCAAGAAGAAAAACTCAGAATCCCCTGAGCATTTCCGTCCCATTAGCCTGTGCAACGTCAAGTTTAAGCTTATCATCAAAATTCTTGCTACTAGGCTCAGACCCCTTCTCAACAGGATCATCTCTCCCGCTCAGAATGCCTTTATACCCGGTCGCCAAATTTTTGATAACATCATCCTAGCCCAGGAAATCCTTGCCGCCCTCAAAAAGAAGAAAGGAGCATCGAGCTGCATGGATGTTAAGCTTGATCTGAGTAAAGCCTTTGATAGAGTGAAATGAGATTTCCTCCACGACACCCTTAATGATATGGGCTTTTACAAGAAATGGTGTGATTGGATCCAACAATGCATCTCCACCACAAAGCTCTCCTTCAATCTTAACGGCACCCCCTATGGTCGTCTCAAGCCCAGGCGTGGCCTCAGACAAGGTGACCCTCTCTCCCCATCCCTCTTCCTCATCTGTTCTGAGGTCCTCTCTCAGATCATTCTCAATAAAGAGAGCTCTGGTACCCTCCATGGAATCAAGGCGGCTAGAGGTAGCACTCCCATCTCCCACCTTCTCTTTGCGGATGACAACTTCATTTTTTGTAAAGTCAATCTCAAAGAAGCAGAGGCCCTCAAAGAAGATCTCAATACCTTCAAACTTGTTTTTGGCCAAAAGATAAACTGGGGCAAATCCTGTATCCTCTTCAGCAAAAACTGCCACCATCGCCATCACAAGCTCATCCAAAAAAAAATTTCACATTAAAAATGACACCTCGGCGAAAAGTACCTCAGAGCTCCCCTTACTTTTGACCGCTCAAAAAACTTAAACTTTTAAGAGATCATCACCAGAGTTTCCAATAGAATCGAGGGCTGGAAAGCCAAGAACCTGTCCCAAGCCGAAAGGCTTACTCTTATTAAAGTTGTTAAACTCAGCGATTCCATCTTACCAGATGGTCGTGTTCCCTTTCCTTAAGAAACTGTGCAACAAGCTGGACTCCCTAAACGCTAGGTTCCTTTGTGGCACCAACAAGGAAGGAAAATCCAAAACTCACCTAATCAATTAGAAACAAATCTGCAAGCCTCATAAGTTCGGGGGTCTTGGCATCCGCACTGCTATCCACCACAATCAGCCTATGTTGGCCAAGTTGTTATGGCGCCTTATCAAAGAACCAAATAAACTTTAGGCCCACGACATATGCACAAAGTACACTTCCAAAGAATCCCCTATGCTCGCCATCGCCTAGCCGACGGACTCCTGAATCTGGAAAAGGATTATCAAAGCCAGGAACTGTATTTGGCCTGATCTTTGTTGGCATATCAGTAACGACGCTAGCGTGGACCTTTGGCTTGAACCTTGGATCCCAGGCATTAGATTTGGTAGACCGGTAGGCCCTGTCCCGCTCCATCGTCCTTTCGATCGGGTCGCCGATCTAATTTGCCTGATCAGCCGCACCTGGAAAGCAAATGCGATCCAATCCATTTTCCACAAAGATATTGCTGACCTCATCATGGCTATCCCCCTTAGCAGATGCCCGACAGGACACCCTCAGATGGAAGCAGGAAAAGAATGGTATTCTTACTGTGCGATACGCTCACAACTATTCCCTCCAGGAGAAGACTCAAGGGGGGACTCCTTTTACTAATGCGGACCCCGATGGTTTCATATGGGATACTATTTGGAAAATGAAGGTGGCTTTCCGCATACAGCTCTTTCTTTGGATAGCCATCCAGAGCGGCCTGCCTACTAAGTATAAACTCTGATATGGAGATGATAATTGGGATACAAACTGCCCTAGATGTGGCATTGAGACCAAAACTTCCTCGAGCGCTCTATTTTTCTGCCCCGAGATCCAGGATTTCTGGTCTCAATCCAACCTCTCTCTGGACTTCAGAAAATGGAACTATTTGGATTCTGTTAGCAAGATCATTCAACGGTACTACCAGCTAATAGGCGGTACGGTCGGCCTACCGGCGTTCTGTAGCAGTCTCAGCTCCATTATGTATGTTGTGTGGTCGACTAGAAATGAGCTTGTCTTTAAGCAAAAGCGCTCGCAGCCTCCCGAGACGCTCAAACTGGCGAAGCTTTATACCTTATCTCAAGCCAGGAATCCTCCTCTGTCTTTTCTCCATAGGGCCCCACCTATCCCTAAAGAAGGATGGCACACCATCTATGTGGATGTTGCCTGGACCAAACCCGACAACCCAGGGGGGGCTGGTTTCATCATTAGATCTTATTATGACTCTATTGTTTGTGCAGGTTATGATTCAGCTAGAGCTACGAACCCCGAAGAGGCTGAGGCAATCTCAGTGATCTAAGGGATGGAGGCAGCTCACAGATTGGGGCTTGACCGGGTGCTCATTCTCATAGACTATCAATGGCTTGTTAGAGCATTTCGAGATTGTTCTGATGACCTATCCTGGGGAACGCTTACTCTTGCACCTGATATGTGCGATCTTGCGGCCCAGTTCCAGGATTTCCAGTTTGCTTATGTTAAGCGCTCAAAATTTTTTGTTGCACATTTACTTGCTGCCAGGGGTGTTGTTTCCCCCCTTTTGTTTGTTCGGAGCCCCTTGAGGCGTTCATTTTTGTAAACTTTATTCTTCCCCGCCTTTAGGCGTGTTTATATATGTTTCTTTTGCCTAAAAAAAATAGTACTTAGAAAAATAATTCTCAATCATATTATAGGTGAACCCTGTTCATATTCTAAAACTCGTGAAATTCTTTTATAATAATTAAATCTCAAATTTTACCCCGTAAAAATGACGACCTTAATTTTAGGTGTGCGTTTTAATAGAATCTTAGCCAAGATTGTTATTCAAAATTACTATATCTGCGTTGTCCTTATTATAAGAGCTGGGGTGTTCTGAGCCCTCTAGTTCTATAAATGTAGGTATATTCTAGCCAAATGATCCTATTTGCTACGAATATGAGGGGTATTAGATATTTAGCTAACAAGTTATCCCATCCCGAAGTCAACTGGGTTCACAAGATAAGTTGATTATGCCTATCTTTAAACTAACATTTTTAGGATACTATAGGTTGTTATTAATGCATATATATCTCTAAATGTTATTATGTAACATCTAATTGCACCTAGATATGAAAATTTGGTTCCTAAAACACTAAATTTTTAGAAATAAGACTAAGTTAATTGAGCTCTAATTATTTGTCATTGACAATTAATTGTGATTTAGATATGACTACTAGTCGTATTCTAAATTAATATTGGCTTCGCTTTATCTGTGATCACTGATCATGATAGTAGTATCTTAGGGGTATACTAGTAATATCCTATTAGCTATCGTAAGATACTTAAATAGGTATTATACCATTTACTTATATCACATATAAGTGAGTCAATGTTCCTATACGAGGCACCCATTCCTAAAAAAAATTAAAAAATATTTTGGATATATTTTTTTAAAATGAATACCCCACGGGATAGGTCCAGTTAATAGGAATTATTAAAAAAAAATTAGGCTTAATTTGACCAAAGATTGGGTTATTTATAGCCGTTTTACTGTCTGGACCGGTCTGACTCGGTCTGGGTCAAGGCCTCGACTGGGTTGACTGGTCTGAACTGGTCTACCACGTGCCACGTACGCATAGGTCACACGTGCCACACCTACAGGATTCCACACGTGTCACACACACGGATTGCACACATGCCACGTACGTGTCTACCACGTTACCGTTCCGGTGACTGCCAGGGAATATTTCGGTGACCGTTTAGGCATATTTCAGCCAAAAATTTGGCAAACTTCTGACGTCCGCCCGACAGCCGGTCTCAGATGACCGGCCGGTGACAGTCTGGCGACTGCCACTTGTCACAACACGTGTCATGCACGTGCCACACGTTCCAGACATGCCACACGTGCCACGTGTCCTCGACACGTGTCACTGCTTACGTCACAGTGGATAATGATGACGTCATATTAGATAATTATCAAAAATAAAAATAAAAAATATTTTTTATTATCTTGATGACGTCATCGATCATAAAACGCTGTTTTTGGCTGTGAAACTTTCTAGTTTCAACATGCTAGTCCCAACGATTGGGATATCTCTCAGAGATGTGCCATATACCGTTGGAAAGCTCTCAGAGTAGGCTATCCAACCGAAGTAGTCTTGCCTCTATCCACAAAAAAAATATAAAAGTTTGAATACAATCATTTTTCAAGGGTAAAAATCACCAAAAACCCTAATTTTTAATCCAAAAAAGATAGAGAAAATATGTTTTTGAACCATGATAATCTATCATATAGTATAGATATGAAATAGATCGAATATGTATTCAAAAAATTGTAAAATACTTCTTCTCCTGATCGCTTGGTTTCCCTGAAAACTCTGATTAGAAGAGAGGTTTCTGGTCTCCTCGTTTTTAGAGTTTGCGTGCCGATAACGTGTTGAGAGATAATCAATCTAGAGCAATATAACAATACTATATTGGATGAACAAAATGAGAGAGAAAGAGAGATTTCTTATTGATTCATCATCTTGATATATATATAGGTATCCCTACAATATAAGTTACTTAATCTAGTTAAACTCTCTCCATAACCCTATCGGGCCTATGGGCTTGTTAGGAGTCCATATAGACACCCGAACCTATTAGTTCCTAGCATGGGTTGTTTTTTTTTTTTTTTTTAGAAAAGAAGAGTCGAAAAAAGGCAAGGGGAAGAAGGATAAAAGGGAAAAACAAAAAAGTTATGGTTTGGTTTGTAAGTTTTTCTCGCTCATAACACATGCCAACTAGGTAAGGCCTAGAGAGATCAAATTGTTTTCCGGAGACCATAACTTTTCAATTTCAAACTCTCTCTCTCTCTCCAAACAAAGAAGAACTTGATAGAGCTCAATAAACCATGTCTACAATTGGGTCATTTCTCTCTCGAAATCGCTCTCAAGAGCTCAAAACCCTAAATCACAACAACTCATCAGAAGAACAAGAGATCGATCACCATCAACAACAACACAATGTGGATCGATTTGATGATTCAATCGAAGAAACCTCTTTGGAGGAGGAGACCTCATCATGGGCTACAGTTCTCCCAGAACTTCTCGCTGATATCATCCAAAGAGTTGAATCAAGTGAACTCTATTGGCCTCTTCGCAAGGATATCGTGTCGTGTGCTTGTGTTTGTAAGAGATGGCGACATGTTACGAAGGGGGTCGTTCGATCTTCGGGGCGTAGTGGGAGAATCACTTTCCCTTCTTCGCTTAAACAGGTGTGATTTTGATATTTTGGAGCAAAAGTTCGAATTTTTAATTAGGAATTTTGGGTATGTTTTGATTTTGGGATGTATTGATATTTGATTGATTGATTAGTTGTTGTTGTTGTTTTGATGTTGGATCCAGTCAGGGCCTCGGTTTAATCCGCTTAAATGTTTTATTAAGCGAAACAAGAAGAATTCGACGTTTTATTTGTATCTGGGTCTAACACAACAAGGTAAGTCAATACTTGGTCACTCCCCTTATACAGATGTTAGTGTAGTTTCAGTTTGATGCGAATTTCTTCATTTGACTTAGCTGAAACTGAACAAAAAACCCACCTCCTTTAACTTAAGGGGTACTAAAAGTTCATGACAATGACCCCATTTATGTAATCACAATTATAGTCATACCCGGAAGTCTTAGACGTTGGACTTTGTGACGACTGTCGTTGAAAATTTTGGGGGTGGATCATATACTGGGGACCAAGATCAAAACATCCGTAAACATTTTGAATGAAAAGTGGGGAGATTAGAGGTCAGTCCAAAGTTGAATTACTGAAGTTTGTGCGGAATTATTATCAGTCATAGAAGAAGTCAAATTAAAATAACCGATTTTGGTTTTATTTATGACTTGGATGAGGTAATTTTATTTTGGTTTAGACTGCTTGCAAAATAGAGTTCCATTGTAAAGATTGTTTCATATGTAATTGGGAGTTTTGAACGTTGAGTAGATTTAATAGGAATTAATATTAGAACTTAGTTGGGTTTCTACTACAATCTCCATTCATCTTGAGTTCATGATATTCATGACTTCTCTACTTGGTAATAGTAACTAGTACAGAAATTGGAGAAGACTGAAAGAGGGTTAGAGATTGGACAAGGTGAAGGTTGGACGAGGGAGACAGTTGAGAAGGAAACATGGAAAACTGTAACTGGAGAGATGATTTCCTAGTGGAATGGGAAAGGGTGAGGAGATGAGGAAGAAAGAGGGACACCTAATGTCTGTCTGTCGTGGATGTTGCTGCTGTCTAGCAATGGTTGCTGCTACTGCTAAGCAACGGTGGGGTAGAGGGGCGGGGTAGAGGCTAGGGGAAGAGGAAAGGAAATACTTTAAGACGCAGTGAGGCATATACAAGTACTAAGTCAATATAATTGCCAATTAGGATAGTAGAGCATCTTCAGCTCAACAATGTAAATAATGGGTAGGTGTATACTTATAGCCTATTAATTTTTGTACGTGAATGTTGCTTGTGCAAAATGTCGTGTAATTTTAAGTTAGTTGTCTGAAGATGCGATACATTATGTACGTGGAGAAGCACAGTTGGATGAGAAGTAGGTGCTAGATGGACCTGACCAGAATAGCTTAGTCAGTTGTCTGAAGACATTATGTACGCGGATAAGCAAAATTAGATTAGAAGTAGGTGCTAGACGGATCTGACCAGGACAGCTTGTAAACATGCCAATCTGACTTGATCATTCACTTACTACTAAATTTTAATTTATTTGTAATGTATGCACGTATTCTTACTCGTTCATATACAAGAGATGATTGTGGGGCTGCATTTGCTTTTAATGACATGAGATATCGAAATACTAATTGTCTTTTTTAAACCATTTTTATTTTAAATCCAAGTATCTGACTACTATTCTCTAGCTTGTTGCTCTCTAGGGTTGGAGTCAGATTTGTTTTTTGGATGCTTTACTTGTACTTGTACTTTTATTTTTTTCTTAGGCCACAGAGTCTAAATACGTAGGTTAACATATAATAAGTAATATAGTAATAAACGGACTCATTAAAAATAGTCCCTAGCATGGTCATGTGATGTGAAGTGTCCTGTTGACCCAGAAAGAGGCAGTGAGAAATGATATAACCTGACAATTGAGAGTTGTAATTTAAGCACTCAATGTGAAGGGAAATCCTTTTAATCATATATATATCCTTATAATATGAAAAGCATCGACATCAGTGTGTTTAAGAAGGGACTGGATTGACAGGGTGTTATTGTAGTGAGTAATAACATAGATTGAGACTTGGGGTACGCAGTGAACCCAACGTTTGACTTTGTCCTTATTCAACGGATAGTCATCCAAGAAAAGTGATCCACATTAGAAGCGGTGCCTCCACCAACTGCATTTATAACAAGGAAATATTGGAGGCAATTCAGTTTTCCCGACTACATCCTCTAGGGTTGTGCAGTCGCCCGCAGACCACACAATCAGGCATGTTGGCACAAGGCCAGCGGGACTAGGTACCAACCTCGAGACCCACCAGTGGTGAGAGGACCTCCAGGTAGGTTTTTTTTCCCTACCTTACCACTTGAGCTACAGGTAGCTGGTAGCTAGCTTTCTAGTTCGGTTTAAGCATTTGTCAACAATCTATTTTCCAAGGGTGTTATGGCCACGACTAAAGTTGTGGTAGCATATTATTGCTGATAAGCTGCTGTTAGTGAAAAGTAGTCGATTTCTTCCAGCTCTGTTAGTGGCTCAAGATCTACAAAAAGCAGCACGATGAGCATGTTTACCAGCCAAAATTTCACGAAAGAAATTATTGAATGCTCTATCTCTTCCTCGAACAGTCTTGTATATCATTCATGGCACTTGGCCATCAGACTAATTGTCATGGGGGCAGATTGTATTTTACATTTATATATACTTGGGGCCTCAGCTGTCTGAGGATGAAATCATATACAGTAGGTGTGAAAATTTATCCATTTAACTTAAATTTGGGGCTATCTTGAACCTCAAGGCCTCCCTCTACGTGGATGAGTCACGATATCTCTCTCTCGCTCTCTGTACTCTTTTTCTTTTCTTTTCTTTTCCGAATATGGTTTTCTTAAGTCGTAGCACTCCGTATCAATTTCGTTATCGTAACTATTGCCCTTGTGAAAGATTGTTGGAGAAAGAAGTACTCAAAAGCCATTTTGAAGACGCAGCGTTCCATTTTTTTGCCAAGAAAGTACAGGGAGGGGGTCATTAAAAATAAATAAATCCCTAGATTGATGTAGCAGATGCATCATTAAAGAACTTTTGCATCCCAACTAGTCTGGCAACCCAAAGCTTTACATTTAGTTAAAGCTACATTAAAATATTCAATTCTAGCCAGAAAAGAGTGCCTCCAATGTGCCATCTGAAGTGTTTGGAGGAAGAACTGCCTCTCTCTGTTGATTAAAGAACTTTTACATCCCAACTAGGTTGGCAACCCAAAGCCTACATTTGGTTTCAGCTAAAACATTTTACATGGCGAGTCAATACTCTACATTGAGATCTTCAATTCTAGCTAGAAAAGAGGGCCTCCAATGTGCCATCTAAAGTGTCTGGAAGAAGAAGACTGCCTCTCCTTGCTGCTGCATCTGCACTGAAGTTTACTTCTATCCATATTGAGGTGATTCTAAACCGGTGAAACTTTGGTTTAAGAGCCAGCCATTTAGGGAGAAGATGTCATAGAATCTTGACTGAATTGAAGGCTTGGACGTCTGATTCTGAGTCAGGTGCCACCATATATTCTGAATGTGGGGCTCTGCTGCTTTAGTAAGGCCTTCTAAAATTGCTTAGTATTCAGCATAGAATGCAGTGGTACTGCCTAGTCCTTTACTGTTGTCTCTAAGCACTACACCGCATTCTGCCCTTCCTGGATTACCCAGGGAAGAACCATATTAAGAAACATTAGTTTCATCAGGGTAGGAGAGATCTAGAAGAATGACTGAATGAGGGGAGCATATTTGTATGTAGAAACTGCTTCTATATATTGGATCACCTTCAATTCTGAAGCATTGTTGTGCATATGTAGTAGTGGGAGCTAAGTTTGCCTTCAGGTCATTGATCTTCTGTTGCCAGTAATGAGGACCTCCTTATTTTCAAAAATGAATCCATTTATTGTTAACCAAATTTTATTGAGGGAAATAAGCAAGAAAGGCTTCCTAAGTCTTTGGATGAGTGGGCTGGATTGAGATATTAGCTTGAGAAGTCCTTTGAAATTCATCACTTTAGAGCTATCAAATCTGGAATATGTGCAGTCCCCAATTCCATAATCCTGTGATTACACTGCAATCCCTGAATAGGTGATCAACTGTTTCCTCCTTTCTGAAACAATCTCCAGCTGTAGTTGTAGAGTCTAGGTTGAGGTTGAACAGGCGTTTCCCATACATACTAGGTTATAGCACCATACTGTAGGTTTTTTCTTCTTCTACAGAACTCATATGCTGATTTGACACTGAAAAGACCCTTGGTATCAGTCTTCCATATGCATCTGTCCTCTCTGTGAATTTTAGGTGGTTGGATGTTGTTCAGTTTGACCATCAAGTTGGGCAGTGCAGTGGCCCTGCCTTTTAAATTATTGTTGGGTGGGAAAAAGTGGAGGAGCGCCTGTGAAATGTAATGTGACATGACATTAAACAATCAAATAACACTGAAATTTTCCTACACCACCGTGAGGGGAACCATGCTGCATGTTGATATATTAGCCAATCAGGAGTAGTTTTTTCATATACGTGGGCAAGTCTTCATTGGTTGAATTGAATGAATCCAGAGTATGTTTCATGTAGGTTACATTAAATGATTGTAAACAAGATTAAGATTATGGATGGGGTAAAACATATGTTCAACTAGTTGCCCAACTGCGATTGGCAGTGAAGTCATTTACAAGTCTGGATGAAAAAAAGAAACTACGAGTATTTTTGTTTTTAAGTTCTATATGTGAAGCTATGACGACTATCATGGCGCAGAAGTTATGTGTTATACTTTATATGCTCATGCAATAGATTTAGTAAGAAATTTGAAGTAGGAAAGAAAACCATGATTTCTAGAGGTTGATTGATTCTAAAGTACTGCCTTTTTTTTGTTTCCCTTAAGCTGTTCCTTCTTGAAGGGATGGTTCGTGTGTAAGTTGTATATTTGTTGATAAAGTTATGTTCTTGTATAAAATAATGATAGGAAGAGGGAAAGAAATGACCATGGACGAATTTTCGATGTCTTTATATATAAAGATAAAGGTCAGAAGACCAAATGCTCTTTTGATTCTTATAGGAAAACCTAAAACAAAAACACCGTCACCTGTATTCGGGCCTGCAGAGACTTTATGAACTGCCAGACAATCCCTCTATTTACTCTTTCTGTTGGCCCTCCATGTATGGGATGTAATTTTATGTTTTTGTTTCTATTAGTCAAGGATTTTTATATATGAAGATGGAAGTTCTTTTTCCTTTGATTACCTAAAGTTTCTCATTTAGGCTTTATTACAGCGTCAATGGATAAGGGGAAATTTCTCTTAGCAGCACGGAGGGTTAGGCATGGTGCGCACACTGACTATATTTTATCTTATGATGCCGATGACCTATCCCAAGGAAGTAACGCTTATATTGGGAAGCTGAGGTAGGTCCTTTTGATAGTTCCATGTATCCTTCTTTAGCTCAAAATGTTGAGTCTGACTTTTGTTATATGAATGAGACCCTTGCCCTATTTTCATAATATAATTTTTGAAGAAAATAATGTAAGATAGTCATAGGGTGTGTTTGGTTCGTGAGCAATGAAGGAAAAGTAAAACCTTTTTCTAGAAAATGGTTTTAAGTGGAAAAGGTAAAATACAATAGCGGAAATCTATGTCCCATAGGAGCGAGCAAGGTGTTTTTGGCCACTACCCTTGACGTTTGTGACTTCAAAACTTCACTTATTAGAAGTTGTGTGCCACAAACTCCCTCCAAATTTTCTTTTGCCATAAGCAATACAATATTCAAATCTCCACGATTAATAGGTTTCTTTATTCCTAGATTTTCTCACCTCACATTTTTCTCTCTTCAAAGTCTTATTTTTATTGCAAAATTTTCTCCCTAGATTTTATCTGCCTGAATTTTTTCATAGTGTGATTATCTCTGTCTAGGTTCTTGTAATTCTTTCAGATTTTCTCATTAATTTGTAGAAATGCTTCTCTTTAAATTAAAGCTCTCCTTCGATTTCCATGAACCAAACGCGTCATAATTCTTTTTGTTTAACAATTTACTTTTATGATCAATGTCTATTTGCTGTATTTGTTACATTCAAGTAATTTTGTTTTTGTTTTTTGTTTTTGTTTTTGCGTGGGTTCTAATGTTAATGTAAGGGCTCATCTATTCATATGCTGCAGGTCTAATTTTCTTGGCACAAAATTCACCATTTATGATAGCCAGCCTCCACACAGTAATGCAAAACCCTCTAGCAGCAGATCAAGCCGTCGTTTTGCAAGTAAGCAAATCAGCCCACAGGTTCCTTCAGCAAACTTTGAGATTGGTCATGTTTCTTACAAGTTCAATCTTTTCAAGTCAAGAGGTCCGAGAAGGTTGCTATGTACTCTAAAAGTTCCAGCAAAGGAAGAACCCCAAGGAGTTGAAGCTGATGATGACAAAAATAAGTGCATGGTTCTAAGGAACAAGGTTCCAAGGTGGCATGAACACTTGCAGTGTTGGTGTCTGAACTTTAATGGTCGAGTGACTGTGGCTTCGGTCAAGAATTTTCAGCTGGTTGCAGGTAATGATGAAACAGTCCTCCAATTTGGGAAGATTGGGGAAGACGTTTTCACCATGGATTACATGCAACCCTTGTCGGCTTTTCAAGCATTTGCTATTTGCCTCACCAGCTTTGGTACGAAGCTTGCATGTGAGTAATATATGTTTTGTGTTTAACATCAATCAACTTGGATGAACTTCCATTCTTTTTAGTACAGGCTGATGTACAGATTGCTAATCTATGAAATTAATGTATTGCAATTTCAGTGTTGGGGTCTAATTTGGTGACATTTGCATGTTATTTGAGCATTCTTTGAATACTGAAACAAAATGATTGTTGTGATATATAAGTGATACTAAAACTACTGACCCTAGACTCATAAGTTCATGTTACAATGTACACAACTAAGTACTAACACAGTAGTGAGACACCAAGTTTTTGCAATCCTGATGCACTGCCGTTGACAAATACATAGTTTACCAAATATAAACTCCAATGAGAACCCAAGCACAAATGTTTCACATCTAGCTAAACAAAAGATGCGTATTGGCGATGCTGAATGATTGAAAGAAAGAAAATCTTTGCATTTGAGATCACTCTAGAAAGAGGATAGAACCAATTTCTTTCATCTTTAAACTATGGGCAAATTAGCTTTTAGACCCTAAATAATGACCACGAATTGGTTTAACCTCCTATGATTGTTATTTTTAGCTTTTGGACCATGAAACACCCCGGAAGTCACTTTTCGAGATGAAAATAATATAAAGTACCATAAGTACCCTTTGCTCTGCCATGTATGATTTAATCTTAATGTCACGCTATAATTATGAGTCCTACGTATGATTATATGACATGCTGTAATTTTCATCAAACAGATCCAACGGCTACGACAAATCCGACTGTTGCAACGCCAGTTACGGCTATAAAACCAACCCATAACTTCATCTTCGTCTCCTCTCTCACATTAACTACTTCATCTTCATCTCCTCTCTTACATTAACTACTTCATCTTCTTCTTATGGAAGTAACTTCATCTTCAGAACTCAAAATGGGTGGTGGAAAACATGAATCTAACACACTATCTAAGGTCAGAAGTTTGTTTCGCATCTAATCTCACATTATCTACTGCTTACATCAAAATATGGTCTAAAAACTAATTATTTAAGACACATGGGGTCTAAAAACTAAAATTGAAATATTAGTTTTGTTGAATTTTGCATAGGTTGTTTGTTAAATGTGCAATCTTGGGGTCACATTGCATCAAAATGTCACAAAATGCAAGAAAGCTACGTGCAATGATATCATGAAGTTGATGATATCTCTTACTGAAAATAACTATGAAAGGAAGTTCTTAAAGTGTCAACACTCAATTTGTGGATCCTTTCAATGGTTATCAGATGCTGTTAATCAAGCCAAGGGAGTAGAAGGAGATTCATCAAGTTCAAATGGCTGTTTTGGATGTGGTCAAAGTAGCCATTGGGTGAGAGACTGTCCTTGGGTTAGATTTCCCTGCACTGCACATGGGTGCAACTACCTTATAAAAATGTTTACTTCTAAGACACAACAATCATTTGAGGAGAAGTTTCTAAAATGTGAAGATCCAATCTGTAACAATTTTATTTGGTTAACTGATGCAATAAGAGAATACTCTGTAAATAATCTGAAAATGACAGTGGAGATGTCATTAGATGAATTTGTAGTTTAATTTACCACAAAAATGACAGTGGAGAAGAAGGAGAAAATGTAATGATATAAAACGACAGTTAAACATCTGAAATCCTGTATTCAAACATGAAACACACATAGCAATTTGTCTTACAAATGACAGTTAAATATCACCATTTTTAAACTCAAATACAACATTGAAATAGTTAACTACAAAATGATCAAATTCTCCAAGGGGCCCTAACTGGTTCAGCTTGTTAGTCACTCTATTAGATGGTTCTCCTTGCCCTGAAGTATTAAACCAATGTGCAAACCCTCTAAATGTCTTAGTGGCTCTATATCCACCATGTTCTCTTCTAGCATTAGAATCTTGCCTAGGTGGTCTAAAATGCTGACCAATTGAATGAGATGGTTGAGATTGTTGTGATGGTTTAGTGGCATTATTCTGTTGTGGCTGTGATGGTTGAGTAGTATTAGTATGTGATGAAGGAGTTGAAATAGGAGTTGAAGGTTGAGGTGGCTGTGATGGTTCTTTTCCTCTACCAGTTTCTTTTCCTCTCACCCTCCCTCTTGTTGAAGGTGTCCTAAATTCAGTGTTTAATTTGTATGCCTTTGCTCCTCTTCTCCCCATGCCTGACTTTTCTACAGGTTGACCTTTACAAGTTCTGTTGTTGTGCCCAAATGCTTGACACTTACTGCATCTTCTTGGTTGTCTCATTACACCATTTACCTCATCTGCCTTTCTTCTCCTTAATGTTTTAGGTCTCTCTGCTGGTCTCAACAATGGTGGTGGTCTGATATCTCTTGTAGAATGTTTCATAAGAGTAAATATATACTATAAAAATCATGAGAAATCAATAATTTAGTAATCTAAAAGTAACATACTTCTCTCCAGTCTGATGGGTCTATAATTAGATTTACAGCTTGGTTGTATGTTGCTACATAGCCTACCACCCTATGGTAATGACTACAATATCTGTAGATAGGCCATGATAAAGTTGTAAAATAGTAAAATGCACAATAAAATTACAATTAAGACATATTAACTAAAAAAGAGAGCATTACCCAACCCACTGATATTTCAGTTGATCAATCACTTTGACTGCATGTACACAAGGCAATCCAGTGATCTGCCAAACATTACAAGTGCATGTATGTTATTCCAAGTTCAATATCTACCTTGTGCCATTGTCATTAAGGACCAGCCACTGATCCTTTTCAAATCCCTCTAACCTATAGTGGTGACTGTATGTTTTCAACAACTCAATCCTCTTCACTGCTCTAGGTACTAATCCATTTTGATCCCACTATCTTGTCTTCAATTTAATTTTATACATGAGTGTCATCTACATCAAATTCGGTCTTTCACCATCTTGTTTAAAGGCTTATCTCTAATCTTAATAATCCAATTGTTAAATGATTTTGAGAAATTATTGGTCACATGCTCATACTTTGTAGAAGCATCAAAGTAAGACCTACACTAAGATCCGTATGGTTCCCTTTCTAACCATGTTTTTGCATCTAGTTCTGCAGCTTCCAACTTGTCCAAATTTTCTTTCATTACAGATTTTTTGTATGCCTTTGATGCATTCCAAGCCAATGTCATTAAATAAGTACCTCTGTACAGTTGCTTGAAGTTTTTGTGCATGTGCCTAAAATAAAATCTATGATTGGAATGAGGAAACACTTGTGAAACTGCCTCAACAAGACTCTTTTGTCTATCAGATATGAATGTCAATTTAGATGGGTTTAAGGTGAGCTAGCCTTGCACCAATATTAAGAACTTTATCCATGTAGCTTGACACTCACTTTTATAAAGAAATACTGCTATAGGGAAAATACCATTGTTTGCATCAAGAGATATGATGCTCAAACATTGGCCTCCATACTTGCCTTTCAAGAAAAATCCATCTAGACCAAGAATTTGCCTATAACCCTTGGTGAACCCATCTAAAGCTGCCTTAAAACTAATACACATGTCTGTAAACTTAAGATTACCATCTTACCTATTACAAGTGGCAATACTACCAGGGCTTGATTTTTGAAACTGAACACATAGTTCTAGACATAAAGCATAATCTTTATCATATGGCCCCACTATCTTCTCCATCACCATGTCCTTGCATTCCATGCAGTGTAATATGAAACTCTTACTCCAAAACTTCTATACACAATATCAGATATTTGCATTGGCTTTGTTGTACTTGCATCCCTGATTAGATTCTCAATCTCTTTTGCAACCTAAATAACATTTGCATTTCTGTTTAATGTGCCATTCTTACCACTACACTCATGTATAAAATGCCCATTTTTAAGTGTCATGGTGTGGCGATTATTTAGCCTTGTTATGAACACCCACCAATGACAACTTGGTCTCTCTTTACACATATATCTATTCCTCTTACTTTCATTCTTCTTTTATCTAAATGTGAACCTCTGAGTAATTGCAAAATTCCTCATAAATGACCTGCACTTAGATATATTTGGCTACTCCATCCTAATTGTTAACATAGACTCTACTGCTTGAGGTGGTTGAAAGGGTTCCCTATCTTCATGATTTTCTTTCTTATACAAGTTTGAAGAGCTCATAACAAAATATCTATTATCAGCCAAACCTTTATGATCCTCTATGTCATCCATTATAAGAACATCATCACCATCTTGTGATGTATGGTTACTATGATAGTTTTCTTCAGCATCCACATTGTCAAAGAATGAGTCCTTAGTTAAGTCTTCAAACTCATTGTTCTCAAATGGCCTCATGACCTCCTCTCTTGTTCATCTTACAACTTCCTCATCAACATTATCTACATCCTCCTCCTTAATTTCAACTTCTTCTTCACTGGCATAGTCTTTGGTTAAATCATCAAGCTCTTCCTCATAAAGGTAATAAATAAAATATCGCCCTCGAAAGACCCAATTCATGGGTATTATAGAGTTTTCATAAAAACATAAGAAACACCTGAAATAGTGCCAATTCTTGTTGAAGAATCGCCATTACAATGGCGAGAATGAGATGAAGTTGGCGCTCAATCCATGTGGACACTAAGAAATGTCAACATAGATTTTCTTAGTGTACGCGTGGATATTCTAACTGGATAATTATTTAACATGTGAATTTTCTAATTAAATTTAAAATATAATATAAGGGTAATTTTGGTATTTTAAAAAAAGCTAACATCTCCGTGTATTTTCAGGTCTAAAAGCTAAAAATGATAATCATAGGGGGTTAGACCAATTCGTGGTCATTATTTAGGGTCTAAAAGCTAATTTTCCCTTAAAACAAAGGAGAATAATCTTTGTTCCTGAATATTTACTCATAGATGGACACATTATGCATAAGTTTGTGTCAAAGATTGTCTATGCGTGAAACATAAACTACTTCCTGTATTCCTTAATGACATATCTTCCTACACTTGACTATCACAATTTCTCCCTTCCACAATCTAACTTTCACAGCGAGTCCGTCACTAATATGCGACCACCAATTTCTAACTCTCCCTTATATGAAGTATATTGCCTTGTTGCTTAGGAGATTCATAGTCATTCTTAGCTCGGGAGAGGACTTGCTTCTTTTTCATGGTTGGGAGAGTCCATCTCACAATTTTAGTCTTAATGTTGAGCTTTGAAGGGACACTTTCGTAATCTTAGAGTTCCCTACAAAGCTAGATTTTTTGTGTGTAAATTATAATTTCTTTATTTAACCTTATTAATTTTCTAGTTTTTTGTTTTTTTGAATATGGTTATATGAGGCTCAGGCTTGAAGATTAGTGTTAGTTCTCATGTTAATCTTTTCTCTATCAATTCTATAAATTGTTTTGGTTTTTTCTCTTCCACCCTTAAGAGTTGTAAGGCAGGTATACTCAATTGGAACATTTGATCTCCTTGAATTCATATCTCTTGTCAACCTAAAGGCTGAGTAAGCGACAGGTTGACTTTTTGTCCATGTGAAGGCTGGTACACAATAGATAAAGTGGTTTAAGGTTTCTCTAAAGGATTCTTTTTGGTGGAGGAACCCTTGAAAGTACAAACACACCTCTAGGTTGTAGCAGACTAACAGACATAATTTCGAATATGATAAGCATACCAATCAGTTAAGAATTATCATGATTCATGGGTAAATAGTTAAGAGACTCCCACATATCAATCTCAGTTTCATTATCATGAAAAGCATAATTGCTCATACACGACCTCCTGTAATGGCGTATTTTACGGAAGGTTAACTTCGCCAATACTTTAGTAAGGAATTTGCAACTGTAAACTAAAGCACACAGGATTTTACGTGGAAACTCAGTAACACCTGAGAAAAACTATGGCCACAAAGAGGATTTAGGTACAAAATTCACTAGTTACTAATTATTACAATAGTTGAACAGTAAGGACGTGAGAATGCTTTTGAAAAGTAAAGTTGCGGATCGGATTAACATATTGTCTGCCTGTATTTATAGTAGATATATACAATTACATAAATAGAACAGTTTCCTATTTTGGCGGGTAGTGGGCGAACTTCGTGGATCTCCCTGCAACGACTCTATTTGACCAAGCATAACGGCTACTATAGTGGGTCGAGCTCTGTAGTCGCAGATGCGACATCTTTTCGAATGATAAAATATCTTTGACTAATTTCAGTTAGCTTCTTCTTATCAAATATGGGAAATATGCTACTACAATCGCCCCATTCTCGACACAATCACTTGTTGTGTCGAGAAGAATTTAAGAATGTGAAAGGTTTCTCAAACTCTGTATAAAATCTGTGCTCTGTCATTTACAAGTTTGAAAGTCAAATGAATCTGGTCATTTTAGGTTCCCGATCTGCATTAATGGAAGGGCGTTTGACTGTGGTAAATGTGAAGTGAGGGAGAGAATATAAATAGAATAGAGAATGATGGAAAGGTGTTCTTCGGTAGACTGTAAAGTTGAAGATATTTGGCCATGGTGATGACGCAATTTCAAACGTTGCATAACGGGTTTTTGGGGCATGTGAACGCCAAGTACGGGGAGTTAAAAGGAGTTTTACTTTGGCCGGTTGTTGCTGTCGTCTTATTATCCAAAACTGGTGGAGCCGATATATGAAGGAATGACGGAATTGGAGGCGGAGATTGCTGAAATAGAGTTCTTTTTCTGGTGCTAGTTTTATTTTGTGTTACTGACAGCCGCGTAGCGCATCGACAGTATTCACAAATTTTCCGTTGCGCATGTAGAAGACGAAGATGTTTTGGCGGGCAGGGCTACTTGTGGTGGTTTCTCCAGGCATTGCTGTCTCTGTAATCCCCTTGGGTTGTGAGGTGATGGTGGTTATAGAGGAGGAGGGTGTGGCTATTTTTCCTTCATGGAAGAGTGTGTCACACTTCTTATGTAAAGTAATTTGTAGGTTGATCTGTAATGTAATCGAAGTAATGAATGCGTGTAAAATGTAATGTTTACCTTATGAAAGAAAACATTGTTCTTTGATTTTGTATCGACATAAATATCTTGTCTTCTTGGATGAAAAGGAAAACTAGTATCTCAAAGAAAAGCGTCGAACTATGATGTTTCTTATTGTAATAGGATCTCGAAGTGGTATGTGTTGACTGTGTAGGGCCCGTAAGCGGTTCCCTAGGAGGTTAGTTAGCCGGGTTATCAGGTTTCAAGTGATAGTAATTACTGTTTTTGACTTTTAGGAATTGTGACAACTTGAGTTTTTTATATAAATACCACTCGTATGCTTGAGGCAGTCATATTCTATCAGTTAAGATGGTGAGGACGAGGGCGCAGGTTTGGAAGGACGCTTTCTGGAACCATGTGCATGACAAGTATTGGGTGTTACTGAATTGATATTTTGGTAAACTCTGTATAAATGGGTGGACGTTGGTACCGATGGAAGCCAATTATGAGGGGATGAATGAGGTAGAGACAAAGGCAGCTGAAGAGGATTACATATTTAATTGCCAACTGTAATCTCTGAGTCTTCCAGAGCGTATCGATAGTATAAGAACTTGTGCGAAGGTGCTGGTGAGGAAGGATGCTCTGGTTGTTCGGAACGGATGAAAGGTGGACCTGTTGGCCGCTATTGCTTGTAATAAGTAAATAAGCTTGTACTCTGTGTTTGACTAAAATAAATTTCTTTATGCGTTTGTCAGATTGTGCTGTCGACCTTTGCAATGCTAAAATATTCTCAAGTAGTGTTGTGTATATTTTAACCGTTTTCTCGAATATGATTTGATATGTTGAATAAGTAAATTGTGATTGATATAAAAGTGTTATGTTGGATATTTGAATGTTGATGTAATCTCGATATTTGGGTAGTTGCATTGTCGAACATTATTTGAAATTTGAATTGTGGTTACAACTGGCCCGAGAATATAGAAAGGGAATAAAAAAAGAAAGATGTGTGTAGGTTTATACAGAAAATGGCAAAGTGCTCTCCTGCAGGTGATGTTTTGAGGTATATGGAATTTGAGGTACAATATCTTTTTGTTAACATAAAAGCTGCTTTTGTGAAGATGGAAATAAGATAGGAGTTAAAGGGATACATGGAAGGTTTGAAATAGCAATGTATAGGCTTGTTGGCGCTCAGGAGGCAAAGGGTTATAGACTTCTAGAAGAGACGTTCAAGACGTTACGCTCGAGTACTCGAACGGTCGTGAAGTGGTGCGATGAACAGTCGCGTGGGGCCTATATATAGCCCTGCGGTTGGTGACTGTTCACACGCTACTAATTCTGAAAAATTTGTCTAAGTTCCAACTCGTTGTGTTCTTTGCTTGCATCTTTATCCACCATTGGTAACGAGGAGATTAGCGTGTTGATCCAGACGGCTAAGCTCGCAAAGCAAAGGGATTTAGAAGCGGCGCGACTGCAAGGTTAGTGCATGTTTTAAGATTTTTGTGATATGAATATTTGATTAAATGTTTTGCGATTCTGTTGAAATCTAGTGTAGATATGAACTTGAAGGATATAATGTAAGAAGGAATTTGAGAAATAATTTCTTTTGTTAGAAGAAATTGATAAACACAGTTTTAGGGTGTTTTTTTCAAAATTTTGTTGATGTTGATGATATGGGGATGTGCTTGATGGTTGAATGGTGTCGTTAATGATAAATGGAGTGTGCAGAAGAGGAAGGTATGAGGGTTTGGTGATGATGTGGGGAGAGAGTGTGGTTCGGTCGCTGTGGGGCAGGATTTTGGGGCTCTTTCTCATATATTTGATGTCATAGGAAACTTGTAGTAGTGGTACCAGATTTCTTGCCGATTAGGGTCGGATTTTGTGCCATAGAGAGCGCAAAATCAAAATTTTGGATTCGGCTTGTTAGTAGTTCCTGTACACTCGAGTAGAAGATGTTTGGAACATAGAGATAGTTCTCAATGTTAGGACTTAGAATAATTTGAGATAAAATTGTATCGATAACTAATGCAATGGTTAAAGATAGTGATAAAAAGAATGATGGGTTGGAGTTTAAACTTGACAGCCGTAGCAAGGTTGATATGCTATATATAATGTATCATATACGATATTATACTAACTTTAAAAAAAGGAATCTGATTTTTAGGTTCATAAAATGGCTGAACCTATCCAAAATGTTGATAAAAAAGGAATCTTCGAGAACCTCATGGATGTAGAACCACTTCTAATTGATGTAACAACGTGTGTCCAAGAGTTGGGTGGGAGGTATATGGTTGGGCAAAGTAGCGCGGATGTGGCAAGTATTGATTAATTTAAATTGGCGCTCAAGGTGGTTGAAGTGTCTGATGAGGAGAGGACTGAGACAGACGTGGATCACGAGCCGCAGACAAGTGATCGAAAAGGGAGTGACGGTAAGGACAAAGATGTCGAGGAGGAATAAGGGGAGTGCTATGGGGAGGCTCCAGAAACAAGTGAAATATTGAGCTTCAAAGTGAAGTATGGTATTCCTAAGAACATTAGGTTAGAGGAATACCATTATGAGATGAAGGATCAGGAGGTTCCTTTGGATGGCATTTTCGTCCATCGAGAGCAGATATAGAAGGGGTTAAAGCTGCCTTTTGAGTTGACTAGAAGAAGTTTCTTAACTTTTTTGATTTGTACCTGGCCAGTTCGACTCGAATGTTTATGACCTATTCTGTGTTGTGGGTGTGATAAATGGCCGGTTAAAGGATAGAGGTGAAGAGTTAATCACTGTAGATGACCTATGTATGTATTACACACTTAAGCAGAATCCATAGAAGTTGGGGTACAGGTACTTAGCGAGGTTCCTAAGGAGACCCCTCTTCTATGAAATGGTATCGACAGGGGGGCGGTATTGTGTTGATTGCCTCCTTGTCTCAGGGAATTATGAATTCAACAATAAAGATCTTTGGGAGCCTTTGAAATGAAAAAGCTTACACTTAGGTGTGTATTTAGGTAATTTGTATGTCAAAATTTTGACTTGCTTACTGTGTTAAATTGGTGTTTAACTTATTGTTGTTTTGTCTTCGTGCAGCCTTGAAGGAGATTGATAAAAAGTCCACAGTAGCTGAAAATTTATATAACATTAGGACTGATTGCATCGGTCGGCTCGATACTTTGGTTGCTAATCAAGAGAAGGTCGACAGTCTTTTTCAAGAGGCTAGAATTAAAAGGACCCGAACCAAACGAGCTGATATCCCCCTCATTGATGGTAAAATGTTTGCCAAGAACAAGAGGGCAGCGGAGTTGAGCCTGTCTCTCGGGAACCCTTCTTTGAGTAGGTATACTACTGGTTCTATAACGGCAGAGAGAGAGAGGCTTTGCTGAGTGGGACCTTCGGGAAGAGCAAGAAAAGGAGGGCTGCCAACCAGCCCGCTCCTTCGCCTCCTTCACCGAAGAGGACATCTCGACGATCTCCTATTACGGAGAAAGAGAAGGCTGATACTTCAGGATCTGGGGCTATGGATGGTTGACCCCCAAAAGCGGCCACTAACCTACAACAGAAGAAAAAGGTGTCTTCGGGCTTGACGAAGAATCAGTCTGGCAAGGAATTTAAGGCTGAGGTCCAACAGACCATTAAGTCGTACGCTACTGGTACAACTTCTCTCGTGGAAGTGTTCTCTGACTACTTAGTGGGAGCAGAGAGTCTGGCAACTTTCTTCATTGAAAGTCATAGAACAATAAGTAAGGTTAGAAATTTTTCTGGTTTTCTTCAACTAAGAACTTGGTTCCTCACTCGTGAACTCACATTATGACTCTAATGCAAATCAAGAAGATGTTGGTCGAGGGTAAACCTTGTATTCTTGGTGCTGGGACTCTGGCGATCCAACTTCTCCCTTATAAAAGCATCGAGAAAGAGTTGGTGAAGAAGAAGGAGGAGCTCTTCCAGGAGAAAGAAAGCTTGGAGACAAAGCTGGAGAAGCTGAAGCTTGAAGTGGGAAGGCGAAGGAGGTGGCCATTTGCGAGGCAAAGAGGGCCTAAGAGATAGAGAAGAGGAAAGATGTCGAGCAAATAAGGGCGAATCTAGCTTGGGAGAGAGAGGAGGCATTGGCCCTGAAGAAGACCAACTTTGAGGAAGATGTTTGGGTACAGATTCTATCTGCCCATAGGTCAATGAAGGTGGAGCATGTGAAGGTCCTCGACGAGGTTAAGGCAGAAGCCGATCGAGTTAATATCGACTCCCTCAAGCGTATGAAGTTCAATTTTTTTGGGCAATTTAATGAGATGGAAGAGAAAAATGATTTCTGCAAAGGGTTGGCTGTTACTGCTGGGGTATTCTTTTTGGACTCTGATGCTGAGGAGGAAGCTCTTGAGGTACCTGCTTCTGTTATTCCCGAGGGTACTGTACCCGAGGAAGTATTGGATGATCTTACTCTGGGTCTGCCAGTAAAGGATGATACTCCTATCTCTCCCCCTGCAAAATAAAAAGTGCATTTTTAAAGTTTTTGTCGGATTTGGTTGATGTATATGTGGTTGATGGGACCAAAACAATTTTTATTTTTTTGAATGATTAATTTATGGCAGTTGTTGTCGAATGATTGCTTAAATTCTTAAGTAGTCGATCAAAATGAATAAAAAAAATTTCTTGTAGAAAAATATGCCAAGTGGTGATTCGACTAGATTGATAGTATTGATAATATTATAGATGAATAGTCAGTGTTGCTTTGTGCAAGAATCCAAGTTGATGTAAAGAGGGCCATGTAATAGCTTTGTGAATGAAGAATAATGACCAGATGTTATTCCTCTATGGGATATCTAGGTATTGAGAAAAAGACAAAATATGACATATTTTGTTCGATAAATAATGAATTTGAAACAAATGTATCCTGTAATTGGATATTTGTTTGTCGAAGAAATAAAATTTAGTTGTGATAAATACTTGACAAGTATGTACTGATACTGAGAAATGTAAATTGAAAGATGTAATGAGAGGAAAGATGTCTTTATTTGAAGTAGTTGAAAGAGATTACAACTGTTATCTATAAAACATTTTTAGATGGGCTGTATTCCATGGGTACTCGAGTTGAACTTTGTCTTCAGTCATTAACCAATATGTTCAACGATTATTCTTGTCACTGATGATGTAAGGTCCTTCCCAATTCTCAAATAATTTTCCAGAGTTCTTGGGTCGAGTACTGTCTTGGATTCATCGAAGGACAAGGTCACTGATGTCGAATGTATGTTTCCTGACCTTCTTGTTATAAGCCTTCTTGAGAGTGTCATGGTATTGCCTTAAGTTTACAATGGCGTGGTCCCGAGTTTCTTTGATCCAATTAAAGTTGCAGAGAAGTCCAAGTTCATTTTCTTCATCTGTGACTCTTCCTCGGGTACTTGGGAGATTAAGGTCTGAGGGGATTACTGCTTCAGTACCAACGGTAATTATAAATGGCGTACAACCAGTGGATGTGCGAGGAGTTGTTCTGTATGCCTATAAGACACTTAGTTGTTCATCAACCCATCTGCCCTTTTTCTCTTCATGGCACCTGCTTAACCCCGATATGATGCTCTTATTTATAGCTTCAGCTTGGCCATTTCCTTGAGGATAGTACGGTGCTGAAGTAGACAGTTGAATCTTATATTTGTGGAGGAAGTTAAAGACTTTGTTGGAGATGAATTGCTTGCCGCTATCAGATCGTATCATTTGCGGATAACCAAATCTGGCTATAATGTGTTCCCAAAGAAACTTGATGACATTATTTTTGCTTGTGTGACATAGTGGTACTGCTTCAACCTACTTGGTAAAGTAGTCTATTGCCATAAGAACAAACTTTTGTTTACCCGATGCTGGGTGGAAATGACCAATGATATCAATTACCCATTTTTTGAATGGCCAATGGAAATTGCTAACGTGTAAGTTGAGGGCTGGGCTTTTGATATCTTGAGCATGGATTTGGCACTTGTAGCATTTCTTGATAAATTCTTCACAGTCTTGTTTCATTTTTGGCCAGTATAACCCTTGAGTGAACACTCTTTGTGCCAATGATCGTCATGAGACGTGAGCTGTGCAGAGTCCTTCATGTAGTTCTCAGATTTTAACTTGGGCTTATTTATGCGAAATGCATTCGATAAGTGGTCCTCCCCCAGTGATTTGATATTAGGCCCCATCTTAAACTTTGAATCATGGACATTTGGCTAAGAGTGTTCGAGCTTTTTCATTGTTATCCGGGAGGGTGTTAGAATTGAGGTATGCATTGAATGATCTTCTATAATCTTCAAGATCTTTATTTTTGGCAATATTAATCTACATGGTATAGCTGACGTCAAGACTGTGGAATGTTCGATTACTTCGATGTCTAGAGTTCTTTTTTCACTATCTTTAAGCATTACAGCGATGTGTGCTAGTGCATCGGCGTTGCAATTTTTAGCGCGAGGGAGATAAGAGATTGTAGCTGTTTTGAATTTCTTTTTTTTTCTTTGACTAGAGCTATGTAATCAACCATTTTGCCTGACGTTTTAAATGTTTTATTGTAATGGTTGGCTGCGAGTAGGGAATTGATGGAAACAACTATTTCTTCTGCTCCAAGTGCAATGGCGAGATCCAGTCCATGCATGATAGCTTTATTCTCTATTTAATTGTTGGTGGCATAAAACTTGAGTTTTATAGCTTTTTTAATTCGATGATTAGACGGTATAGCGATGACGATGCCGATTCTGGACCCCCATGGTCACGCAGATCCATCTGTAAAAAGTCACCATCCTGTGCTTCGGGACCATGCATCTGGTTCTACGATGGAGTTATCAGTCAGTAGTTCTTCGACTTCTTTCCATTCGGGATCTTCGATTGGGAAATCAGCCAGAAAATTGGCTAAAACTTGTCCATTGACTGATATTTGTGGTTTGAAAGAGATATCGTATTCACCTAGGAATACATACCATTGTTGAACCCTCTGTAATTTTTTCTAAATAACACGAGTTTGAGGGGAAACTTGGTGATGACTTTGATGGGATGGGATTAAAAATAAGGTCGAAGCTTTTGAGAACTGTACACCTGTAATGACATATTTTCTGGGAGGATAATCTTTGCCAATACTTTAGTAAGGATTATGCAATAATAAATGTACACACACTGGATTTTACGTGGAAACTTATTAAAGCCTGAGAAAAACCACGATTTTGAGAAAGGTTTTGGTAAAAAATTCAATAAGTTTCTAGTTATTATAATTATTATTTAGTAAGAAAGTAAGGATAAATGGATTGTAAAGTTGCGGATCCGAATAACTCATTCTCTGCCTTTATTTGTAGTAGATGCAGACAGTTTACAAAAAAAAAAAAGTTTCCTATTTTGGGGTAGTGGACAAATTTCACAGATCTCCTAACGACTCTATTTAACCAAGCATAATGACTAATTTTAGTAGGTCGAGGACTGTGGTCGTAGACATGACATCTTCTCGAATGATGGAATGTTTTCGACTAAGGTTTGTTGGCTTCTCTTTGTCAAATCTGGGAAATATGCTACTACAATCTCCCCATTCTTGATACAATTACTTATTATTGTGTCGATAAAAACATCAGTATGTGAAACGGTTATCGAATGTTGTTGAAGTCTGTGTTATGTCATTTCTGAGGCAAAAGTCAAATGAATCTGGTCATTTTGGTTTCCCGAGGAGCATTTAAGGTAAAACATTTACTTTATAATTTTGAAGGTGTGGTTATAAATAGAGGGATAAAGAAGGAGTTGTTCTTCTGCAGGTTTATGAAGGTGGAGTCTGGATGGTGACGACGTTGTTCTAGGCATTTCATAACGAGTTCCTGAAGCTTATGGATGGAAAGTACGATGAGTATAAAGAGGTTTATCTTAGTTTTTTGTCATAGTTGCCCTTTTATTCGGAATTGGTGGTGATGAGATTAGAAGAAATGATGGCAGAGGAGGTGGAGATCACCGAAAGGCAGTATGTCCATTGCTGTCAGTGTTATTTTGTGTTGCAGAAGGCCTAGCAGTGCATCGTTTGCTTGAAGAAGTGGCCACTACCCATAATGAAGATGATGATGCTTAGGTAGGCAGGGTTTCCTATGGGAGTGTCGGTGGATACTGTTGTCTTTGTAACCCCTTAGGGTTAAAGATGGTGGTGGTTATAGAGGAGGATGGTTGATTTCTTTCCTTCGCCGGAAGATATACCAAATTATGGTGAAAAGAAGCATGCAACTTCAAGTAGTCCATGTCGAAGTATAATATGTAACCTGTAGGTTGATACAATGTAATCGAAGGAAAGATTTGTCGATTGTAAAATATAATAGTTAACTTATGAATAATCTTTTGTTTTTAAATTTGCATCGAATACATATATGGTGATCTCGAATAAAATAAAATATATCATCCGAAGATAATTAGTCGAGTCATGTGGATGTCGAGATAGTTGTTTATGTAAATATCGAGGTTACTTGCTAAGGTAATAAGATCTCGAACTTATGTTTGTGGATTGTGTAGGGCCTGAAATGGTTCCCTAGGAGGCTTGATTTGACTGGGATATTTAGAGTTCCAATGCAAAATGAATGTAAGATTTGACTATTAGGCTGATTATTTTTATATAAATACCTTTTGTAATCGAAAAGTTATTTGTAGGATTGGAGATGGTGAGGACGAGAGTTCAGGTTCGGGAGGATGAGCGTTCTAACCGGGTATGCGCTAAATATTTAGAGTTGCATGATAGGTACTTTAGTAAGAGCTATGTAAACGGGCAACCATTGGTTCCAGTGGAGCCCAAGTATGAAGATTTAAGTGAAGTGGAGGTGAAGGAGGTGGAAGAGGAGCATGCATTTCATTGCAATTTTCAATTCTTGAGGTCTCCTGAGCGCGTCGGTAAGATAAGGAATCGAGACAAGGCTTTGGTGAAGAAAGATAATGTTGTGGCCGGACAAAGCGGTTGATGAGTAGACTGAGTATTGTTTGGTTTATAATAAAGGAGAAAGTTGTAAGGTGTTGGCTATGAAATAGATGAATTTATTTGTGTTAGATATTGTTGTTGATGTGTGTAATGATAAATGTTTCTCAAATATGATGTGATAGTTTGAACGAATGAAATTTTATTGATTCAAAATTATAAATGTCAGTATGTAAATGTTTGATATCTTGACCTTTGGGTAGTTGGTTTGTCGAATAATTTTTAAATTTGAATTGTTGTTATAACTGGCCCGAAAATATAGGAGAAGATTTAAATAAGGAGAGATGTGTTTAGCTAATTGGAGAAAAATGGCTAGGTATTCTCCTGTAGGTGATATTTTAAGGTACAAGGAATTGGATGTATAATATCTATTTAACAGTGTAAGAGTTGTTTTGGCAATGGTAGATATGTCAGAGGAGTTAAAAGGATATGGAAGGGTTGGAGCAACAGTGCATGGGCCTATTGGCATTCAGGAGGCGAGAGATCTGAGACTTCGAGAAGAGGCTAATAAGGCGTTATTCTTGAGTACTCAAGCGGTCGTGAAGGGGTGCAATAAACAATTGTGTGGGGCCTATAAATAGCCTTGTAGTTGGCGACTGTTCATATGCCACATATTCTAAAAAAATCAATTACTGATTCTCTGTACTCATATCTTGCGTCGTTATCATCTATAGGGAAGGAGGTGATTAATATGTTGATTGAGAGGGCAAAACTTGCAAAGCAGAGGGATACCAAGGCAGCGCGACTCCAAAGTTAGTATTTTTCTTGTGCTGCATTTGTTATTCATACAATTATGATAAACCCTTTGTAGATGTTGACATTGTGGTGATAGTGTAGGAAGTAATAGTAGTTTAGATGGGTGTATTGGAAGTAATTGAAAAAAATAGAGATTTAGGGCTTATGATAAAATTACTATGATATCGTCTGTATGGTGGGGTGACTGATGGAGAAATAGTGCCGAAAAGGTTTAAGGTCTATTGTGGAGAGAAGGGTTGATGGAAAGAGGTGATGACAAATGGATAGAGTGAATGTTAGGCATCGCTGGGATTACGACACGTTTGTGGGTATGTTGTTGTGATTTGTGAAATGGGATGATGTTCGGTAGTTGGAGTTCCGGATTATCTATTAAATGGAATGGGTTTTACGCTGGAGAGGGCGGAAATTCCAAATTTTTGAATTTGGCTTATTTTGGCGGGAAGCAGGGTACTGCCAAAGTGTCTTCGAGAGGCCAAGGGTCCTAAGCTTCGATTAAAAATGTGAGTGACAGATAGATAGTTATCGAGGTTAGGACTTAGAAAATTATAAAAAAAATTCATTATCGAGAACTCAAATTGTAATTAAAGAATGACGTGTTGGAGATTAAACTCGACAACTATATGATTAGTTGCATATGAATGTATATAATATATCAGATATGAGATATACTTATTTTTTATTATTTTTATTTTGTTTGAAAAATGGAATCTAATTTTCAGGTTTATTAAAAAATAGCTGAACCTATCCAAATCGATAATAAAGAAATCTTTGAGAACCTTGCTGATGTAGAGTCCCTTCTATTTGATGTGATAGCCTGTGTCTGAAAGTTGGGTTGGGGGTATAGGGTGGGGTCGAGTATTGCGGATGTGGCGAGTGTCGGCCAGTATAAAATGGCACCCAGGGTTGTGGAAGTTTTGGACGAGGAGGGTACCGAGACAGACGTGGATTACGAGCTATAGGAAAGTGATCGAGAATTTAGTACTAGAGGGGAGGAAGATATCAAAAAGGACGATGATGTATGTTATGGAGAGGGTCCAGAAATGAGTGAGATTTTTCATTTTAAAGCAAAGTACGATATTCCTGAGGATATTAGGTTAGAGGAATGTCATCATAAAATGGTAGAGCAAGATGTTTTGTTGGATGACATTCTTGTCTATCTAGAACAAATAAAAAAGTGGTTAAAGCTGCCTTTTTGAGCTGATCAGAAAAAGTTTCTAAATTTTTTTGATGTTGCACCTTGTCAGTTTAGCACCAATGTGTATGACCTTTTCTGGGTATGTATAGTGATAAACGGTTGATTAAAGGTGAGAGGGGAAGAGTTAATCACCGTGGATGATTTATGTGTGTATTACACACTTAAACAAATCCATCAAAGTTAGGGTACAAGTTTTTGGCGTGGCTCTTGAGAAGACCTCTTTTTTACGAGATGGTATCGACAGGGGGGTAGTATTTCGAGGAATGTCTCCTTGTGTCAGGGAATTACAAATTTGATTGGAGAATTCCAGGGGAACCTCTGTAAAGGAAGACTTTCCATTTAGGTTTGTGGTTAGGTAAATGCATGCCGAAGTGTTAATTTGTTTGTATGAATCTAGTGTTCTAACTTTTGGCTGCTTTTTATTTTTGTGCAGCTTTGAAGGAGATTGATAGAAACTCAAATATTTTAGAAAAGTTGTACAATACCAGGAGGGGTTATTTTGGTCGGATCGACAATTTGGTGGTCGACCAAAAGAAGGTGGACTGTTTATTTCAAGAAGCCAGTTTAAAGAGAACTCGGGCGAAAGCGACAAAAATTCTGGTTACCGATGGAAAGACGTCTGGATGATATAAGAAAGCTGTGGACTCGAGTTTACCCCTCTAGAATCTGTCAATTAGTGGTTACACCATAGATTCTGTAACTGTAGAAAGGGATGCTATGCTGACTAAAACCTTCGGGAAAGGAAAGAAAAAGAGGGCCGCCAGCCAGGTTGTTGCTCCCCTCCTTCCCCCGATGAGGGCTTATAGTTGATTTACTACTGAGGAGGGGGAGAAAGTTGATGCAGCATCATCTGGTGTTATGGATGGTCAACCTCCTAAATCGGCTATTAACTTGTTGCCGAAGAAGAAGGCGTCTTCTAATTCGACGAAGAAAAAGTTCGTCGAGGAGTCGAAAAGTAAGGTCCAACAGACCATGGAGGTATATGTGTCTGGGACAACTACTTTGGAGGAGGAATTTGATGATTGTATGTGGGGGCAGAAAGCCTTTATACTCTTCTTACCAAGGGCCACCGAAACATGAATAAGGTTATGAATTTTTCTACTTTGCTTCGATTAAAGAATTTAGTGTCTTATTCGAAAACTCATATTATGACTGTAATACAGATCAAGAAGTTGCTGAGCGAGGCCAAACCTCATATTCTCGGTGCTGGTACTCTGGCATACTAGTTTCTCGCATTTATGAATATCGAGAAGGTGCTGGTGACGGAGAAAGGGAATTTGATTGAGGAGAAAAAGAAATTGGAGGCAAGGCTGGATAAGTATAAACTTGATGCCGGGAAGGCGAAGGTTGTTGCTCTTCGTAAGGTGAAGAAAACTTGGGATATGGAAAAGAAGAAAGAGGTCCAGAAGATAAAGGCCAACCTTGCGAAGGAAAGATGGGAGGCGTTGTCTCTGCAGAAAACCAATTTTGAGAGTGATGTTTGGGAACAGATTATATTCGCTCGGAGGGCGATGGAGGTGGAGCACGCAAAGGTGTTAGAGGAGGTGAGGGCTGAAGTTATTCAAGTAATCTGACGCTCTTAAGCGTATGAAGATTAATTTTGTTAGACAGTTCGAGGAGTTGGAGGAAATGAAAGATTTTTATAAACGCTTGGCTATTGCTGGTAATCAATTTTTCCTAGATTCAGACGTGGATGACGAATTTACTGAAGCACCTGTAGTACTTGAAGTGCCTGAAGCACCTGAAGCTCCTGTGGTGACTATCCCCGAGGGTATTCTTACCGAGGAAATATTAAATGAGCTAACTTCTGGTGTACCAGTGAAAGTTGATGCTGCAATCTCTCCCCCTGCAGAGTTAATTATGTTAGAAAAGTATTTGTTTTTATGAAAGATATAAAAATGGTAGATGGGACTAAAGCAATATTTTTTTTTCTTGAATGCTTTATGTTGATGTTTTGTCTAAGAATATTTTGAAAGTAATTTATGCATAGTTTTTATAATATTTATGCTAAGTATATTTATTCGAAAAGATCGATAACATTAGTTAGTAATGGAGATAATATACAGAATATTGCTTTGGAGCAAGTATCTGAGTTGATTGAAAGAGGGCCATGTGATGGCGCATTTGAATGTAAAATGATGACCAGATGATTTACCTCTATGGGATATCTGGGTTTTTAAGAAAAATGGGACAAAAACATGACATATTTTGTTTGATAAGTAATGAAATGCAAACAAGGTTATTCTATAATTGGATAGGCGTTTGTCGAAGAGATGAAAGTCAGTTGTGATGTATACTTGTTAAGTATGTATCGATACTAAGCGAATGATAGTGAAATAGATGTAAACGATAGTAAAAATGCATTTATTTGAATTTGTCAATAACAGTTATAGCGGTTATCTGTTGAACATTTTTAGCTAGGCTATATTCCACAAATATTCGAGTTGTATTTTGTCTTCAATCATCAACCAGTATGTCCTACTGCCATTCTTGTCGCTGATAATATACGGTCCTTCCCAGTTCTCAGATAACTTGCCAAAAGTTTTAGGTCGAGTATTGTCCTGGATGCATCGAACACCAATTCCAAATGTTTGTTTTCTGACCTTTTCATTGTAAGCTTTCTTGGGAGTGTCATGGTATCGCCCCAAGTTTGCAATGGCTTGGTCTCGCGTTTCTTCGATCCTGCTGAGGTTGCAGAGGAGTCCGATTTCATTTTCTTCATCTGTGATTTTTCTTTAAGTACTTGGTAGATCGAGATCTGAAGGTATGGCTACATTATCGAATGCCATCATAAATGGTGTACAACTAGTCGATGTTTTAAGAGTCATCCGCACTAAGTAGTTCATCCGCCCATCTGCCTTTTTTCTTGTCAAGGCACTAGTGTAAACTTGATTTGATGCTTTTGTTAATGGCTTTAGCTTGGCCAATTCCTTGAGGGTAGTATGGTGTCAAAGTAGACGGTTTCATCTTATATTTGTGGCTGAAACTGAGAACTTTGCTCCTAATAAATTGCTTGTCGTTGCCAGATTGTATCATTTGTGGGCAGCCAAATCTAGTTATGATGTGTTCCCAAAGAAACTTGATGACTTCATTTTTGTCAATGAGACATAGAGGTATTGTTTTGACCCATTTGGTGAAGTAGTCCGTTGCCACAAGAACAAATTTTTGGTTTCCCGATACTGGGTGGGAAGGACCAATGATATCGATCGCCCATCTTTTGAATGGCCAGAGGACATTGCTAATGTACAAGTCGAGTGCTAGGATTTTGATGTCTTGAGCGTGAATTTAGCAATAATAGCACTAATGAACAAAGTCTTTGCAGTCTTGTCGCATCTTTGGCTAGTATAACCTTTGAGTGAATGCTCGTTGGGTCAATGATCGTCCCAAAGCATGAGCAGCACAGATTCCTTCGTGAAGTTCCTTGATTTTGACTTGGGCCTATTTCTGAGAGATGCATTTAATAAGTGGACCTCCTCATGTGATGCGATATAAGATTTTATTCTAAACTATGAATCGAGGACATTTTGCATATAAGAGTGATCAGGCTTCTTCTTTGTTACTTGGGAGGATGTTGGAATTGAGGTATGCATTAAATTATCTTCTCCAATCATCAACATCTTCATTTTTAGTAACATTGATTTGTATTGTATAACTATTATCGGGACTAGAATATTCTATGACCTCGATGTCCAAAATTCTTCTTTTACTATCATCTGAGTAGCCCTGGAGTGATGTTCATTCCAGTCTTGGGGAGGTGACATTTGATGGCTGGTGAGTCGGTCTTGATGTCTCCGTAAATGCTCCATTTATTTTTGATGTGTCTTAATCTGTTGGTCTAAGGCCTCTATCTTTTTGTCTCTTTCAACTTGAAGAGCTTGGGTATTGATTCACTGATCTTCAAGCCTTTGGACTCGATTAAACTCCATTTGTTTCTGAAGTTTGATCACGACACTGTGTAGATCAACTATTTAAGGTATTGGGTTGATCTTGTGGTTCCTCAGCATACTGGAAGCACTTCGGAGATTCATGTTCGTCATCGGGTTATTTTAGATCACAGCTGGTAAAGAAAGGTTTGGTAATTCTCACAGATTATAATGGAAATTTTTTCGGGCGGATAATATTTGCCAATACTTTAGTAAGGATTATACAATAATAAATGTAAACACACTGGATTTTGCATGGAAACTCACCAAAGCATGAGAAAAACCATGACCTCGAGGAGGGTTTTGGTGAAAAATCCAATAAGTTACAAATTATTATAATTGGTATTTAGTAAGAAAGTAAGGATAAATGAATAGTAAAGTTACGGATCCGAATAACTCATTCTCTGCCTGTATTTATTGTTGATATAGGCAGTTTACAAAAAGAAAAACAGTTTCCTATTTTGGGGGTGGTAGATGAACTTTGCGGATCTCCCAACAACTCTATTTGGCCCAGCATAACGGCTACTTTTAGTAGGTTGAAAACTCTGGTCACAGACGTGACATCTTCTCGAATGATGAAATGTCTTCGACTAAGGTCCATTGGATTCTCTTTGTCGAATATGAGAAATATGCTACTACAACACCAAAGTGAGTAGCTGCTTCTTAGTTGTTGTATATCTCTTTTTAGTAGGCATCCAAGTTTTACTGATGAAATAGATTGATTTTTCTACACCATCGTCTTCTCGAATAAGAACTGAACTAATGAAGTCATTAGTGGTCGATAAGTACATTGTTAGCATTTTGCTGTCAATAGGAGTACTTATTATGGGAGGATACCCCAAATTTCTTTTGAGATCTTGGGAAGCCAATTTATAGTCAGGGGTCCAAATGGTTTCTTTGGGCTATTTTTTGGACATTGGAGCTGGATATTCCCACGAAGAAGGAGGTAAGGAAGTTTGCATCGATCAAATGACTTGGAAATAAACTTGTGAAGAGCTGCAATCTTGCCAGCAAGCTTTTGTATATCTTTTTTGGTTCGAGGAGATGGCATTGCCATGAGTGCTTTGATTTGTGCCAGATTGATTTCTATTATCCTCTTACTAACCAGATGTCCCAGAAAATTCCCTAATGCAACACCAAAAAATGTATTTTTTTCGGTTGAGTTTAATTTTGCTATTTAACGCGCGAAAGGCTTCCTAACTGCTATCACTCCTAAACTACCCTAGCATTTAGTTTAGCACAAATAAGCAAAGGCTTTTTCATGTACGCAAGTGACGATCCTTATAGCTCCTCGGATTATAGGTCTGCAGGTTGCTGTAATGATCTTCTCGCTTTAAGCTTTTGCAGATCATATCATCAATGCATACCTCCATGATTTTGCCTAAATGATCTTTTAATATTTGAGTGACAAGTCGTTGATAAGTGGCTCTTGCATTCTTTAATCTAAAAGGCATAATTGTGTTACAGTAGAGATCTCTTTTTGTAACAAATGTTGTCCTCTCTTGGTCTTCTACCGTAAGAGGAACCTGATTGTAGTCGGAAGCTGTATCCATCATTGAAAGAAGTTGGTGCCCTGCTATAGAGTCGAGGAGTTGAGGGATTAGAGGGAGGGGAAAGTTATTTTTTGGGGTGAATTTGTTTGGCTCAGTAAAATAGACACAGACTCTGATTTTCTCATTTTGTTTTGGGACAGCCACAATATTTGAGACCCATTTTGGATATTTGGCTTCTCGAATGAATCCTACGCGAAGGAGTTTATCTATCTCTTCATTAACTGCTTCGCTAAGGCGAGGGGCTAAAGTACGATGCTTCTTCACAACTGCTCTACTGTCTAGAAGGATGTTAAGTTTGTGGCATGATATCGAGGGATAGGTGCCGAGAATTTCTTTAAAATACCAAGTAAAGATATTAACATTTTTCTTTAAAAGTTGTACCAGTGTTTCTCTTTCGTCGGATGACAGTTTTGAGCCAATAAAGGCATTTCGTCCTGCTCTATCAAGTTCGATGGATTCAGCCTCCTCAGTGTCATGTTGCTCGAATGTTGAAGGTGGCTCTTGCTATAAATGTTATACCTTAAGAAGTTTTGTTGTGTGAGAGTTGGTGGTGGTATTTTCATACATGCGTGCCACAGCTTGACTCCCTTTTATTTCATAGACTCCGTGATCTGCTGGAAATCGCAAGGCCAGATGATATGTCGATGGTACAGCCTTAATAGAATGTAGCCAGCTTCGACTCAAGATCCCTAAATATTTTGATTCAACATCTATGAAAATGAATTTAACGAAAGTAGTTTCTAGTCCAATTTGAACAGGTAGTGTGATCTCTCCCAAGGTAGATTCTTTGGAACCGTTAAACCTTGGGATAGTTGTTATCGAAGCTTTGACCAAATCCTTGAGGCCTAGAATATCAATGACTCTTGAATAAAATGTCCGCTGTGCTTCCTATATCGACAAGAAGTATGTGTAAGTAATCCTGTCTTACTTTGAACATTATGACTAGTGAGCCTTCTTGAGGGTATTTGACATGGTTGGTGTCGCAATCTTCATAGGAAATGTGGTATGGGCGTTTAGCTTTGCTGATGCTGGGCAGAAGTTTCGTTGATTTTTCTGATGAAATCATCTTACAGCAAGATGCAATTCTATCTTCTTTCTTTCTCTTCTTTCCCTTCTCAATTTCAATCATGTAAAGATGGCGAGCTTGGCCTTGTCCTTGCTCTTGTTGGACCTCTTTTCGTTTAGTCTCTTCTTCGAGGAACTTCTAGATGCTGACTATATACTCGTGAAGTCTTTCTGCGTGTAGAATGCGGTGAAAGATTTGCATAAGAAAGTAACAATTATCAGTCTCTTAGCTATGCACATTTTGATACTGATACAAGGGTTTGCTGGGTATATTAGGAATTGCTTGTATTTTTCAAAACAAAATCATCCCCTTTTATCATTGGTAAGATGGTAGAGAGTGTAGTTGTCATAAAGGGCAAAACTGGGACGGGTTTGTATGGCTTTCTGTCTCTCTTCCTAACGTTGTCAGTGTTCCTCCCACGTTGTTTGGGAGTTATATTACTTGCTGACATTGCAGGTGGTGATGAAAATGTTTTTTTGGCATGAATACTGAGGGGCTTTTCATCTTATCTTTTTTAGACCACCAATTCGATGTAGTTATTAACAACATTGATCATTTCTTTCACTGTCTTTGGTTTGGGTAAGGTAAGTTCTTCTCAAACTTTAGAATCGATATGAAGTGCGGAGGTTAATGCTGGAATGACAATTTTGGGATCTGAATTCCCAATTTTCCTTGTTTCCTGCAGAAAACATTTGTAAAAGCTTGTTAAGGTCTCTTTCACACCTTGCTCAAAAAATAATAATAAAGAATCAACTTTTATTTCTCGCTCCCTAGCATGAGCATAGCTCGACTAGAAGTGCCGCTATAAATGGATAAAACTGGTGATGAAACCCTCGAGAATAGTATGAAACCATCTGAGAGGTTTTTCCTTAAGGCTCATGTTAAATAATCGGCATAGCATGTGATTGAGCTCAGAGTACAGTCCAACTGCTACTTTGAAGTGTCAAACATGGGTGAGAGGGTCAGTGAGGCCTACATATTGTTAAAACTTCAGCATGTGAAAATTCTTTGGAATTGGCATGACTTTGAAATAAAGAGACATAGGGTTTAACTCAATCCTATTGAGAACAGATCATCAGCTTGGATTGTCAGCATGTATGGCCTGGATCCCATTGTTTAGATCATCTAAGGTAATAAATTTTTGAAAATTATTTGGTGCGGCTACAACTTGAGGGTCAAAATCACGATGTCCTTCAGGTCCCAACCTATCTCTCACTGGTTGCCTCACCGGTAGTGGTAGAGTTTGGTGACGTGTGCATCAACTTCCTTGGGTGGTTGATGCTGAGGACGTAAGACCAAAATATCGAGAAGCTCTATCTGGATTCCTCAATCTAGATCTAAAAGTTTGAATTCTTTCTTCCCTTGGCAGGTTCTCTATCAGGGTAGCTCTGGAGCGATGATCACTTCGGGTTTGGGGAGGTGACATTTGGCGGCCAGTAAATCGGTCTTGATATCTTCGTAAATTTTCCATTTCTTTATGATGTGTCTGGCTCAGTTGTTCCAGGGATTTCCTCCTCTCGTATCTTTCTACTTGAAGAGCTTGGGCATGGATTCGCTGATCTTTAAGTCTCTGGATTCGATCAGACTTTATTTGCTTTTAAAGTTCAACCACAACATTGTGCAGATTGACTACTTTTGGAAAGGCAGGTATGGTGCTGATCTCATGGTTCCTCTGAGTACATGAGGCACTTCGAAGATTCATATTTATCATCGGACTGTCTAGTATCACAGGTAGTAAAGAAAAAGTTTGGTATTCTCACAGATAGTGCCAATTGTAATGGCGTGTTTTCTGGAAGGTTACTACGCCAATACTTTAGTAAGGAATTTGCAACTGCAAACTTAAGTACACAGGATTTTATGTGGAAACTCAATAAAACCTGAGAAAAACTACGACCTCGAGGAGGATTTAGGTACAGAATCTACTAGTTGTTAATTATTATAATTGCTGAACAGTAAGGATTTGAGAATGTATTTGAGTAGTAAAGTTGCGGATCGGATTAATATATTCTCTGCCTGTATTTATAGTAGATACATGTAGTTACAAAAATAGAACAGTTTCCTATTTTGGCGGGTAGTGGGTGAACTTCGTGGATCTTCCTACAACTGCTCTAGTTGACCAAGCATAACGGCTAATGTAGTGGGTCGAGCTCTATAGTCACAAATGTGACATCTCCTTAAATAATGGAATATCTTTGACTAAGTTATGTTAACTTCTCCTTATCGAATCTGGGAAATATGCTACTGCACCTCCCAAACATGAAGCAACATTTTTCTATGAAGAGTGTCATGAGGCTTGTATCATTTTGATATATCTCACATGTATATATTTAATATTTCTCTCAAATACATTCTTAACAGATTTAAGAGGAACTAACAGAGATATAGACTACCTACTAAATTGTTCTTTTCCTCAACTGTATTTTTAATCAGCTCTCTTTATCCGAGAAGAAGAAAAGGGTCAAAAGATGGCAAAGAAAGCACTAAACGCTAGAGAGTGACTTTATAGCTAATCTAATTGCCATAGATAGACGGTGTATCTTTCAGTTTCAGGTTGTTAGAATGTAAAAAACACATGGGTATATGTATAGCAATAAAGTCAAACTACCATAAGAACATAGTGAGGCAATGTTTGTATTTCGGTTATAGGCCAAGTTGGACTTGTGCTCTAATGCCTATATAAAGGCTTGCCATATGTTGTAATCACATCATCTCATCCCAAGTTTGATCAATAAACATTTCTTCTTTAAAGATTAGAATAATATTTTCAACATCTGGTATTATAGTGAACACGATCTCTGACTCGACAGCTCAAAGGCAACGACGTGAAGAAAAGTAGAATATTTCCTAGTATTCCATCGAGATATAGTTCATTCGGTCAAGGTATTTCATTTATTTTTTACAAAAATGATGGAGAGTTATGTTCAGACAGCAATTCCTAAATTTGATGGTCACTACGACCATTGGAGTTTAATTATAGAGAACTTCTTGAGGTCCAAGGAGAATTGGCACCTCGTTAAAGTTGGTGTTTCTAACCATTCAGAAGAAATGAAGACCGCTTAAATATCCAAGATCGAGGAATTGCGATTAAAAAAACATAAAAGTAAAAAATAATTTATTTAAAGCTATTGATCGCAACATCTTAGAGACGATCCTATGCAAAGAGACATTCAAAGATTCTTGGGATGCAATGAAGAAGAAATATCAAGGTACCGCTAAAGTAAAGCGGGCACATCTATAAGCACTTCATGTAGATTTTGAGATCACTCTTTGTATGCAACCGACATAGTCTGTTTTAGAGTATTTCTCAAGAACCATGGCGATTTCCAACAAGATGAGAACAAATGGAGAAAAGATGGAAGATATTACGATAATCGAGATGGTTCTTCAGTCAACGACATCAAAATTCGATTACGTGGCGTGGTATGTTTGATGGAAGATTCGAAAGATCTTGATCAACTCTTGATGGATGAACTTATGAGTTCATTGACGGTTCACGAGCAACGAATCCACAAACATGCAGCAGTGGAGGAAGTACTACAATCTCAGCTCTCAATCAACAATCAAGCGACAAAGGGAAAAAATGCATATCGAGAAAGAGGTAACCAAGATAATCGATTCACAAATTATCGTGGAAGAGACAGAAGAAATGACAATCAACATAGTGGAAGCCAAATGTTAAAAACATTTAATAAGTTAAATATCAAATGTTACAAGTGTAACAGGTATGGTCACTTTCGTTCTGAATGTCGTTCCCATTTTTATAAGGAAATAGGCGAAAAATCTAATTTTTCAGAAAAAGAAGATAACATTTCTCTTATTTTGATTTGCAAAACCAATGAAGAATCTCGAACCGAAAAAGATTTTTCTCAGAACATATAGTACTTGGACACATGAGCAAGTAACCATATATGTGGTAAAATAATCCATATTTTGCAAAATGGGTGATTCTTTCCATACCTCGGCAAAAATTTGGAGATAGTTCTACAATTGATGTCATGGGGAAATGTGATATCAAAATTTGGGCTAAAATGACACTCATAAAACTATCTCAAGAGCTTTTTATGTCCCAAACTTGAAGAATAATTTGCTCAGCATAGGGTAACTTCAAGAGAAGGGATATGCGATCACCATCAAGAATAAAGCTTGTCGGATTGAAAATCCAAAGAGTGGTTTGCTAATTGCACGGGTACATATGACTCTAAGCCAAATGTTTTTGTTAAGTGTTACACATGATGTTCTTCCTTGTTTTTCAAGTTTGGTCAAAGATCAAGGCTGGATATGGCATCTATGCTATGGGCACTTGAACTTTAACGGCATAAAGCTCCTTCATCAGAAGAATATGGTGACGAGAATCTCTTAGATTGATCGACATCCGCAAGTATGCGAAGGCTGCATTTGCAGCAAATAACACCGGGATTCATTTCCAAAGGGCAAAACATGTAAAGCCAAATCGACACTGGAGCTGGTCCATACTGATATATGTGGGCCGATTGATCCATGATCCAATTGAAATAAGAGGTATTTTATTACCTTTATTAACGATTATAACCAAAAAACACGAGTTTATTTTATACAGGATAAATCTTAAGCCTTTTCAGTTTTCAAGTTATTTAAGGCCCTTGTTGAGAAGGAAGTTGGGAGATCTATCAAGATTCTTCGCTCGGATTGTGGTGGAGAATACAATTCTCATGAATTCTCAATTTTTTGTAATTTTTTTGGAATCACAAGACAATTAACGACATCGTACACACCACAACAAAATGGCGTAGCTGAGAGGAAGAACTGCACAATTATGAATATGGTGCGAAGTATTTTACAAACATCAAATCTTCCTAAGTGATTTTGGCTAGAAATAGTTTGGTGGAGCATCTACATCCTCAACAGGAGTCTCATCATTGTTGTGAGGAACATGACACCAGAGGAGGGATGGAGCGGTAGAAAACCAAATGTGGAGCACTTGCGAATCTTAGGCTATAAGTCATATGGCCATATTCCGAAAGAACGAAAAACAAAGCTTGACGATAAAGGTCAGAAATGTGTTTTTCCAGGTTATTATGATAATTCAAAAGCTTATAAACTTTATCATCCTACAACTGATAAAATCATCATTAGTCGAGATGTGATTTTCGACGAAGAAAATACATGGAAATGGAATGTTAATGATACGGGAAAGCTAGTACTGATGGGCTTCGATGATGAAGAAGTCATCTGCCAATTTTGGATGGTGAAGCTCAATCGCCACTTACGCCTGTACAGAGCTCAACCAACCCTTCTTCAGCAATGGTACGATCGTAATCTGTACAATCTTTCCTAAGGTTTCAAAGAACCCGTAGGAGACCAACGTACTTGGAATATTATGATCTAAGTAGAGTGGATCAATCAGATGATCCAATTATATTCTTCGCCTTATTTACTAGAAGTGACCCAATTGCTTTCAAGGATGCTGTTGAAGAACTGAAGTAGCAGGAGACCATATATGATGAGATCAAAGCTATCAAGAAGAATAAGACATGGGAGCTGACTAATCTCTCGGATGGATACAAATTAATCGATGTGAAGTAGGTATACAAGACGAAGTTGAATATTGAAGGAAAAGTTGACAAATACAAGGCAAGGTTGGTGGCTAAGGGTTATAAGATCTAACAAGTCATCAACTACGAGGAGGTATTTGCTCTAGTCGCACGACATGGCACTATCAGGATAATAGTTACAATAGCAGCACAAAACTTATGGCCTATTTTTCAATTAGACGTGAAGTCAACATTTTTATATGGAGATCTACAAGAAACCGTGTACGTTGATCAACCACCTAGTTGCGTGCAGAAAGGTGGAGAGAAGAAGGTGTACCGATTGAGGAAGACCTTATATGGACTAAAACATGCACCAAAAGTTTGGTATAGTCATATAGATGCATACTTCGTGAAAGCGGGATTCCATAAGTGTCCATATAAGCACACACTTTTCATGAAAGTCGGAACCGATGGAAAATTTATGGTAGTGTGCTTATATGTGAACGACTTGATATACACTGGCAACGATCATACGATGTTCGAGAATTTTAAGTAATCGATAATGGCGGAGTTTGAGATGTCAGATCTCGGAATGATGCACTATTTTTTGGGCATAGAAGTGGTTCAATATGATGTGGGTGATTTCATATCACAAAAAAAATATGTTTAGTTGATTTTGGAACGGTTCCAAATGAAGGATTGCAATTCGGTACGCATGCCAGTTGAAGTTGGATTGAGGCTAATAAAGGACCCCGAAGGAAATAAGGTTGATAACATATTGTATAAACAGCTCATGGGAAGTCTTATGTACTTAACCGCAACGTGGCCTAATATTCAGAACGTTGCCAGCCTCATCAGTCGATACATAGAAAATCTAACGGAGTTGTATCTAAATATTGTAAAGATGATTTTGTGATACTTAAAAGACACAATTGGGTTGGGAATATTTTACAAGAAAGGAGAGGCTATTGATTTAATCAGATATACTGATAACGATTATGGTGGAGATCATGATGACAGAAGAGCACCTCTGGGTATATATTTTTTTTGTTAAGATCAGGAGCAATTTCAAGGTCATCAAAGAAACATCCGATTGTTTCTTTATCTACCACGGAAACAAAGTATATCACTGCTGCCTCTTGTGCATGTCAAGTAATATGGTTAAGAAGAATGCTGGGTGAAGTAGGGTTTCATCAAAATAAGAAAACTCCTATTTATTGCGACAATAGTTTGATAATCAAATTATCGAAGAGTCCAATTTAACACGGGAGAATGAACCATATTGATATGCGTTACCATTTCTTACAAAATCTAGTGAAAGATGGGATGATTAATCTTATCCACTATAGGATTGAAGATCAAGTTACAGACATTTTCACCAAAGCCCTCAAGTTAGACGCGTTTGAGAAACTTCGGAAGCTACTCGAAGTTTGTTCGTTTAAGGGAGAAAGCTGAAAGGAAAACTCAGCATAACAGAAGGCAGTGCCTTTACTTTCTAAACTAGTGTTAGCACATCTAGTTTAAGGGAGGGTTCTAAAACATGGGTATATGTGTAGCAATAAAGTTAAGCTACCATAAAAACAATAGCCATAGTAGGTAGCATAGTAAGGTAATGTTTGTAGGGAGAGGATTCCCCTACACACCCAAATTGCTGCACACCCACTGCACTCCCTCTTGACCACACACCTCAATATTTCTAATCACTTTTTTAAGAGGGAAAAATTGGTGACATGGTATTGGAGAGTACAAATTTGAAAAAAAATAACTGACACCACTCACTTACTCAGTCACTCATTCAAAACTCATTCACTCACAGACTCTCTCTCTCTCTCTCTCTCTCTCTCTCTCTTTCTTTCTACCAGTCAGACTCTCTCACTCTCACTCACTCACTCACTCTGATAGCTCCCCTTCACTCTTTCTCTCTCAGTCACTTTCTCTCTCTCAATCACTTTATCTCTCTCACTTACTCTCTATCTCCCGGTGATCAATTATAAACTGGAGGACTGTCATCATACACCTCTCTCATTGATTGGGTAATCAAATGTATTCCCTTTAAAGGATCTCTATTCCCATCATCTTCTCTTTTTATTTTTATTTAAACTTTCCCATGCAATGCCGTTACGCCTTTTGTTTATTTCTTTGACCATATATTTGAGGAATTTCTTCAAATTTTAGGATTTAAGAAGAATATCGATATATTAGTCACTCTATGTTTGGTCAAGCATTTAAAAAATTGTCGATATCTGATTGATCGACATTAATTTAGATGTTTTTGCCTTAAAATTGTTGATATATTTGATGTTCGACAATTTTAAATTTCTCCAAAATCAATTTGTCGACAAATAAGGGAATACTCTGCATCAAACATTGTCGAAGATTTCATAATCGATAATTTATTGAATTATTTTGTCTAATTTAACTCTCATTGACAATATTGTAGTTATTAATTATCTATTATAAGATATGTCAATAATTTCTTATTGCGATAATTTTAGTGCTTAAACTATTCCAATGCCTATGTCAGTGCTTAATTTGAGTTTCTTAAGCTGGATGGCACCAAAACAGAAAGCCCAACGAAGATACCCCCCCAATAGCCTCTCATCGGAAGAGGCTAAATTTAGAGCGAGAAGATCCCTCGCATCTAAATTTTAGCAAACCTCCTCGTGTGCCTACCAAAAGGAGTAAAGCTTATTCCAGTAGGGCAGAAGCAAGTGGGAATGTCCCTCTGATGGCAGTAACACATGAAGAAGTTGAGGATATTAAAAGCCCTTCTACAAGTGGTGGCGGTGATTCCCAAGCTTCTATTTATAGTTTAGATTATTTCTATCACAATGAAGCAGCTCCTGTGTGCGATAGTCCATAATTTAAAGCTTTCCTAAACCCTACTCTAGAAGAATAGGGTACGAGAACTACGGATGAAGAAGGTATCCGGGAAGACAACAACAATGACTCAAATGAGCCAGAAGTGAACGAATATGACCCTAGAGACATCTCTTTATTGACGAGCTTCGAGACACACATAACAAAAGCTTTAGTTCTTGGACAGGTACAGAAAATAACCAATTATTTTAGTTTTACTCCCAATTTCAGCAATGCTCCCTTCTTTTATTTATATAATGAAAAATGTTATTATATTGTATTTACAGGACCCCTGCTGTCTACGAGTGTTTTGCCACAGTCCTACTTGGGACATTGGCAGGGAGGTTGAGAAGGTCCAAAGACTGGTGAATCTGCAAGGGCTTGGCAGAATTGGAGCCATTTCATATACACACTACAACACAACATTGATTATAGCTTTCGCCGAGCGTTAGCATCTAGAGACTAACAATTTTCATTTCAAATGGGGTGAGATTATTGTAACCTTGGAGGATGTGTAGAGATTTCTTGGTTTGAGAGTTGGCAGTGATATGACAATTGTTCAGGGGAAGTGGGGAATAACTAATGTGAAACAAGTCTTTAGAGATTGTTTGTTCCAAAGCGATCAATTTTACCTTGATCTGAAGGCTGGAGGGGAGAGAATATCTCTTTCACTGGTGAAGATGGTAGATTTCTTTGCCTAAAAGCCCGGAAGAAGTGTGCACGACTCTGACGTAGCAGAGGCATCTTCTTCCTCTGAACCGTGGTGATTGACTTCTCGGGAAATTTCTAAAGCATACATGCTGTATGTTTTAGGATCTTTTCTTTTCCATACGAAGAAAGGGACTGATGTGTTGGTGAAGTATCTTAATTTCTATGAGAACAAGAATTCAGAGATTACTTGGTCATGGGGAGCTGCGACCTTGGCACACCTGTATTACAGCTTAGGCGCTTTATCGAAAGTTAATGCTAAAGCTCTTGTATACTGTACTACATTTCAAGAGGCGAGTTTATGCATCCATTTATTAGTTTTGTTACGGGTCTGGTGCTTTTTTTACATTTTTATTGAAAGTTTTTTAATTTTGACAGTTCTGGATATTCGAGCACTTCCCGAAGCAGCCTAGAATTCCTAAACCTAATGATTCCCATGCTCCTGAGTATTGTACGAGGTGGTCTTGGGCTAGGAGAACAAGCGATAGAATAGGTGAACAAGCTTTAAAGATCTTTAGAGAAGCTCTCGACAATTATAAGCTTGAGGATGTAAGTTCCCTTTAACTTTGTTGGATTAATTTCCCGCTACTTTTATAGTATTATTTTTCTGGTCTTAAATATGGTAATTTGATAGATTTTGTCCTATATATTGGACAATTTATAATTCAAAATTGTTGAATGGGATAAGTATCGATAATTTAATTGCTGAATATATGGGATTTCGACAATTTCATATTCATTAATTGTCAATTACATGATATGTCGACAATTTCATATATATTTATTGGCGATTATTTGGAGGATCGACAATTAGTAGTCATTTATTGTCGATTATATGGAGAATTGATAATTAATATGGTAACTAATTGCCGATCTTCTATACGTCGACAATAATTTTATCTTACCCAGTGAAAATCTGTATAAATTTATTTGCCTCACTAATATATATTTCTTTCGTGTTCAAGGTCGTCTGGGACCCGTACTTCGAGAAGAGAGAAGACAAACATATATTCAAAAAAGTAGCTATTTTTACTTGTTTCATTTGTAGTCTTGAACACTTCAAGCCGTACTATCTTGACATAGTACAATAGCAGTTTAGCCGAAGGTAAACTGTGCTTAGGAATCCCATTTGTCTCGAGAATAGCGGTTTGCGTTTTTCTACTGAACCATGGGCGTACAATCCAAAGTATGATTGGGCGAATCTATTCTTAGGAGGGAAATGGAGGGACTCTTTAATCAAGACAAGGGGAGGAAAGTACACGATGGAATCCCTGTCTGCGCTGAAGGATACTTTGAATGGTTCAAAATATTTTCATTCACCAAACTTTGCTAAGCTGTTGTTAATCTCGATAAAAATGATGATAGGAGGATATTGGGCGATGAGGGTGGTATTGGTGGTGGTGTTGGTGGTAGTGTTTCACAACATGAAGATATGGGTACTGTTCCCATTGTTGTTATAATGTTGGCCCTTGGAGTAGTACATTTATTCCTTCTTCTAATATTAGCTTCTACTCTTTTGCAGATTGAGGGCCAAAATGAAGATCTCTATCATTTGGAAGAGGAGATCTCAAACTTGAAGTCTGAAGTCTATTTATTGAAGTCAACGAAGGAGGTAGAAGATGGGGTAAGATCAAAATTGCTTGAGGCTATCGAGTTGAAGGTGGGCACACGCTCTCCTCACCTTTTAAGTAATATTCTATATTTGTATATCGACAATTGTCGAATCTAAAGTTAAAATGACATCATAGTAAGTTATTGTCGATTATATAGAAAATCAACAATTTATAGTAATTTATTATCGATTATAAAGAGAATCGACAATAAACATAACAATTAATTGTCTATTATATAGAGAATCGACAATTTTTTCTTACTCAGTAAAAATCTATTTTAATTTTTATTTGCCTTACTAATTAATTTGTTAGTGACTTTAATTAATTTATTTTCCTTACTATTACAGAAAGTTAAATGTGAAAGATTGAAAAAGTCAAATGACAGATTGCAAGCAGATATTGAAGCGAAGCAAGTGGTTGACTCGATATCCGAGAAAGACTTTAACGAAATAGAAAAGAAGCTAAATGGGAAGGTATCTGTAGTTTTGTTTCCCTTACTTTAATTCACCATATTTTAGCATTCTCTTCTTTTTGTGTTGTTCATAGATGCCATACATGTTTGTTATCTGAACTTGGAGTGCAATTCATTGGGGAAATCAAATAAGACGTTGTTTGAAGATGTTTGTTCATTGAAGGCGTCGATTGTAGATTTAAACCAATAATTATAATAGAAAGTAAGTACTATGAAAGCCAAGAATAAACAAGTTCATTGCGAGTTATTCATTTTTGGGGATGTACTCATTTACGATTGATAACAGGTGCAAGAGTGTAAGACCTTGGCTGCTATCAATGAAAATTTGATTGAACAAGTTGTAAATCAAGAACCACAACCCTTAGCGATGAGGATGAAATATTATATAAAAGAATATAGTACAAATAAACCTATATGCCATTTATTAATTATTTCCTGATTATCCTTCTTTTTATGTACAACTAAACTTGGTTGCACACTAAGAGGTAAAACATCGTGGGAGTCGAAGACTGAACGCAGAAGTACGACGAATTAAGCGCAAAATATGAAGAAGCGCAGATGAAGTTGAGTGAGAGAGATAGGAATACAAGTTGATTTAGACATCTGTCATTGGATGAGACCTTTTGTAGTAATGTAAATTGAATGAACAATTTATTTTTTGCTAGAGGAGACTTTCTATGTTAGTAAAAAAATTTATATTGTCCATCATGCCCTTTAAATATGGGATTGTCGATTTTTTTTAAATAAAAGAGTACCTATTACCAATATTATCTGTCATGCATTTTAAATATTGTCATATTGTTTGATTTTGACATATTATTGTCGGCAATTATTGAAATCAACAATATTGTCTATCATGCCCTCTAAAGGTTATCGACTTTGTCGATTTCGACAATTTATTGTCGACAATTGTCATTTGTCGAAAAATTTATTCTAAACAAATTTATCGTCGATAAATTTATTATCGACTCTGGAGGGTGGTCAATAATTTATTGTCGACTTATAATGTACTTGATAGTTTATTCTCCAGTCTCTGAGTAGATCATCTGTACGCTAATCTTGTGTGTTTATGTATAAACCCATGATTGAAAGGTGGAGGCTACTCATGACAGGCGGTATGCCAAATATATTCATGAAACCAACAGGCTTGTAAGTTGACCTGCGACTTCTAATTTGCTTTTCACCAAATATTAATAATGTCTCTCAAAACGGGCTCTATACTATATAGGAAACCAAACTGACAATATCCGAAGAGATGAGATTTAATTATCAAAATGGCAATGATTAGTGGGTGTGTGCACCTTTGTCATCCTGCGCTTGTTGTTTTGTTTTTAAATTACTTTATTTTAATTCTAACTACCCTATCGTGGTTGTGTTTGCGATGCAGGAAGTATGATGCTTGTCACTAAAAGGTGCCATTGAAGAAAGGGAAGGGAATTTTCAAGATCGTGATGACCCAACATGGGAGGAACTAGGTTGGCAGTCCACTAAAAGGGGAATATCCAGATGACTTGATTTTACCATGGAAGGAGTATAGCGAGATGATCGATTCAAGGTTGATAAAAATTGATCAAAAAACCAAACTAAGGTAGACTTTGTTTTAACCATTTAATTGGTTCCAACTTGATATACCGGATATTGAAAGGGATGGGAACACATTGTTTAAGGCTGCTGCGTCATATGCGTATAAGAGCCAATTGAAGTTCTTGAATGTGAAACAGTGCTTATGTACCTTGATGACCAAGAAAACTTCTTATTGGAAGAGTGTGCTCAGTTAGACGTTGAATGTAGCTTACAATGATTTAGGAGAGAGAAGGTATGATACTTTCTTGTGGGCCATTTGTTGGCAACATATTATGAGAAGGTGGTCATTTTCATCAGCAACAAGGAGGCCCTATACCCATGTTCGGGCCTCAAGCAAACAACAAGATTTCCAAATTAAAGATGTTTGAAAACATTTTTGCTGATAGTACAAAGTACTGGTGGGTTGGGATGACATCTGATCAAATCTTTACAAAATTGAAAACCAAGTACCTATCACCTATTCCTCCGGTTTCTACACTATGGTAGGCGCATGTGGAATTGGAGATTCTAAATGATTTTATGAAAGCATCTGTGAAGAGCTATTTTGACGCACCAAACCTAGCTTGGACGAATTTGATGAAAGACAACAATGTTAACCCACGGGATTACAATACAAGCGATTTGATTTTTTGAATATTTTACATATTTGTATATTTTTTGATGATGTACAGCTGTTGCATAAATCTATGTATTTTTTACAGCTTATCGACAGAAGTAGCTGTTTTACAAAACATTTGTAATTATTGAGGGGTCCCATTGTCGAGTTCATGGTGCAGTGAACACTTGTAATTGTCGAGTTCATGGTACAATCGACAATAAATAGTCGACAGTTCTAATTGTCGAGTTCAAGCTGAAAGTGACGATTAATTGTCGATGTCAAGGTGAAGTTAACAATTAATTGTTGAATATACGAAATTATCGATAATTATTATTGTCGACAATTATGTTATCGACAATAAATGGTCGCCCAATTCGACAATATGTGTTAATACTGGATTAACATAGTAAAAAAAAAAAAAAAAGATGGTGACCCATATACGAAAACAACAATTTATTCCACGATAACCAGATAACAGAGAGTCAACTGAAATGGCCACTAGGGTAACCATTACACGTGGTTCCTCGTGGAAAACACATCTTCTTCCCTCACCATCACCTTGGCCCGGTTGATGAGACTAGCAACACGTTCCCGCGGATTCAGAATCATGGACTGTAGCTAACAATGGTACAGATAGTCTTCCTTAAGCATCTTCGCCTTTGCCTCGTTCAAATCCGGATAATATGCCTCAAACGGCGACAATGTCAGACCGTGAATACTATTCAAACCAAAGTATCGCTCCATCAACTCCCGATACTTCTCATGCACACGACGAAGAAATGCATCCTGAAAAGTTTGAGACCTAGTTTTAACCATCTTACCAAAGAAACAAGAAACATGAGAACCTCCTCAAGCAACACATCGATATTTATAGAGCGATAGGGCATTTAAAATTGTATCAATATCAGTGTAGTGTTGCAGTATTTAACTCACGCTCCCTCCATATTACTTTAACATACTTAATGTCGCTAAAAATGTAAACTTAAGTGCAACAATAAGGGAAGTCCCAAAAATGTAAACAGACAAGTAAGCATATAAAGCTGTTTAGCAACTCCCTATACCATGGTCGTCTGATTGTGCATTTCTTCCATAATTTATGGCAGCCCCTACGTATGTAAAGAGGCAAATAAATTAAAAATACTCAACATATGTTATCGTAAAAGTTGTTGGGAAGTACTTATTTCTCGTATTAGAGTACTCACCAGCTTCTGCTTTTTGAAATAATAATTTCAATTGTGGGCAACTTCATTTGTTGTGGCTGCCAAAGACTCCGTACCTTTACATGTCCTCTTCCTCTTTTTCATGGCTATCTCCATTCCGCCCTTCCATCGGCCACCTTTCTTGTGATCATCTTTTGCACGGCCTTTGGTTTGTGCCACAAGAGGATCTAAAATAGGAGATGAAGACATCACTATCTCAATTAATGAGTTGACATTGAAGGATCTGACCCCGAGAGTTGAGTGAAAAATGCATCGTACACATCTTGGTGTAACTTAAGCTCGTCTAGCCTTAAAATAACATATTTGAATTTTATTTTATTCTTTGATGGCCTCTCTAAAAGGTTTGTTGTGCGAAGTGAAAGGTGGCTATGGCATAACGGTTTCCTCAAGTTCTCTCATCTAAGAAACTCTCATCCTATGATCGGGAATTTTTGTTTGCACCAATCTTCCACCTTGGTAAAATGATTGCATCTGAAATTTGAAGAACATTGTATTTGAAGAAAACCTTGAAGAGATGATGACATGGAAGACCTACATACTCAAACAACTTGTATTCACAATGGCTGTCAGGCTGACCAAGTCTTATCTTCTGCTCAAAACTTTTAGGTGGTCCGCTATGTGACTTCACAAGTATTTCTCGAACATTGTCGTCTATGCTCTTTTCTATTGCTACAAAATGAACAGTTTGATTGAATTGGTCTTCAACTTTATGGAAAATCTACCTTGTATAAATCTTTGCTGCATGTTTTAGTAGAGTCTGATGAGGTTCGACTTGCTGATATCTATGTTGGGATTGGAAGTCCTATTCCATCTATCTTTTAAATGTGTCTAATAGAGTTGTTGCATACTTCATCATGAAATTGTACAGACCAGTTGAAGGAAGCAGCCAACCATTAAAGAAATTGTTTGTTGACTCGCTTCGGCCAGTAGTACTCATGCCAGCATAGAAAGTACCTCTATTCCACAAAGGTATCCATCTTTCTCTTATATTAAATATCCCTTGCATCCAATTGTTGTCATCAAGATTATGTTTCTTCATAAGCTCATTCCACCTTCAATCGAACTCTGCAGGATCCTGTGTTGTGGATAATTAAATCTATATAAGTTTTGAATGTAGATGGATCTCGATAAACATAACCAATTTTTCAGGGAATTTGTGCATGATGTGCCATAGGCAGAGCCGATGTTTGGTGTTTGGGAACATCTAAAAGAAAATACAGATATTAGAGAACATATATTGTCGATTACAAAATTAGTACACAATTAATTAACATTTATATTAACTATTCCTCAATTTATTGACTTTATGTCAGCTATAATTGTCGACTTCATGACTTTCAATAGTATCAATTGTCGAATTGGTGGCTTTTGACAATTAAATTGTCGACTTGATAATTTATGACAAAAAAAATTGTCGAGTTCATGATTTTCGACAATATAAATTATCGACTTGATGATTTTCAAAAAAATAAATTATCGACTTTGTGGATTTTGACAATTATGTCAGCTATAATTGTCGACATAGAGAGTTCTCGACAATTATAACAACTTAGTCGTAAACCACATTTAACCAGAAGTTCCTGTAATAATAACATCGAGACTAACCTTAGGGATGGCGGCACCCATTGCAGTGTCTTGGTTAGTGATAATAGCCGTCAGGTGTTTGTTACTCATCGCCTTTAACCATGCATGAAATAATCAAGTAAAAGTGGTATCTTGCTCATTCCTCAACAAAGCATATCCGAGTTAGATTGCTTTGTAGTGATTGTTTATTCCCACGAATTGAGCAAATTGCATCTTATAAATGTTTGTCCTATACGTAGTGTCAAAAGTCACCACATCCCTAAAAGCCTCATATGCCATTCGGGATCGTCCATCTATCCAAAAAAATTTAAGTACTCTGTCATCATCATCGAACTGAATGTCAAAGTAGAACATAGGATTTTTGACTTGCTTTTTCTTGAACTAATCCAATGCAGCTTGTGCAGCACCACTCGATAGATGTTCCTTGTTAACCTTGGCTTTGTGGTTGTAACAATCACGTTTGTTGAAGCTCTTATTTTGGAATAGAGCAGGTACTTTTCTTACTGAGATGTTGTGTAGCTTAAAAGTCTCAGTTAGGTTTTTTACCGCTTCATAAAAGAAACGATTAATCTTTATATGATGGTGGTTGCGAGGTGATACAAGCTTGTGGTTATGCACATTTAAGAAACTGGTAACAATAAATTTACCAAGTTTTTCTCTTCAATTAATGTTCAAAGTAGCCTTACACCCGCATTGGTAAGAAGAATGCTTCTTCCCATCTTGTTCACTTGTATCAGAAGTTTTGTTTTTCTTTGACAAACCGCTGCTCAAACAAGCAAATGTTACTCGTTTTATCTCATCGGATCTTGGTTTCTTTTTAGAGTTGCGCTTCTTTGTGGAGAACCCTTGCTTCTTTCCATATTATTCATAAAAGGAACTTGCGTCATCCACTGTATCAAAAGTTTGCCTTTCATATGGCGTCTCCACAAATAAAGAATCAATGGTACAATCAAGTATTTTGGAACACATACCCGACGTACGTTCGTTGGCAGTTCTTGGTGGTAATTCATCTTCGATTACCTTTGGCCACTATGGTTTAACAAAATCTTTCATATTGTCATCCTGTCATATAGGAGGAATTATTGGATACAATCCCATTAATCAAATATATCCATACAGTCAGACGAACATATGTAATCAAAAGTGACAGACGAGTAACCACAAATACAAAAGGAAAAAAACACCGCTTTTTATAACAAAAACTTTGATTACATAAGAATTTTTGGGTTACTGTTGTTTATCATGTATGTCATTAGATGGTTTAAAACAGATACTACACTAACATGTTAACCCCTAGTTCACTAAGTACAGTGTACAGGTCCCCAATCCAAGCATATTCTCTTCACTCAGATTCTTCAGAAAATGACTCCCGACAGGTTTCCAGCTCCTCTACAAATATATGTGTACTTGCCTTTCTCATTTTGCGGCTTCCAATGCTTCTATACGTAATACTACTTGGGACCAAAATACTTCATCAACCCCTTCATTAGGGGGGGGGGGGAGACTAGAGGAATTACTTCATTATCGTAGCCATCATGTTCTATGCCAAAACAACCATGGAATAAACTATACATCCATTGAATAAATCCCATATCAGTAACATAAACAGGTTTCCCTGAGTTATATTATCGACAACCCTATAGTTTGACAATATTTTGTCGATTTATGATGTTTTTGACAATATTTTATCGATTTGTAATGTTTTCGACAATATATTGTCAATTTCTGATGTCTTCGACAATGCTTTTGTTAATAGATTCGTTTTGCGATAATTTACTTGTAAATTATTATTGACTTATTCAACTAAGTCAATTTTGACAATTAAACAATGCAATTTTTTTGATTGTTGTGGTGTTCGACGCTCTTAAATTATCGCATCGCCAAATTTATACAATAACATGTCTATTACGTAGTGTACGAGAATTGTTAAATTTGTAGAAAACAATTTTGCACACCACTAACCTATTCGCCGTAGGTTTTGTGCATAGATGTTGGTATATGTTAGGATGCCATTCACTAACCTGTTAAATCAATCACGATCAATACCCAAATTACCTCTGTAGTATAATGCCAACATCACATTCCAAAAATATAGTTTCCCAGTAAGGAGATAGACTTATAAAGATTCATATCTTAACTGGAGGAAGAAATAGAGAGTCAAAATTGAATGGGAATTTGAATTTTGGAGTGAGAGAGAGTGAGCAATTGAGTGGAGAGAAATAGGGAGAGAAAGATAGTGAAATTTGAATTTTGGAGTGAGAGAGAGAGAGAGAGTATGTGATCGATTAAGTAAAGTAAGTGAGTGAGTGAGATGCCACATAGGCAAGAAGAGAGGGAGTAAGTGGTGAGTGAGTTGGAAAGAGAGAGTGAGTGTGTGGTCAGGAGAGAGTGTATCAAAAGAAGAGTCTAGGGGAATCCTCTCCCATGTTTGTATTTCGGTTTTACAAGCTAAGTTGGATTTTGTGCTCTAATGCTTATAAAAAGGCTGCCATATATGTTGTAATCACATCTTCTCATCCCAAGTTTGATCAATAAACTCTATTTTCAACACAGGTCAGCTAATATCGGAATACAGGTCACACTCGAAATAATTTTGTATTTTGCGTATCTCTCAATCAAGAGATTGTACCTATGATGGTGTTTGTTTCAAGTGCTGAATGCTGAAAAAAATATCAAGTGCTGAATGCTAAAAAAAAATTCAAGTGCTGAAAAAAAATGGTGTTTTTCTTTTTCTTTTTAAGAAGTGCTAAAAACTGGTAAATGTCTTAAATACCCTTGTTATTAATGAAGCATAACCTTAAATCTGGCCGCACCTCTCCACTATAAAGTATATTACACTATGCATTGATTTTCACAACTTGAAAATGGACAAAATGGATATACAAAATGGCAACATTTCACAAAATGGGCAAAATGGATATACAAAATATACATACAAAATGCATCATTACACAAAATGGACGAAATGGATATACAAAAGGCATCATTGCACAAAATAGACAAAATGGATATACAAAATGGACATACAAAAGGCATCATTGCACAAAATGGATATACAAAATGGTTTATACAGATAAACAAAATTAAAGATAGTCTGAAGTACGAATCTTAAGGTAACACAAGCCAACATAGTCCAAAATAACAAATAGTCGAACATCAACATAGTCTATGAACTCTGAGAAAACAAGATAATCCAAAATAGCAAACTAAAATTTGAGAAACAGCATCGGGTAGCTTTTCCTTGATTCCAGCGTATCCAAGCCCATAAACATGTCAGCATATTCTAGATGTTTAGTAAACTTCAAACATGATTTAGTCATTTCAGTATTCGTCAAATACCCCAAAAGCTCTATTTCTTTAAGAATGACCAATACTTCTAAAAGCTTCTTTCCGCGCATATCTTGTTTTACCAATTCTTCTCGCTCACCCTGCATCTTTATAATCTCAATAAGCTCATCTAACTTATCCAAAGTGTTTTCAGCTTTTCGTTTGTTCTTCCCACTGCGGCGACTACTTTCTGACTGAGAAACGGATGACATTAGTTGTGGTGCAGAATGTGCAAAGTGATAAGGCGTAGATTACTCTGGTTGAGGGATGGAGGGCTCGGCTTTAAACCAAGTACGAAATGAACCCCAAAATGGTTCATAATAATGATCGATAAAGTATGCATTAGTTTCTTCTTCTACGAGGTCTGTGGGCATATCATTCTCATCTTCAATATTTAAATCGGCGGCGACATCTGAAGTAGCCGTATCAATAAAATCATCCCTAGCAGGACCATTTGCATATTGACCAGTAGCCACTCTATTTGCAAAAATAGCTTCAAGTAAGTCTTCATAAGGTAGCCCACCTTTCCTCAACATACTGATGTTCTCATTTATCTGATGTGTATCAAGAAAACAAACATTCAGAAATTTATAATTTGGCTATACATATGAACATAATAATCGAAAGACTACTATACCTTAATCAAGGTATCCCACTCTTCGGGTGGAAGATGAAACATGCGGGTTTCTGCATTAAAACCATTCTCAGTTCTTCTCAAAAGCCATGTCTAAGCATTGTACTTCACTCTTTTGGTAAAACCAGACATTACTAAAATATTTAGGTCCACGAGTTAGGTAATTTTTTTTGCATTGTACTCCTCCCAAATCTTGGTTCAAGAGTCTTTTGAAAGTCCAGACCCCACATCTTTAGTTGTTTAGGGCAGACAGTGAATGGTATATCTATTGACTAAAGCTCTGGGGGTTGGCTGACTCTTAAAGCTTTAAATGAACACTATCACTTAGCAGTTAAGGAGACACATACTTGTGTTTATTGCCTGTTGTGTTTACATTAAATGAACTACTTTGAACTGTTATTTCTTTATTTGACTTGCCTTGGTGGTCTGCTTTTACATTGTGATATAATATATGTGGAATATATTGCTAACATTTTTGTTCTGATTTGTTCATCAGGTTTTACCATGCCTCTAAAGAATAAGAAGGCTCAACAAGAAGTGACTGGTGACCGAAGCCAAGATACTCCCAAACAAGCAAAGAAACTTAATGGTGAGATGTTGCACACTTTTCTTGCATTATGAAAGCATGAACTTAAAATAACTAAAGATGTGGGGTCTGATGTAAATACTGCGTATTTATTTGGGAAACTAGATACGGATATCTACAAGAAGCTACCTGGGAATGTATAAGCTTCTAGAGGCAATTAATCCTGAGACGAGGTGTGTACGTAATAAAACTGGAAAAGTTATTTTTGACTTGAAGCAATTGAGGCCTATGAGACATAGTAAGTTGACTGAGTATTTAAAGGTCGGGGACTTTGCCAATATCTTTATCTATCCATGTATTCTTATTTAGAACACATATATTAACTTCACTCATCATAGTAGTCCACTAAATGATTTGAATATCATTAGACTTCCGGGGGAGATCGCGAGAGCCACCGAATACCTTGGGAAAGAATTCAAAATACAAGACCTTGAGAAATTAAGAGTGTCTTGATTTGTAGATTGAATATTTTGATAGTAGCACTCATACACCAAGCAATATATATTAGAAGAGTTATCTAACACTTTGATATGGATCTAGCACACGGTGCTAAGTCGTTTATTGTACGTCTAGCACTTGTGTGTGGACAACGACATCTTCCACCATCCTAATGGGGGGAAAAACTCATAAGGCCATGGTACTAGCTAGGAGGTGCTTTGCTATAGTTAGCTGGGTATACTAGACCCAATGACTCATTCGCAGTGAACTATTTGGCTTACCATAGTTCTGTTCCTACCTAAAGGCACTGGATTGAGATCAGGCACATTCTAAGGTATCTGATTGGTATGAAAGACTGAGGTTTGTTATACTCGAAATGTTAAACGTAAAAGTATAGAGTACACCGATACATAATTCTTCTCAGACCCAGATAGAGGCTATTGTCAAATGAATTATGTGCTTATGTACTGGGATACATAAAGATTTTTGAAGATCGATAAAGCAGACGGCGGTAGCTATACCTCGAACCATGATGACTCTTGCACTTCATGAAGCTGACAGAGAATAATGGTTGTGCTTCAAGACACATCTCATCAATTGAAGTTGTGGCGTGCTCTATCCAAGATAAAACATCGACTATGTATGAAGATAATTCAGCTTGCATCATTCAAGTCAATGACGATTTATCAATAGCGATAGAACGAAGCACATTTCATAGAAGCCATTCCAACCTTATGAATTATAAAAGGTGAATGAGATTGGCGTTGTCGAAGATATTTCAGAAGATATCTTTGCAAATCCATGTACAAAGACTTTTACACCACTTACGTTCAAGCAACTAGTACACAGAATCGACATGCAGAAGATTTACTTATTAATATCTCAGGGAGATAGATCTCAAGGAGATCGACGTCAGGGGGAGTAGTCTCAGCCTGACGTGGACATATGCGTATTGTACTCTTTTTCTTGATTGTGCAGTTTTTATCCTAGGGGATTTTATTGGTTAGAGGTTTTAATGAGGTAATGTATATGCGTCCACAACCCATTCAGGGCATAGGATTGTACTCTTTCTCTGTACAACTTTTTACCCAAGGGGGTTTTGCTAGGCAGAGGTTTTAATGAGGCAAGTTGTCTTAGTATTGAAGACTCCAAGGGGGAGTGTTAGGATTTGGGTTCAAGCCCAAGCTAGGAACCCAACAGGGTTGGGGTGTCCTATACAGACTCTTAACAAGCCCATAAGCCCTATAGGATTATGGGGAGAGTTTGAGTAGATTAAGTATATATATTTGTTATGTGTAGTGGACGAATCAATAAGAAATCTCTCTTTTCTCTCTCCTTTTGTTAATACAATATAATATTGTTATATTGCTCTAGATGGATTATTTCTCAACACTAATCACATCATCTCATCCCAAGTTTGATCAATAAACTCTGTTTTCAACACAAGTTAGCTAGTATCGATATACAAGTCACACTCAAAATAATTTTCTACTTTGCGTATCTCTCAATCAAGAGATTGTACCTATGTTTTGATATTATGACTTTTGTAAGTGATCAAATTTGTTGTTGAATGCATTACTGGTCCTGATAGGATTAATGGTTTAAATCTGGCTTTTGATGATGAGCAATCATCAAGGGATTGATCCTAAGATTCTCACGGCACTACAACAAATCTTCTTCAATGAAATTCAATCTCTCAACATGGAGCAAGGTTAGAATCCATCTAGACCAGAATCATTAATCGAGAAGATAGATCAACAAACAAAAGATGGAGAAAAGAACACTGATGATGCCACAGTCACCAATCTGAAGGATACTACAGATAATACTAAAGCTCTAACAGACAAAGTGATACAAGATGAGCATAATGGCAATAACAATAGAGTTGAGGCTGACATTGGGAAGGAGAAGGAAGTTACAGACAAACCCACAACCTATGCATGAATAATGAAAGGTAATTCTACACCAATTCCTTTTGATGATATCTCTCAACCAATTCTTAGGGGAGACAAGACTGTGATTTCAATATCTAGAAAGGCAATTGATGGTGAAGCTAAGTACTAGAAATTTTATATATTAATCTTGATGAGATTAGGAATACACGCTATGCAGAAATAGAGACTCAAGGGTACCTGGAAATTCATAGCCATTGGAAGGGGCTTCTTTTTGATTAGATTAGAAAATGAGGATGATAATCAAAAGGGCTGGGTGGGAGGAACCTGGTTTATAGAAAGGCAGGCAATCCATGAGATTATGGCAGTGGTCAAGGAACTTTGATCTAGAAAAGCATAAAAATACTCAAGCTCTATGTTGGATTAGATTCCCCAAACTACCACTAGAATTTTAGTCTCTCTATACCCTTCTATCTATGGAAAAGCAGTGGGTAATCCTGTAAGAGTTGATTGATCCACAAGAAACAAGGATTTTGGCTTCTTTGCCATTGTACTAGTTGAAATAGACTTTTCTAAGCCTATCCCTAAGAGTATCTCCAACAAAAGAGTATGTTGTTCCGATTTACCATATCGGTATTCCAGAATCACATATTATTTTGGTCCAACCACAAATTATATTTTGTTTTCTTGGGCGTTTAACGGTTCAATGCCCAACACCAAAAGGCCAAATGATATGTATTTTCTCTTGGGCGCTGATCGATTCAGCGCTAGCGTTTGTTAATTATTACTTTCCCCCTTGAATAGATGTATTAAAAAAATTGTTGGGCGCTGAATGGTTCAGTGCCTAGACAGTTGTATTAAAAAAGTTGTTAGGCGCTGCACGGTTCAGTGCCTAGGCAGTATGCGCATACTCCTCATTAAGTCCAGGTTTCGCAAACTTTGGAGGGGTATGGGGGTGAGTATGCTGAACACCATACCCCTGTTGGATGGGTATTTTGCAAGAGTATGGAAAATCCTTAACAGCATACCACTCTGTTGGAGATGCTCTAGGCATATCACAATGAATGTAGAAGGTAAAGAGTACATTCAGGTGGTATTAATTCTAGAGTATCCTAAATTTTTTTCCAATTGCAATATTGTGGGGTACACTTTCTCAGACTGCAAGCTTGCTATACAACAATGTAACAAGGACAAAACAGCTCAGGTTATGATCAAGAAGGGTAAAGAAAAAGCCAAAGAACAATAAAAGAAGGGGAATGAGACACAGGTGAAGGCTTAAGATTCTCCAACCATTTTTTCTCTTCCAGGTATGACTTGAACTGAGGGAACATCTTCAAACCCTATATCATTTCCTGCAAGTACAAACTTTACAGAGAATAAATCCAAGAAACAACATGCTGTGGATGGTACTAATCTAGAGAATACTCAGTTCTACAGGTTGATACTACTTAATCAGCTACTCGGGTTGATACTACTACCACATCTGAGGAAACTAATACAACTCACAAAGTAATGTACCTAATACAGATACACACAAGTTAATGCACTGAGGCACTAAAGTATGGGGAATAACTTCAGAATAAGCTTATAATAGAAAGAAGAAGAACACTTTCTAATAATTAGAATATGTCAAGAAAGTTAGGGTTAAGGCAACAACTTTTAGAAAAGGGAAAAACGTAAAGACAGGTAAAAAGATATAAAAGCCCTTGGGCTATACAAGTTAACTCTAATACCCCCATCAAACTCCTGATGGTATAGCAAGTAACATCGAGAGTTTGCTAAGAAATAAAAGGAAGCGCTGCACAGTCTGAGACTTCGTGAAGAAATCCTTCAGGTTCAACTGAGACTGAATGTAAGGTAAAGATAAGGTCCCCTTCTGCAAATGATGGCGAGTAAAGTGACAATCAATTTCAATGTGCTTTCCTCACTCATGAAATACTAAATTATAAGCAATCAGGATGATACTTTTGTTGTTACAATACATAGGGGTTGGAGAAGGGAGAGAAACTCTTAAGTCAACCAGAAGCTAGAAGAACCAAACTATCCCAGCTGCAGTCACAGCCATAACACGGTACTTAGCCTCAGTAGAAGATCGAGAAACAACATCCTGCTTCTTACTCTGCCAAGATATAAGAGAATCACCCAAAAGTATACAAAGGCTAGTGGTCGATCGACGGTTAGTAGGATCCCCCACCCAATCAGCATCAGAATAAGCTTGAAGAACTAATGATGAGGATGAAAAAATCAATAAGGTCTGAAATAAAGTACCACGAATGTACCTTAGAATCCAAATGATAGCAGCCTAATGCACATTTTTAGGAGCCAAAACAATCTGATTGACAATATGATCAACATATGTAATATCAGGCCGAGTGATAGTCAAATATACAAGGCTACCAACAATAACTCGGTACAACTCTCAAAGGTATACCATTAGAAGGAGTAAGACGCACATTAAGGTCAAGAGGAGTGTTACTTGTTTGAGTATCAGTAAGTCGTACTTTCTCAATAACATCTATAATATGTTTAGATTGAGACAACCTTTAGGAGACGAGGCTACCTTAATGCCCAAAAATTAATGAAGAGATCCTAGATCCTTCATCTCAAAATCACGATGCAGCTAAAGTTTCAAAGTGAAGATGCCAATACTATTATCACCAGTCAAAATCATATCATCAACATATAAAAAAAAAATACTACCCGTTCCTGTTATACGTACAAACAAAGCAGAATCATAATCACTACTCCGAAAACTGTACTGATGAATAACTGATGAAATTTTTTTAAGCCAAGCACGAGGTGCTTGTTTGAGACCATATAGAGCCTTGCAAAGTTTGCAAACTTTACCAGGTGAATGAGAAACTCCTGGAGGAGGAGTCATATACACTTCTTCAGTCAAATCACCATGCAAAAATGCATTCTTTACATCTATATGATATAACTTCCATTATCGAGCAGATGTAATAGAAATTAAGAGACAAACTATGGTCCTTTTTGCAATGGGAGCAAAAGTCTCCTCATAATCAATCTCATACTTTTGCATGAAACCACGAGCAACAAGGCGGGCTTTGTATCGCTCAACGGATCCATTAGATTTTGTCTTTATTTTGTAAATCCAACGACTACTAACAACATGCTTCCCCAAAGGTAATGACATCAAATCCCATGTCCCTGTTTGGTGTAAAGCAGATAGTTCCTCATCTATGGCCTGACGCCAAAGAGGATCAACACATGTCTCTTTATAAGAAGATGCCACAGAATGACCATGAATAGTTGCTAAAAAAGAAGTAAACTCAGTGGAATAATAAGAGTTGGAAAAACCTAATTTATCAGGAGGACGACGATCATGTTCCGAATAACATCGAGGAGCTGGTCCAACAGAAATAGGAGTCATTGGGATATGCTCAGGAATTGGCATGTAGCTAACGTATAAGATGTATCAGAACTAGTATCATTAACAGGGGTAGGATCAACATAGAGCAACTCTGATTCGTGAATCTCTCGTGATCGGTCAAGAATCAAATATCGAGGGATACGCTCCAAAAAGACTACGTGGTGGGAGACATAACTTTTAATCAATGGAATCATAACATTTATAACCTTTATGAGTATTACTGTAGCTAAGAAAAGCACACATAATAGATCGACAAGAAAGCTTGCTATAGTCGACATTGTGGCACATAACAAAGCATGTGCAGCCAAAAACTCTAAAGGATGAATAATCTGGAGGTTTGCTGAATAAACGCTCTTAAGGAGTAATGCCAGAAGTCAGAATTGTTGGAATCCTATTAATTAAATGAATAGCTGTAAGGATTGCTTTGCCCCAAAAGATATTAGGAACAGATGCAGAAAGAATTATAAATCGTGCAGTCTCCATTATATGACGATGTTTTCTTTCAGCATTACCATTTTGTTGAGGAGTTTCAGTACAAGAAGACTGGTGGATAGTCCCATCTGAGGCAAAAAAATCTGCAAAATCTCTAGAGGTATACTTTCCTCCCAATTCACCTCGAAAGCATTTGATAATAGTAGAAAATTGTGTTTGAACCAAAGTTTTAAATGCTTTGAAAATTGAAAGGAACTCAGATCGTCATTTTATCATAAACACCCAACAATAACGAGAATAATCATCAACAAATGAAACATAATAACAAAACCCCCTTTTAGTGGGATGGGGAGCAGGGCCCCATACATTAGAGTGAACTAGATCAAAAGGTGCTGAAGTGACAGACGTACTAACAGAAAAGGGTAAATCATTAAGTATTATGAGTTTATAACTAGAACACTCTGAAATATCATGAGATGAACATTTCCTAAATACTAGTCGAAACTAAATACTTTAACCGTGATCCTGACACATGACCTAATCTAACATGCCATAAATAAAATATATTAAACTTAGATCCTAAACGGAAAGAAGACAAATCAAAAGAAGAACTAACTGAAACTGTTCTAGCAGTTGGCTGAAAATTTTCTAAAACATACAGACCGCCATCTCTATATGACCAGTCCCAATCAGCCTCTGAGTATGACGATCCTGCACAAAACAATGAGAATCAGAAAAATAAACAAAGTATTCAGAAAGACACAACTGACTAACAAAAATCAAACTCAAAGTGAGATGGGGAAGAAAATAAACATCAGTAAGGGACAAGTGTGGTGTGGAGATAGGTCCAACTCAACTAAGGGCATAAATGATCTATTAGCTGCAATAACAGTAATGATTGACGAAGGACCTGTAAGACTCGAAAAGATAAACCGATCATGGGTCATATGATGTGTGGCACCAGAATAAAAAATTAAAGTTGTATGACAACTACTTGAAGTTGTACCAGATGAGGTAGAACCAGCATGTGGAATAATATCAGGACGCTGAAGCAAAAAATACTCTATCTGAGCTACAATTTAGAAAGAGATGCATCACTATACGGTAATGATGTAGACTGATTTGGATGAGCGTGATGAGGTAGAGGTGTAGGTGGGCGCTGTAGATTTTGTGATGGGGGTCTACAGTACTATTGTGGAGGCGCTCCTCCGTAGGACTGAAACTAGGAAGGACCTCTGTAATGTTGTGAGGGTGGTAACGGTACTGGCCCTTGGTATTCATGTAATGACCTCTTTGGGCACTGATTCTTCCAATGGCATTTTTGATGATAGAATGCACATTCATCACGAGATCGTAGATAAGAAGCTGGATACATTGGTCGAACTGCTAAAGCTGACTGAGTAGGTATAGTAAGAGCCCCCTTTCCTATCTGCAATTACAAACAATCATCCTCTGCAAGAAGCTCACTAACTATAGAGTTAACACTAGAAAGATGATCTCTATGAAGAATTGAACCCCGAAAACTTAAAATCATCACGTAATACAACTAGAAACTGCACTAATCGTTGTTGTTCTCTATATTTAATCCAATCAGCGCAAACAGTAAGTCCAGATGGCTCAGTCAAGGCTAGCTGATCCCACAAACTAGTCATCACATTATTAAACTCTTGAACACTACAAACATTTTGTCAAACCCCTCTAACGTCAACTTCTAACTGATATTGCCAAGCGAAATTCAATTTAGTAAATAACTTCTTTAAGTGATCCCACTTCTCCTTTGCTATTTGGAATTTGGCTAACTGAATACTAATTGAGATTTCAACCGAATTGCCGATCCACGTAATGATCTTTTAGTTATTCATTTGCCATTTTTTAAAATCAGCTGCATATGTCAATTTTTCAGAATCCGACGTCTTTGTAGTTGTTCCATCAATATAATCCCATAACCCCCAATCTATCATGAAGTGGGTCATTGTATTGGCCCAATGTCCATAATTAGATCCCGTCAATTTCACACCAATCCCTTGGAAATCTAATTTTTCATCAATCATCATTAATACAAAATACAAATTCAACTATAAGAATTCAATCCCACAAAGCTACATAAACAGATTATATTAACGTAAACTAAAAAATACCAAAAAGTAATTCAATTACTATCTGCAACCCCAACAAACAATCACAATCACAAACCCAGCAAACACAACTTGGAATCCCACCTGCAAAACCTCAATACCAACAACACAAACCAACGCCACAATCCGCAATCACCAAGCTTAAACAAACCTGAAGTAAATTGGGAACAAAATTGCATACACACAAACCAACTGCCAAACCCAATACAATCGCAACATAATCCCAATTGCAAACCCCAGTAATACAATTAACAATTATCACCAAAATAAGCACAAAACCTAACACCATGTATAAACCTAAGCACTACTTGCAGAAACTCCAAGTTCATCAACTCAACCCATAACATCAAACACAAATCAATAATCCAATTACCATCTGCAAACCCCCAACAAACACTGACACCCAACAAGCGCAATCTACCAAGTCAGAATTCAACAACACCCACGAGGATTCGCAAACAACACCAAAACTGAAAACCCAAAGTTGCAATTTCCGTGATTAAACGAGGCAATGATATTAAACCCTAGAATTGGATGATGAAACGATGCAAAGATATCAGTAAGAAGCTTTCCGTGATTAGAATTTGAGAGAACGAGAACGATTGATGAAATTTACATACCCTAGAGCAAACCCTCATCGAGACAATCCACGAAATTGGAGTACTAAACTCTGGAAATTGAAATCCAAACACAACAGAAAGAAGAATCAAACACAAACCCTCTCTCAATCGATCAATGAGGATTGAGAAAAAATCTTGCTCTTGATACCATGATAATAGAAGGAGAAGAACACTATAATAAATAGAATATATGTAGAAAGTTATGGTTAAGGCAACAATCTTTACAAAAAGGAAAAGAGTAAAGACAGGTAAAAAGACATAAAAGCCCTTGGGCTATACAAGCTTACTCTAACGCAAGCAAGGGTTCAAATTTCACTAATCTTAGCTGGTTTTTCCCAAATACAGGGGCTAATCTTCAACCCCGCCCCCTCCCCCTGCACAATGAAAGGACTATACGGGAATGTGAGGGGTGTAGGTAATATAAATCACAAGTATACTTGAGGAAAGTGGAAAAAACTATGAACCCTGATTACATTTGTCAAGCTGAACCCATGGTTTGGCCCACAGTCTATCAAAAATCTACACTTAACTTAAAGAACTACTGCAAAATGCATATACACAACTATCTCAGTGACATTAGGTCTGGGTTTTTGGGAGGGAGAATAAGGGAAGCCTGAGGTATTATTTTTCTCTAGTCAGCAAATAACAACTTATGAAGATGACTGGATGATTTCATGGGTGCATGCCAGCTGTAGTATTGCAAAAAGAAGGGTCTTATGGCAGGAATTAAGCTTCTTGAAGGCCAGTTCCATGGTCAGTACATGGGGACTTCAATACCATTACCACTAATTAAGTAAAAGCTGGAGGGAGGCCACACTCTGCTGTTTCTATTAGTGTTACATAACTTTCTTATATCACACAGTTTGAAGAAAGTGCTAGAATTGGACTTATGGGCAGAAAAGGTAGCATAAAATTTTATGTCTGCTAGATAGGGTTCTCCATAATGAATCGTGGGGTCACAAATTTCCGAACTGTAAAACAAGAATACATCCTATACTGAATTCAGATTACTCCATGCTCTTTAGCTGGGATGCTGTGATACATAAACCAAGAAACTGTCCTTTCAGGTTCCTCAAATCATGGGGAGAACACCCCCACTTTCTTGGCCATCATTCAGGAGGTCTGGAGTAACACAGTCTATGGTGCTCCACTCTGTGCGCTCAGATCTAAGCTGGAACTTGTTAAATTGGCCTTGAAAAAATGGAAGTTTAAAGGTGTAGGAAGTGGAGTCCCAGATCTGCCATCTAAATAATCAACTCTTTATTTTGAGGCAATATAGCGATTTTATTGATAATGAGAACATAAATTACATAAGTGGAGGACTAAAGACTGGCCTCATAATAGTGTAATAATACATCATAATATAATTTTCTCATTGTTTCCAGTCCATTTGATCTAGTATCATAATAGCTCTAGCTGTAGGAGGAATGCTATTGAAAAGCCAAAAAAACTGAGTAGTCTGCTCACTTCCCAGTTTTGCAAAAAATACCAGCCAGTTGATTTCCTTCCCTGAAAATGTGATTTAACGCACACTGAAGATAAACACATAAGTTTTGAATTTTCTCCCAGATCCCAGCATACCTAGCAGAAATAGAATCTTTCTTGTGAAACCAGTTTGCAACTATCTAGGAGTCAACTTCAACTACTAGAGGCAGAAGATTGTATTCTTTGCACAGCATTTAAGCCCATGAAGCAAACCAAATAGTTTTGTTTAAGTGACTGAACCAGGACCTAATGCAATGGAAAAGGCCACAACTAAATTACCTTCTCAGTGTCTGATCACACCCCTAACTCGACACAAACCATTACTGAGTGCTGATCCATCAGAGTTGAGCTTAAATACCCCAAAATCTGGCATGCACCATCTTACAAGAATAGCAGGCTTGATCTTGACAGTTTTGGCTTTCAATTTTAAAACCTTCAAGGATATACAATCAGAAAAGGAAGCAACCTTTGTGATCTTAATCTTTTCATTTATGTTCTGACACCAGTTGAGCACTTTCTGAATGACAGTATTTGGATTAATGAGAATTTCAGCAGACTTCAAAAAGCACCTTGCTCTCCAAATTTCCCATGAGATGATTGTAGGAAATAAGCCTTTGATGATACCCATATGTGACTTGTGATTAGCATTCGGCAACCATATCCATTGTTTAGCCCAGAGTGTTCCTCCATCATAATTTTCTACACCACAAACTGCACTGAAATGACACCATATTCATTTAGCCAGGTCACTGTGCACAAAGAGATGGTCAAGTGATTCAAAAGTACTGCTGCTGCAACAAAGGCATTTTGACACAAAAGGTATGGATTTTTGAATCAAAGAATCAACAGGCAAGATATTTTCCACATTTTCCACCCAAAAACTTGCAACTTTTTTGGTACGGCCTGATGCTATATCTAATCCATTATGTTTTGTTTTTCATATGCCCCTCTCCATAGTTGCCATGCAGACATGCAGACTTCAAGGAGAAAGCTCCATTCTGGGTGAGATTCCAAAAAGGTATGTCTTTCTTGTCTGACAATATTTGTCTCAATTCTGCTGGTATCTCATGACTAAGCAATCTCCATTTCCATTCACCATTATGATCAATCACATCCTTAACTGCTATCTGCTGGTTGGTAACCAATGAAAGAATATCCTTTAAAGCTCCTTCACCTAGCCAATTATCATTCAAGAAATCTGTATTGCCCTCTTCTAACGCCCATGCAGTATTTTCTTTTATAGTGGATATCATACTGACCATCTTTTTCCAAAGCTTAGAGTCTTCTTAAGTTGCAATAGGAACATCTGTGTTTCTCATGTATTTACTGCGAATGTAATCAGACCAGAAAGAATTGTTATACAGAAAATTCCAGCTTTTCTTCATAATAAAGCTATTTTGAACATCTTCTAGAGTTCTTAGCCTCAGACCCCCTTCATCTTAGTCTCTGCACAACTTTTTCCAGGGCCACCCAATGTCTCTTAGGCCTCCCTTCATATGTCCCCCAGAAGAAATCAGCAAATTTTTTCTCTAGAGTATTTATGACAGACTTAGGCATATGTAAATAAGAGAGTAGATGCATGGGCATGGAGTTGAGCACATGCCTTATTAAAACCAGTTTACCACCATTTGAAAGCAACTTTCCTTGCCAACCTTGCACTTTCTTCTGTACCCTTGCAATTAATGGATAAATGGGCATGCAACACTCTACCATAACAAACTCGAGCTCCAAGGTATATTAGAGGGAAATTCTTTAACTGAAAGCCACAATCAGCTTGCATGATCATTTTCCTTTGCCATAGGTGTTCTGTGATGCAAGTAAATCCCACTTTTCTCTTTGTTTACCAGTTGCCCTAAAACAGATTCATACTTATTGGCTAAAAAATTCATCAGACCTTTTATAGAATTTTTGCTCCCATTTAGACATACAAGGACATCATCTGCATATGGCAGATGAGTCAAAGGTATGCACCCTCTAGTAACCCTGTAACAACCAATGTTTCCTTCAAACTGCTGCTTTACTCCTCTTGACAGCACTTCTTCTGCTAAAATAAAAAGCATAGGAGAAATGTCTTCTTGCCTGAGACCCCTAGAAGATTTAAAATAACCCTTAAAGACCCCTTGAAAAACAACAGAGAAATAAGGAGTCTCCATACACTGCCCTACCAAGTTCCATCTAGCACTGAAACAAAATTTATGCAGAACCCTTCCAAGAAAACCCCAATCCAACCTATCATATGCTTTGGCCATGCCTATTTTAATTATTGCATTATCTCCTCTAACTTTTCTACTGAGGTCTCCAACAAGCTCCTGAGTCAAAGTAATACTGTCACTGATGTCTTTGCCTTGCACATAATGAGTTTAGGAAGGATAAGACCAAGCCTTTTGGATATGATCTTTGAAGAATTTGTAAACCACAAAGCAAAGTCTAATAGGCCAATAATCACCCAATCCACTAGGTTTCTCCACTTTAGGAATGAGAGTTATGAAGGATGAGGTATAAAACTTGTTAAGAGCGGTCCCTGATTGCCTGAAACGAGTTTAGGAAGGATAAGACCAAGCCTCTTTGGATATGATCTTTGAGAAGATTTTGTAAACCACAAAGCAAAGGTTGATAGGCCTATAATCACCCAATCCACTAGGTTTCTCCACTTTAGGAATGAGAGTTATGAAGGATGAGGTATAAAACTTGTTAAGAGCGGTCCCACTGAAAAATTCCTTCAATGCACCATGTCATCTTTGATGATATCACAAGTGGTAATGAAGAAAGTGTTGGGGAATCACAGGGGTAGCTAATCCCAATCCTCCACGCTCAAGAACGAAAAGCGGAAACGCCAGAAAGATTCGAAATCGAAAACACAGTAATTTACCCTGAGGAAGGAAGTGGAAAATCCTTACGGATAAAAAACCACTCCCGCGAACAATCCACTATATCAAATAGGTTACAACAATGATCTCTCAAGCTTTCTCAAAGCTTTCTAATAGAGTCTCTTCAAACCCTAACTCTTAAGGTTAAACTCACAGAGATTGCTGTCAAAATAACCTAGGTCTCTTTATATATTAGAGAACTAAATTACAAGTAGTACAGATCTCGTGGCAAACTCCTACGTAGCAGAATGACTCAAACCTACTCTCCAGATATCCTAGAGTTGGTATTGACGCCATGCTTTGACACTGCTATAGTTGTAAGGTCTAACAACATCGCAGACTTTGAATCCTCCTTCAGCAGTTCGCATAAAACCAGTTCGAGTCTTCAAGAAACTTTACTAGTTCGAGTCTTCAGTTAACATAACCAGCTCAAATCTTCAGGTAACTTGATCAGTTCGAATTCCAGGTACCAAAATCAGTTCGAATCTCAACATTGAAAATCTCATTTTCAATCTGTTTCACTCCGACTTTGATCCTTGCTCGTTCCACGGGCTCCAATGAGCTTCGACAAGCATAGCGAATTCCGAGCTCGTTCCTTGAGCTCCACAGAGCTCTGGCCAACATAGTTCGAGTTCACCCTTAACAATTTCCCCACTTGAAATCGAATCTACCGTAACCCTCCACATGATCTTCAAATAAATTGCTCGCTGTAACCGAACCTTCAAACTTGAAGGCTGATCGATTATAAATCGACGTCTTAAAAGACCCGCAAGCGCACGGTGTACCGTTGAGTACAAAGGAAAGCGGGGTCGTATCCCAAGAGACTTGTGGTACGAATTATACTTCGAGCTACTAGTTTTATCCAATAACAACGAGTTTGTGTAGGTTTTGAAATAAAAAGAAGAACGAAACAAATTACAAGATAAATTGGAGTGGAAACCAAGACATTGATTCCACTCCACCCTTTGTAACCATTTAGATAGCATAAATAATTAAAGTAAATTACGAGTTCCCGTATCGCATATCCTTGGTCAGGCATATGCAATACATCTAAAGATACAAGAGATTTAGTAATTGGGAACTACCCATAAACCAACTTACTCAACCATGGTCCGGTTGATAGGTATGGATTATGTTATCTTCTCCATGTTCATAACCTATCTTGTTATGGTCCAACAAGATGGTTACATAGATTCATTATTCCTCCTAATCCTAGCTTTGGTAAGCATAGGATGAAGGAATACGAATATGCAATATTCCAGGATAAAGAGAAAGTAATTAATCTAACTAAGCTACACAATCTACACTAATGCTACATTGGTTGGAGCTTCCTCTAACCTTGGCTAAGAAGATTAGCTATTCATCCCTTTGATCATTGCCATACTACTATTACTATGATAAAAGTAAAAAGACAACAAGAGAAGAACAAAAACTTTATTGTTTATTGAACCTAAATATTTACACTCTCCAAGATGATCCTCCATGGGTGAAATTCCCCTCCTATTTATAGAGTATATGAAGGGTTACTAAATATCACCATTAATATAAAATCTCCTAAACAATGCCTAAAATTATGCATAGATATTATAACTCATGAGAATAGTATCTATATCTAATTCTCTTCAATGGGCTTCCATGCATGGGCCTTTGGTTGACAACTTCAAATGAGAATCATTGTTAGAGTGCATCACCCTTTGTTCTTCGTTAAAAACCGAAAAAATGTACAACTTGTTTATCATGTGACCGATTTCTGTAAATACAAACAAAAACACTATTAGTGTTACATTTATTTAATAAATGACTAGGAAGATATAAATTTAGGAGTTGTACACGTAAATATTACGTGTCTATCAAAGACCCACAAAAGTTGTACATGTTGTCAACTTCTGAAAAGTCACCACCTTCGTAAACATATCGGTCGGATTCACATCAGTATGAATCTTCACGAGCTTCAACACACCATCCTCGAGGAGCGAGCGAATATAGTGATATCGAATATCAATGTGCTTGGTCCTAGAGTGAAAAACTGTATTCTTTGCTAAGTGTATAGCGCTTTGACTATCACTATACAATGTAGAAGAACGTTGTTCATGACCGAGCTCTTTCATCAACCCTTTGAGCCAAACCATATCCTTGCAAGCTTCTGTAGCTGCAACATATTCTGCCTCCGTCGTAGACAAAGCTACAATCTTCTATAGTCTAGAAACTCATGTAGCTGCACTGCTTCCCAATATAAATACGAACCCACTGGTGCTCTTCCGCCTATTAATGCCATCCGCCATATCAGAATCGATAAAACCTTGTAAGCATATTCGAGAACCCCCATAGCACAATGCCAATCTTGAGTCCCCTTTAGATACCTAAGTATCCATTTCACAGCTCTCCAATGCTCTTGGCCTAGATTACTCATATACCTACTCACAACTCCCACTGCTTGGGCAATGTCCGACCTCGTACAGATCATAGCGTACATTAGGCTACCAACCGCGGACTGATAAGAAACCTTCCTCATATCATTACGATCTTTCTGCGTCTTCGGACAATAATCCTTTGTTAATTTGAAGTGACCTCCCATTGATGTACTAACGACCTTAGCACCATACATATTGAACCACTTTAGTACCTTGCCGATGTACTCAGCTTGAGATAGCTTCAATTCTCACCATTTTCTGTCCGTTGTAATACGCATACCAAGAACTTGCTTCGCAGCACCCAAGTCCATCATAGAAAACTCCCAGAATAATTATTCCTTCAACTTGATAATTTATCCCATGTCGGCACTTGCTACCAACATATCATCTACATACAGAAGTAGAATGATATATGAGTTCCCCGTCTTCTTTATAAAACAACAGTGATCTGCATTGCTTTTTGAATAACCATTTCTGGACATGAATTGTTCAAACTTCAAATACCACTGTTTCGGCGCTTGTTTCAAACTATATAAACTCTTCGTGAGCCTACACACATGATCTTCTTTCCCATTGACCGAATATCCTTCAGGCTGCTTCATATATATTTCTTTATGGAGGTTGCCGTGAAGAAATGCTGTCTTGACATTGAGCTGCTCAAGATGTAAGTCTTCCACTGCAACTATATTCATTACAACCTGGATTGTAGACATCTTCACCACAGGAGCAAAAATCTTACTAAAATTAACGTCCTCTTTCTGCTGAATGCCCTTCACCAAAGGTCTAGCCTTGAATCTCCTTGAACCATCAGATTTATGCTTTAGTCTATATATCCACTTGTTATGTAATGCTCTTTTTCCTTTTGGTAATCGAACTAAATCCCAAGTTCGATTCACAGACAATGACTGCATCTCATCGTCCATAGCAAGCTCCCACTCGCTCTTGGCTTCTACATCTAAAGCCTCCATGTAACTTTCAGGTTCACCACCATCTGTAAGTAACAAGTGATTTAAATTTTTGCAACTCTCGACTCCTTTCGAAGTGCTATTGGAATGTCTTGATCATTTGGTTCCTCGTTCTGATCCGGTGCATCAGACTCAACAACAACTTCTTCTTCGACCTCTCGAGAGAGTTCATCATCTTCAATGTCGATACTTTCCGCTGCATCACTTCATTTCCTTTCTTCAGGTACACTGAAGTCTTTATAGAAGACTTCCTCATTGAATGTAGCATTACGGCTCCTGATGACTTTCCGATTCTTCACATCCCAAAATCGGTATCCAAACTCATCACCACCATATCCAATGAAAATGCACTTCATTGACCTCACGTCTAACTTCGAGCACGTATCTGAATTATCTAGCACATATGAGGTACAACCAAAAATACGCAAGTGATTAAGGTTTACCTCTTTATCCGTCCATGCTTCTTCAAGAAGTCCAAAGTCTAAGGCCATTGAAGGCCCTCTATTAATCAAGTACGCTGCCGTACTTACCGCATCCGCCCAAAAACATTTCGGCAATCCAGTGTTGAGTCTCATACTCCTCGTTCTTTTGTTTATAGTTCGGTTCATGCGTTCTGCAACACAATTTTGCTGTGGTGTTCTGGGAATAGTCTTCTGTCATTTAATCCCATTTGATGGGCAAAAGTTTTTGAACTCGTCACTACAGTATTCGCCCCCATTGTCCGACCTGAGACATTTCAGCTTTGAACTGGTTTAGTTTTCGACTAGAGCCTTCTACCTCTTAAATTTTTTGAATACATCTGACTTGTTCTTCATGAAGTAGACCCACAGTTTACGAGTGGCATCATCGATAAAGGTAACGTAGTAATGTGAACAACCAAGAGAAGATACCTTGGTCGGTCCCCACACATCTGTGTGTACAAGGTCGAGCTTTCTAGGTTTCCTCGATCTTCCAGTTAAATTGAAACTGACTTTCTTCTGTTTTGCAAGAACACACTCTTCACAAAAATTTAGATCAACCTCATCAAGACCCTCGAGCTTTCCTTTGGTTACCATAATCTTCATTCCTTTTTCACTCATGTGACCGAGCCATTTGTGCCACATGCTTGTATCAATTCCCGGAGTAGTCGCACAAATAGTGGAAATTGTGCCTTGCGTTGTATACAACGACCCATGTCTCAAGCCTCGAGCTACTACCATAGCTCCCTTTGTGATCTTCCAGAACTTATTACCAAAGGTACTTACATATCCACCATCATCCGATAATTGGCTAACCGATATAAGGCTACGCCCTAGTTTGGGTATAAGTCGCACATTCTTCAAAACAACCGTCGTCCCCGAATGCAACTTCAACCTAACGTCTCCCTTTCCAGTAATGTTACAAGCAGACTTATCTACAAGAAAGACAGTACCAAAGTCACCTTTAACAACATTCGAAAGAAAACCCAAGTTTGCAGTAGCATGGAAAGAGGCACCCAAATCAATTATCTATGATTCCTTAACGTTATCACAAGAAAGTAACAAAGCCTCATCAGAACTAACCTCTTCAGTAAGGTTCATCGTATCTTTCTCCTCGTCATTGTTCTTGGACGAAGAAGAAGGACAATCTTGTCTGGAGTGACCCTTCTTCCCTCAAGTCCAGCACGCACCAGGCGGTTTAGACTTTTCTCTTGACTGTAATCGACCTCTTCCATATTTCGGCCCTTTTCTGTAGGACCTCCCTCTTTCCTCAATGTTCAACGTATTGCCGCTTGACGTCGAAGAGGGTGTTGCTGATTTACGTCTATTATCTTCACTCATAATTAAAGAGACTATAGTGTCAAATTTGATGTCTTCTTTCCCCAATGAGTTACAGCTGTAATGAACCCTTCCCAGCTCTCAGGCATCTGCCCTAGAAGAGCCCACACTCTTACCTCCTCGGTAAACGTGATTTTAACAGATTCTAATTTAGCTTGAATAGTATTGAACTCACTGATGTGAGCTTGCACACTACCATTATCCTTCATCTTTAAGGTAAACAAACGACGCAAAAGATGTACCTTATTTCCTCCGGACGGTTCTGAGTACATTGAGGACAAAGTCTCCATCAATTCCTTCGTAGTCGCAACTTTGGAGATCATGTGTAAGATCAGAGATGACATCGCTAACCTTACGGTTCCAAGCGCTTTGCGATCCAATCGCGCCTACTTAGCATCGTCATGATCCGTCGGCTTCATCTTAATCCCACCTAGTGGTAAATCAAGATCCTTCTGATAGAGATAATCCTCTATCTGCATCTTCCACACTCCAAAATCCGATCCATTGAATTTAGTGATCTTCAATTTTTCTTGATCGGCCATCGTTCTTCACCACACAAGCCTTGTAACACTCGTACTGATACCAGTTGTTGGGGAATCACAGGGGTAGCTAATCTCAATCCTCCATGCTCAAGAACAAAAAATGAAAATGCCAGAAAGATTCGAAATCGAAAACACTGCAATTTACCCGGAGGAAGAAAGTGGAAAATCCTTACGGATAAAAAACCACTCCCGCAAACAATCTACAATATCAAATAGGTTACAACAATGATCTCTCAAACTTTCTCAAAGCTTTCTTATAGAGTCTCTTCAAACCCTAACTCTTAAGGTTAAACTTACATAGATTGCTGTCAAAATAACCTAGGTCCTTTTTATATATTAGAGAACTAAATTATAAGTAGTACAAATCTCGAGGCAAACTCCTACGCACTAGAATGACTCAGACCTACTCTCCAGAAATCCTGGAGTTGGTGCTGACGCCATGCTCTGACACTGTTGTAGTATTAAGGTCTAACAACTCCGCAGTCTTGTCTAGTGAATTGGCAATCTGTCTTGTCAGGCGAACTTTGTATCCTCCTTTAGCAGTTCGCAAAGAATCAGTTTGAGTCTTGATGAAACTTTACCGGTTCGAGTCTTCAGTTAACATAACCAGCTCGAATCTTCAGGTAACTTGATCAGTTCGAATTCCAGGTACCAAAACCAGTTCGAATCTGAACATTGAAAATCTCATTTTTAATCTGTTTCACTCTGACTTCGATCCTTGCTTGTTCCACGAGCTCCAATGAGCTTCGACAAGCATAGCGAATTCCGAGCTCGTTCCTTGAGTTCCACAGGGATCCGACCAACATAGTTTGAGTTCACCCTTAACAGAAAGTGGAGGTAAATCCATCACTGCCTGGTGCACTCTCTCCTGGTATGCTGAAAATACTATCTCTAACCTCCTCTAAAGTAAGAATCTGCATAAGCATATATTATCTTCAGAACTAACCAACTCTGGGATGTAGTGTAACATGCTGTCATCTACACTGACTAGTTGTGCTGTAAGTACTGCTTTATGATAACAGATAGCTACCTCATGTACCTCCCCCAAGTTTTGTATAGGAGTCCCATTAGGTAACACAAAGTTAGTAAAATTTGAGACTTTTCTATTAACTTGAGTAACCTTGTGGAAAAACCTATTATTATCATCCCTCTTATGTAGACATTTGATCCTTGACTTCTCCCTCCATAGAACCTCTTTATGTAGCATATTCTTGCTTTACACCATTCAGTTCCCCTCCAAAAGTATCATCCCATCCTAATAACAACTGAAAATCGAGTTTAGTATTTTTGTCTCATAGCATATTTAGGTGTTTTACAACCTTGCTAAAAACATTTAGGTTCCAGACCCTTAGGGCACCTATAATTTTCTTCACCTTTTACCCAAAAGAACTTAAACAATTTCCATATACTCCATCTGGCCAATTATGTGTAACAAAAGCTTTGAAATCCTCATGTAGGCTCCACATCTTGAGAGCATCGACAACAGTTGGGTGGATGGATTTGCCCAAAAGTAGGGTGAATCCAATCCACCCCAATCTACCCCACAGCAGTTGTAAAAAAAACCAAGGCGAATTCACCAAGCCCTGTTCAGAACTGCGCCCAAGAACCAACGGTCAAGATATGTCCACGTGTGTTAATCTTAGCCTTCCACTCTCTAACGTACTTACCGCGCTGCACTTTCAGCCAATAAGAAAATGATACGTGGAAGCATTTAATTTTTTTTAAGCCGTGCGGTTTAGAACTGCGCGGCTTCACCCTATATTTTTTAGGCTTATTCTTATACTTCCACAAAAGTGTTATTTGCAACTGAGGCATTAGGCATTAAGCTTGGCATATCCAAGGCATTAAGCATATCCAAGGCATTAAGCTTGGCATACCTTACTCCACAAGTTTCCCAACCTAAAATATTTCTTCCGTTAATCACTTAAAAATGTCGGGCGAGCCTAGTTCGCAGCCAAGGCATAATTTCTCCAAAACCAATGTAACGTAAACGCGGAAATAAAACGGAGGGGGAACGCCGACGTAACAAATATTTGGCCGGTATAATTGACGTTGGACAACGATCCCACCCCATCGCACGTAGAGTTGAACCGTGTAGATATCCTCCCAAACGGCTGGGTCCATATTTATGTTGGATTAGAGGAAGTACCGGTAAGTTTTGTGTAAATTTTATGTTTTATTAACGTATATTGCATTGTGTTCGATGAAATGCCCGAATGAACTTCTAATGTGCTAATGTGCTCTTTTTGTCAAATCCGAGATGAATTACAGTGTAAGGGGTCATTGGATAAGGTACTGAAGTAGTACCAATGGATTACCGTGTACTCGACGTTGAAGAAATTGGTCGACGATATGGGTTTTGAGGAGTTTTGCTCGATTAAGGCAGAAAACTCGGATAACCGTCTCATTCATGCTCTCGTGGAATGGTGGTGGCCTTCCACCCATACCTTTCACTTTCCTTGCGGGGCTTTGGGTTTTACATCGTTAGACTTTGTCATGCTAACGGGCATATCTTTTGGGAGGGGTTGCGAACTCCCGAACGAGGAGAGGTACTCCAAGTTAGAGTAAGCAGAAAAGATATTCCCGGGAATCATAAATTCTGACATCAGGTATGGTAACATCACTCTCTCCTATTTAAAAAGTTGGAAAAAGCCTTTGAATCCACGTCTCAACAATTATGACCCACAAATGGATATCGTGTATGCGAGGGCATTTATTGTCTATATGATGGGTAAACTCTTGTTCTCAAATGGTACCACATCCCTTCGGGCGGGTTATCTTGCATCCTTGACATACTAGAATATTCTTGGTACATCGGGTTTTGACTGGGGTATGCCGATTATGGCGGCTTTGTATCGGGGGATTGATAAAGTCTTAGTTCTGAGTGACAGGAAGGGGAAGAAATTGATCACCGGATTCTATGCGGTGTTGGAGTTCTGGTTCTTCAAGTACTGTCAGGTTGGAATGTATCTAGTTAAGGTACAAAATTTTAACCATATTTATCCCCGTATTTTTGGGTGAAGAGATGAAAGGGCGAATACGGGGTCTGAAATCCATCACTCTTTTGCTGTGATCATAGATATGATGGAATAGAAGGATAAAACTAACATAGATTGGCAACCATAGCACAAGTCTAGGCAATTAATCTGCCCAGAGGTAAGAGTTTCTTTAGCGCTGAGCTTCTAGAAGGTTCCATTGGTGTCAGTCCCATACGGCCACGGTACGCTTTGGTATTTAGGAGACCGGTGTATGCGTCAGATGACCGGGCGTGATAGTATGCCCTATGATCCCTCTCAAGAGATTATGGAATTCCCAAGGTACGATCGAGAGTTATATCAGAGTCTGAAGGATGTAGACTTCTACGATGGTCGCGATTATCTTATTCTCGACGTAGATTATATGACATATTGGTGTGCCATTCATCCAAATCCCTAGATCGGTTGCAGTTTAGTAAAAAGGGTGGGAAATATTTGGATCGTTGGGAGTGATCTAGTGAGGCCCGATGTACACTTGCCACCTACGTTGAGTTTAGCTACGCCTTCACAGGTGCAAGACTATCACTATAACAAAAACAACAAAATATGGCTTAAGAAAATGAGGGAATTTTTGGACGTTAAAAGACGACAAATGGAGCACACGATTAATACCATATCCGTCATTTTTCCACCTCAGCCCAAACTCGAATATGGGTACGTACGGTTTAACTTTTCAATCTTACGTTTCTCTCTAGTTTCTCGCGATGTTACACCCAAAAAATTTAAGTTTCCCTCTCTCCCATCATTTTCTCCCACTTATTCGGCCTCGAATCGCCAATCGCATTCCCTATATGTTAGGGTTTTGGCAAAAATTAATTTTACAATTATTCTATCATAGTTGTTTTGAGTCATAAGGTAATTGTTTTCTCCCAATCTTCATGTTTTATATATTTTGATTTGCATAAAAACCTAATTAAGACTAATGGGCTTCATCTTCTAGCATTTTTCTCATGATTCTGAATTGAATTGGTGTTAGGTTTCATCGAATTGGAGTTGCTGTGGTATTTCAAAGTTTCAGGAGGTACTTTTTTAAGTCTTCTCATTAATTTTTATGAATCAAAATTGGGTGTTATTTACAGTTGTATGAATTACATGTTATTATTAAATTTTAGTAAATTCATATTTTGATTGCTTCCTTGATTGAGATTATTTCATATATCACTGATATAATATGGGTCTTTATTTGATGTCTTTTTTGATTGAGTTTATTTAATATATTATTGTAGGAGATTGTGATATTATAAGCTTTGTATTATAATATCATAGATAGAATTTGAAGTTGTAGGTTAGAATCCATTGAGTTTTAAGGATCCAAGGTACTTTGTTATTTTTGAAAGCTAAAATTGTAGCCTTGGAGGTAGATACCGCCCACAACTTTCTCTAACCATGAATGACATCCTTTTTAGCTCTCAAAATCTCAACATAAGTATCTTCTAACATTTTTATCTCTGTGAAAAATTGTGAATTCTAACATCTTTATCTCTGTTTTGTTCTTCTTTTTGAGATTCTTGTAGTTTTATGATGTTGGGGGTGTTTTATTTTGGCCCAATTTGATTAGGTTTGTTTGATTTTGGCTTAATTTGAGTGAGGCTGTGTTGAAATGGAGTGATTCAGAGTTTAGGATCTATGGTTTATCAGTGTTTGTAGTATAATAATTAGGGGTTATGGGAGTGATTGGGGAGTGTTTTGAAGTAATTTATTGGAATCTTTTGTGAGATTTTGGTAAAAATGGTAAGGTACCCAATTACAGATACTTGGGTAAGATTTACTATTTTTTTCTACATAATTTAATTTGGAAGGAGGGATCAAGTAATTTGTTGGGCGCGATGAGAGTTCTGGACGGGGAGAGTGTTGGGCATCTTTTTGTACTAGGCAATTCTAGAATTTTCAAGATGAAATCTACAAACTCACTAATTTAAACAAGAAGGATGTGGGTACTAAAACCCTCTACATAGCCTTCTGTGTTCTTATGTTCCATGTGTGGAGAAAAATAGATAACCATATATTTAGAAGTGAGAGTATAATCTTCAACATTAATTTTAGAGATATTCTTAGTGACACTCAATTTAGAGCCCAAGAGAAAGTCAAAAACAGTTACAGATAACAACAGATCTATAGCCATATGTGAAGCTTGAAATGTTCATCCTGAAGTCCTCCTCAAGCAATACAAAATGTGGTAACGACAACCATTACCCATGGGCACATGGCAGATCTGTTCAGACGAGGAGGATAGGCATGGATATGGAACATTTATTAAATAACGCAGGTCTCTGTGTCCTATCTTACTCTCGTATTGACAACCCTAAAAGTATCACTTACCATGAACTTCCCCTTTGCTAGTTACAAATGCACGATTTGATGTTTTGTGCACTCGAATTGTGAAGTATTATTCATTAAAATAGTTTGTAGAGGAAATGGGGAAGCCGCTAGAATAATGGGTGCCTGCTCATGATGGAAGTTTGTTCCATTACCCTTCTGGCATGCAAGCTGTGATGCTTGCATTAGGAGTTTGAGATAGAGTTAGTATCTTTAGGTTTGGGAATCAACAGAAGCAAAACATCATTATCATACTAATCAGAATGTAGAGCTTCATTTGCACGACTATGCGGCAGAGTATTCATTCTACGTACTAAGATTTGGTGGAGAAATCAAGTTACTGTTTGGGAAAAGTTTGCTGGATATTAGTAGAACTACTATGACCAATAATATAGGCAGAATCATGGGTGGATACCTTTTGGTAACCTTTTTCATTCTGGCGTTCCAGGTCTGTGCTTTTTTTTAGGTATGGGTTGATGCTGGGGTAAAAGAACTTCTATCAACAAGCTAGTTGTTTTGACCCCGTAAAGTAGACTAGGAAATGAGTTCCTTGACCAAAAAGAAGGTCGTGTATAGTGGTCTAGACAAACATGTAGCTAGGCTTGGTTTTGTCGTGGTTGTATCTTTGGTTTTATCTATGTTTGCAGTGGATCTATGCTTACGATGGATCAATTTGGGTCATTTTAAAAGAGAATGTCTACGTAATGTAGAGGAGTTTGAGTATAAGAGTTGTAGAAAGCCAGTAAACATCAGTCTAGATCACATTCGACACTGCAGCTTCTGAAGGAAAATTTCCAAATGCAGTTTTCTTCCATGAAACTTCTGATTTAACATGATGTAATAATGCCTTCAAATAGCCAAGTAACCTTTCTTTGATGATTCACTTCAAATCATTCTCCAATGGTAATCTCCTATCTAGTATCCTCTCCCTAGCATTACTTACCTGTTTCTGCCAATTTGTAGAACCTGTTATGATAAAAAGAAAAACTGTTTGCAGAGAAAACCCAGTCAGTGTCCTGATCCAGAGGCCTCTTCCTCCCTAGTGATAATAAAATCCTAATAAGACAGCTAAATGGACTCCACCAAGATAGTATGCACCAAGGTTGACATAAGCGCCTAGATGCTGTCACCCACATCCTCTAGCAACACCTGAAAGGACTCCTTGTAGACTGTCTGTAATAAATGAGATGCAAATCAGAGGAGTCATTCTCGTCACATAATCAACGACTTCCTTTTCATTGCTAAAATCGTATCCCAATATATGACGGTAAGCAAAAAGTGTTGTGCTTATTAAAGTTGTTTCTGAGAGTGTGTTGTAGGCAGCTGCACAAGCTGTTTATGGTTTCCCACCGCGTAATTAATTGGAAACCCCGAGTAAAGAAGATTGAACCCTATGACACCAATGAGAGAAGTAGCAATAGCTATGCTGGAGAGAGAAAGTTCACCTAAGTGTCCAACCATCATCATTGAGATAACTTGCATCAAATACTAAAAGGAAATGACATTAGTGTCAAAATAAATAGAAAAGGCTTTACTCAATGCTTCAAAAGTGATACCTCTAATCTACTATTTCATGCGCTAAAAGAGCTGATAGCTTCCTAAAAAACCTAGTGAAGAAAGAATCCAACAATAAAGAATCCTTTAATGGCTCTCTAGTTCCAAACTACGCGAGAAAATAAGGTCCACTATTCTACCATTGCTGGTTTCTTAAAAATACGAGCGATCTGGAAAGGCGGTCGGGCTATGTTGCGGCTAGCTAGTGCATTCTTTCTTTAGCTAGCTGAAGATGCCTCGATCCTGATCAAAAAGCCTATTCTATTGGGTCCTCTGATCATCTGACCTTTTTTTTGAAAAGGCTCGCCGTAATGTCTATAGAAATAAAAGATCCTCTTTTCATTCTCTTATAGCGGGGTGATCTCTAAAAGTAGCTAGAAGACGCATTCTTAGGTGATCCATGAAAAAACGTAGTAATTCTAAGGCGGGATGTATACATTCGATAGAAGAGCTGAGCTCTTTTCTTTTGAATCCTATAGACAAACCCACTACCTGGACTTATGGATGAATTGAAAGTTTGCTCCACATTGGATATCTTTTTTTATTGCGCCTTGCTTTTGGTGCGCCACAACCACTGCTCAATAGAAAGATCCTAGAGGTGGGTCAAGCTCAGATCATCAAGTGAAAGAAGGAAGTAGGCAGATAAGAGATAGGCTCCCAAAGAATGAGAGCTCAGATGCTTCAACCAAAGGGTATTGGATTGCAATAGGCGGCTGTCTTGTACGACGAAGGACCTTTTACGGTTAGTGGGTGCCAACTCCACGGTTCTCCTAGGATGCTTGACATCTTGCTTATTTTTCTTTTTTCCACAATGGCTTCTTGCTTTGCTTCGCATTTCTACGGTTGCTTCTATCGTCTCTTGCTTCTTCCTTCTTGCTTCACATTTCTACGGTGGCTTCTATCATCTCTTCCTTCTTGCTTCGCATTTCTACGTTCAGTTGCATATTGCTTCCTTTCTAGCTCTTGTCTATAGGTGCCTGGTAGATGGACTCTAATTATGCATTTTTTCTCGTTCTGCCTTAGCAATGATCTCCGCTTTAGTCTCGCCTGGATACCGCATCGCCTTTACTTTGTTCTCCAGGAACTTATAGGCATGTGAGTTCCAATGAAGCTGGATAGTTTTTGTTTATTTAGTAGTGCCCCACCTTCCATACTTGGTCATAGTATATTAAACAATAATATAGGCAGTAAAATAGTCATATGCTTGTAGTTACTAGTAGGTGTATATGAAATTCTATTCAACTTTGGATTGGTATAAATGATTGGTTAGAATTGCTTAATTAGATGATTTTTGTTTTTGACATTTTGAAGAATTATATTTATTTATTTCCTCCTGACAGAGGGAAAAACTACTATAATATTTTTTTATGTTATTTCTTCACTATGTTTCTTTATGATATTTCTTAAACTTCAGTATTCTTACCTTGTCCTTGACGTAAGATGTCTTTAATTTGCTCAGACAAGGGTTGGATGAAGGCTGATAGTCTTTCTATTTAATATCTGTGCGATGTTCATTCGTTTATTGCATTCACAAAAGCTAATCTAAAGTCTAACGAGTTTTCTTGTCCTTGTGCTAAGTGTCAAAATAAGCATGGGCAAATTACGTTAGCTCAAGTTTATCATCATTTAGTTTCAAAAGGTTTTGACGAATTGTATACTAATTGGTACTTCCATGGAGAACTAATTCAAAACAATGATACCAACTTAGAGAATCATGGGGCAACCTGTGATCATCCTCATGATGTCCCTAAAATGCTTGATTTGGTGGATCACGTATTTGGGTATGCCCAACCTGAAGATCTTCCAACATACATGGATGGAGATGATTTCCATGAAAATGTGGATGTTGATCAGCAAGGCATTCAAGATTTAGTGATCCATGTGACAATGAACAAATTTTTTTTAAGGGAAGATGCGATTTGACCTTTATACCCTAGATGTGAAGCGGAGCACACTACTTTGTCTGCTACCCTTTATCTCATGAGTATGAAAAAAACATATGGGTGGTCTGATAATAACTTTACTGAAATGTTGAAAGTATTTAAAAGGATTCTTCCAAGAGATAACACATTGCCCGAAAATGTATACACTTCTAAAAAAATGGTTAATTCCTTGGGTATGAGTTTCGAGTCGATTCATGCGTGCCCGAACGATTGTATACTTTTCTGGAAAGAGCACAAGCATAAGGATAAGTGTCCTACTTGTGGTATGAGTAGATGGAAATTTTTTTTTCTAGAAAAGAAGATAAGTCAAAAAGTGCCAGAGAAGGTGTTAAGATATTTTCCCTTGACGCCAAGAATACAAAGACTTTATAGGTTGATCATTTCTTCTGTTTGATTTTTTATCTTTTTTTAAACATCTTGTTGTCAAGTCTTATTAAGTTAAGTCTACTTCTCAGCATCCCATGGATTGCGGAAAATATGACATGGCATTCAAGATCGACTTCTCCAGATGAAGTCATAAGTCATCCGGTGGATTCTACGTGTTGGAAATGAGTGGATGCTATGTGGCCTGATTTTGCTGATGAATTGCGTAATTTTTAACTTGGACTTGTAACAGACGGCTTTAATCCATATGGTAATAAGAACATCTCTTACAGTTGCTGGCTAGTTATGATTGTCCCTTACAACCTTCCACCTTCTTTATGCATGCGAAAAGGGTTTACGATGTTGTCGTTATTGATACCCGAAAAGTATGATCCAGGTAAAAACATTGATGTGTATCTCCAACCATTAATCTCAGAGTTGAATGAATTATGGTCCACCGGCAAGAGAACATATGACTCTCATAGCAAGTCTAGCTTTACAATGAAAGCAATTTTATTATGGTCTATACATGACTTTCCGGCGTACGGATATCTTTCGGGTTGCCAAACTGGGGGAAAGTATGCTTGTCCTGTTTGTGGTGAAAATGTAGATTCAAAAAGGCTTAAGCATGGGAAGAAGCATTATTATATGGGCACTAGAAGATTCTTACCCCTAAATCATCCTTTTAGAAAGCAGAAGTCACAATTTAATGGGCTCCATGAAAAAAGAAAGACTCCTCGGCGTTTGACTAGATTTGAAGTGCTGAGTAAGGTAGAAAATATTCCAATAACATATGGAAAAGAAATAAAGAAGGGGAACGAACCTGGGTTCCAAATTGGGAAGAAGAGGAAAATACCTATGGCCGATAAAGGAGAATCTATCGGGGATGATGAAGAAGAATCAACCCGGGTTGATGAGGAAGAATCAACCAAGAAACCAACAGCTTGGTCAAGGAGAACGATCATGTTTGACCTACCATATTGGAAGGTAAAGTAAAAGTATATTTGACAAATTTTTGACCATTTGAATTTTCTAATTTTATATGTACATTTATTCAGGATCTTCCAGTGCATCACAATCTAGATGTAATGCACGTCGAAAGTAATATAACACAAATTCTTTTGGCAACACTCATGGACACGAAGGGCAAGGTCAAGGATGGATTGCAAGCTCGTCAAGATCTAAAGTTAATGAAAATAAGAAAAAAATTATGGCCAGTTCAAAAAGGAAGTAAAATTTTCTTGCCAAAAGCTTCCTTAACTCTTTCTCGAGCTGAGAAAAAACTAATTTGTGAAACGTTGAGTGAGCTAAAGGTTCCTATTAGATATAGCTCCAATTGGAAACATCATGTAAGCATGGAAGATTTGCAAATCAAAGGTTAAAAATCACACGACAATCATATATTAATGCAACATTTGCTACCTGTGTTGCTGATGCACAGATTTAAGAAACAAAAGCCAGTGGTTACTGCAATTTGACAACTATCAATATTCTTTAAAGTAATATGCTCCAAGTTGATTTGTCGTGATGATCTTGCTATTGACAAACGACGTGTTATTGAAGCATTATGTGTCTTTGAAAAGTACTTTCCATCTTCATTTTTTGTTCCTATGATACACCTTATTATGCATTTGGCGAAGGAGGTACAAATTTGTGGACCTGTTAGATACCGCTGGATGTATCCTTTTGAAAGATAAGAAAATATATGGAAAGCTTTTAATTTATATATATATTTTATAGTCTTAGATATCATTAATAACGATTTCAATTTATTAGGATGATGAGAACGTATAAACTTTACGTAAAGAATCATACACGCCCTGAGGCATGTATTGCAATGCGCTGTATTACTGAGGAGGCAATTATGCATTGCATGGAGTACATGCCTGATGGTAGGAAGGGAAGCCATAAACGAGAGTGAGAGCCATTCATGGATTATGACGATGAATGTTCTAGTGAATATCCTCTTGACAAAAAGGCTACAAATCATTTCCTTGATCCAGTGAAGTACGAGCAGGCACGTAGATGGGTTTTGGAATCTTATGATGACATTGATTAATGGAAAGAGTACGTATAATTTGGTGTAGTTTTCATAACGATCATCATAAATGTCAACTTCTAGATTTTCCTTTTTTTATTTCATGACATCTTTGCACATTCGTAGGAAGCATAAGATTTATACCGAGGGCTGCACTTCAGGCGGTCAAAGGAGGAGGGGAGCCATAACATCTAAAAAACCATTACAGTTCATTCCATGGTTAATGCAACAAGTATGACTTTGACTTGTATTTAGTATAAGATATGCTTATTTTTTGTATTGATTCTATATTAATATATACATATATCTTTGTTAACATACCAGCTAGAAAATGAGACGCTAGAAAATGAGAAGGTGTCAGTCTTAAAGAGGTTAGCAGACGGTCCAGACCATAATGCGATATCTTATAAAGCTTATCAAGCTAATGGTTTTGTATTTCATACAAAAGGATCGAAAAGTAGCACGACAACACAGAATAACGGCGTTACAATGAAGGCGATCACGACATTTATATCACGTAAAAGTGATCCCAATGGGGCGGAAGATGAAACTACATACTATGGAGTGGTTAAAGAAATTCTAGAGCTGGACTATTTTAACTTTCAGCAAACGGTATTCTATTGTGATTGGGTACGGATAAAGGACAAGGTTAACGGTTGTGTTATTGATCCTGAAACTAACCTAATATATGTGAACTTGGAAAAACTCAAATGAATTTCAAAAGAGGAGGATGAGCCGTTTGTACTTGCATCTCAAGCATCTCAAGTATTTTATTGCAAAGATTTGACGAGGAACGATTATTGGCATATTGTCTTAGATGCCCCAAAGAAATTGACTTGAGATGTAGACGTGTATGAAGATCCTCTAGTGTTTAAGGGTACAACGCACGAAGGTTCCTTAGATTTGGCATTAGCTGGAAAGGTAATGGAAGAAGATGAAGAGGGTACTGAAGGGTCATGGGTGCAAGAAACTGAATAAAGTAGTTAATTATTTTAAGATACAATAATATTGTTATCTAATAAATTATGAGATAATTTTAAGACATTCATTCTCTATTTTTCTAATTCATGAACTTGTCATATAGTGATTTTGAATTTTAGTAGAATATTATCTCATACTGTGGTAAGAAAATTGGTTTTTTTAAGTGAAACTATTTTTATCCAATTTTATAACTACTATTTTGTAGTGACATGGCTCAAATCGAGGGAAAAAAGTGATTAGTTTTGATGAAAATACGTAACCAATTGGAGAAAATGGCGCCAAGTTTGTCTCTAATATTGGTGGCTTGATGAGGACACACTGTCCTTCTTTTATGAGTTTTGGCGATTTGTGCCTGACCATCACAAATAAATAATTTGGAAAAAAGTGACGGCAAATTGCTGGCTTTATAATAAGAATTTCTCAGTATTTTATGTTTTAACAATATCAAATAATCTTATGACAGGATGAGTACGATGTCCCCACATACATGAAAGGGAAAGTTCTCGCAAGGGCTTAGCGGTTGTGGTGTGATCCCAATTCCAAATATCGAAAGTTTAACTATGACCCGTATCCCAATGACGAGGTAAGAAGAACAAAATGTCCAAAAAGAGTTCGACCTGAAGATTGGGAAAGATTTCTTGAGTTGTAAAGAGAACCCAGAGTAATAACTCGTCGAGAAAGGTGCAAGGCTGCGAGGAAGGCTATGAAGAGGCCACATACATCTGGTAGACGTGGAAGTGGAAGAATAGCTGAAAGATTGGTAATTGAGCTAATATATATATTTTTAAGTAATATAGATGTTTCTGTTTGTGTTTACACTTTTACTTGACTTTTGTAGAGGAAGAGAAAATTCTAAAGTACTAGTTTTTAGGACAGATGTATACTTAGCTACACATACGAGAGTTGACGGATCTTATCTTGCACCAGAGCTTGATGTTGAGCTGGTAATCATTAATATAACTACTTAATAAATTTTAAATTAATCATCAATATAAAATAAACTTAAGTCTTTTGGTTTTAATTTCATTTACTGGAGAAAATAAGAAACATTTATAACGCTGGACCTGAGGTAGTCAGCTTAGACATTGACAACGATCCTATTGCACAAGTTTGTGGTAAAGATACTAAGGGTCGTACACGAGCATGTGGACTCAATGTTTCCCGAGAAGAAGTATTATCATCATATCACCTCAGAGATCAGTTACTTCAGGAAAAAACTGCGTGCTTGACTCTTGAGGAAGATTTGGTTCATGTCAAAGACAAACTTACAACAATGGACGAAAAGCTTTCAAGTTTGGCTGGGGGAAGGCAAGCTACTTTTGGCTCTGCAACATTCAATGTAAGAATATACCCCCCTTAATAGATCCTCAAGACAGTTGTAATTAGTTATTTTCATTCATTAATTTTTTTATATATATTAAATAATATCTGCATCTTACTCTAGCTTTTATCTTTCTAAAAATGAAAGGCTACAGAGTCTCCTTCAAGCCTGCATCCATCATCACCTATTGCTTTATCAGGTAAAGAACGCCCTTGTGAGCTACTATTCTTCACTGGTAAGATCGTTACAAGTGGGAAAGCTATAGGAAATTCACATTCTGCTGTGTACAATGTTATTATTGACGATGTGATGTACAATCTAGACATTGATTCAGCAGATAGCGACCCTTCACTATCGTCACTTAACGACGTAGAATTGGGATCAACTATTGTTTGGGCAAAGATGTCGACACGCTTCTTTAATTAGGTAGGTAGGTTACAGTCAATTTGCAATCTTATATAAAAAATATTTATGTTATGCAAATTGATGTATATACATTTTTTTCTTGCAGGTGGTGGTACTTGTGCTTCTCTTGGATTTGATCATAATAAGAGCACTTTTTTCATATCTCATTTTGTTTACTCGTACAGACTTATGTTATGATGATTTTGAGAATGGTTAAGTACATTCTATATTTTATCTTAGTTTGGGTTTCTAATTTTAAGATTTAATTATGCTACTATTTTTTGGTATATGCATGTATTACTAAAGCATGTGCAGATATATGTTGAAGGAGCAGTGTGAATATATTGTGCTCTCTTTGTTCCCTGGGCACTCTGAAAGATTCAAAAGGGTCTAATTGGAGCTTCAAGCATAAGGTAATCTTTAAATTTTGTTTTTTCCTAACACAAACCACTCATATGACTCATGATTTGTTTTGATGTTACTATAGTAGAAAGGATATGAAGTTGCAATTATTTCTTTCTCATTGAGTAATGACCACAGCTCAAATTTAGGAGCACAAGGTAATTCATATCCTCATTTTTCATTTATGATATCCAAGTAATTCATATTTCATGCTCTAAAATGTGAAGTACTATTTGTCATACTCAATAGAACATGGTCTTGATAATACCATAAAGTTCAAATGGAAAAGTTTAAAAGACGTGGGGCAAGTAAGAACATTAAAAATCAAGTTGGATTTTACATTCCCATCAGTTTGTTCGTTTACTAATTTAAACTTTGCAATTCGGTAAGCAGGAAAGCTGTATAACAATTTGCTTGTTTGAAGTGCTCTCTGTACTACACATGATGGCAATCATGTTATTCTCGGAAGCCAACTCATTGCTTGTTAGGAAGAATCTCATGGATACAATTGAAAGAAATCTATCGGAGGGTTTGTTCTTAAATCTATATCAGATAATTAGTTATTCTATAGTAGATCCGGCCTTATTATGTGCGATATAATGGATTCTTTATGATCATCATTACCAGATTGTAAGAAGGATTCTATTGATCTATTGCTGAAGGCATCTGAGTACTTAGAATTCTGTGTGAATCATATAGTGGGTCACCTGCCAAAAGAGATTAAGTAAGTTATATTGACAAGTTTCTTTTTTTTTTCTTTTGGCTGTATTCAATGTCTCTGTAAGTTTATTTGTAAACAATTTTTGTAGGACTAAATTGCCGAGAGATCTGCAGGGGGATGTTTTGGAGGCTATTTCCATCCAAGTTCTTGGTCAAGTATGTCTTCTTAAATTCCAATAATTTATTGTAACGTGCATTAATATTATGAGTCAACTTATTGGTCATATCAATGCAGGGCACAGAACTGCAGCTAGGTTTGGCTATTGAAAGTCAAATTGCCCCTTTGTCCGTCAAGAGGAGGTTGGCCTGTGAACATCTATGTTATTTTGCTCAGGTTAGTTTTAAAGCATTAGAAATGCCGGAAGAAACCCAAGTAATTGGTTTGTTGAACTGTAAAACCAAACACAAAAGACAATGATTGAAGTGGTATGCCTTTAAGACCGGAGCAAAATCCCCACTGGTAATGATGACCAATCTTTCATTATAAGCAAAGACTAATGATCACAGGAGATTCCAATATTGGTTCTAGATAACCATTCACATGGCTTCATATGTCAATTTCTAAGCCGAAACCACCCTAGTCAGCAACTTAAAATCCTTGTAAAAATGTCGCGACCTTAACAACCTCAACCTAGGATCTTTCTATTGAGAAGGAAAACACTTCAATTATGTCTCTCTATCATAATTGTTTGTTTTTATTTTTTAGGCTCACTACTGCCTATCAGGATGTGACTTCAATCATGGATATGGAAAGAAGCATATATTGTTCATAAAATGGAATACATAGAAGCAAAGGTTCCAAAAAGTTTATCCTTTGATCTTGTCCTTCTTTCCTGGATTTATGTAATTTCACAACTAAGATTCTTATCCTTTCATGATGCTTCAGGTGGCAGCATACTACTTCCATGGTCAAATCCTCGACAAGGGTACTGAGCCATCTAGTCATATCAATGTTGTCTGTTGTTTTCTTGCTGCGGACGAACTCCTAAGCGACAGCAAGAAAGCCTGCCTTAGCTTTTGCCTTTCAAAGCCCGTAACCAGGTTGGTTTGAATTTTTTTTATATTTATGGAGGTTCAAAGAAGTCTCCGAATACATATGAAATAGGGTAGTACCAAATTGATCAGTAAAAAATAGTCTTCTGAAATTGCCTAATCTTGTCATGTACTAAGTTTAGTTTTTGTTTATCGTGGTAGAGTTTTCTGAAATCTCTCCCACCTCTATATTTCTTAGTGCAACCATAAGAGTAGCTGATCATATCAGTTTTTTTTATTATACTAATCTTTTACAGAATTTAAGATGTTTCTCTTAAAGTCGTCGTAGACTAAAACTGACACATCCTATTAATTAGGATTACACTATAATTAAGATATTCCAACTTCTACCAATCTAACTTTTTGATTTTTGCCCAACCTAAACATCTTTAGTTGAAGATATCCCCTTGTTATACATTATGGCACTAGAAAGTTCATGATAAGGTAGAGAGGGTGATATTCTTCTAGTAAGCTTGACCTTTATTGCTAATACTTTTATTTCCTTGCTTTGGTTTATATTTCTAGAGCTCCTTCTCTGTGGGGTGTTATGAAGCATTTACATCAAAGAATACATGAAGTTGTATCGAGGAAGTCTCATATGTACGGTTATCTATTAGAACAAGATAAGTAAGAATCTAAATGTATTTAGTTATACTTGCAAGCAGAATATATCTCAAGATGATGCCCGCTTTTCACTAAGCTTAAACATTGGTTGGTAATGCAGGGCTCTCCAAACATTGCCTGAACTTCTAGATTTTGCATTGTCTTTGAGACCCGATGACTACAAATTGCCAGAAATAGATACAACATGGAGTTGTGAAGAATGGGAAACCCAAGATCAGACACTAAAAGGGCATCTTGAAAATGAACCAGAAAGAGAATGAAATTGTACAACCCTTTTTACCCCTACTTACTAAAGCTATGCTGTCAGGGGCGGGGCGGAGTGCTAGGCGGTGGGCATGGTTACCGTCGGGGTGGGGCACTATGCCGGAGGCGGAGCCGAAACACTATGTGTATAAGATGTCAATGTAAATTTGTAATGTATTTTTTAATTCAAACATGACTCAATGTATTATTTTTTTCTTGAACTTGGGTCTGGGAGAAAGACCTGCGTACTAAAGAGAGACCTGCAGACAATTCGTAATCAAAGAAAGAAAGTTTTTTTTCTAGAACTTGGGTCTTTTGGAGAGGCCTACGTACTAGAGAGAGAGAGAGAGTTAATGAGGAATTGAAGATTTTCTTTATTTTTATTTATTTATTGTTTGAAAATGCCAAATGATTTAGCCATTCTATGTTTTTTTGTTTTGTTTTTATTATTTATTTATTTATTATTAAGCCAAATCATTTGGAAAAACTAGAATTAAAAAAAATGCCCTAGGGCACCTTAAGAGAGGCGCCCCGCCCTTTCAAGCGCACTAAGGCGGCGTCCTAGGGCGGCAGGGCGGATAGTTGAAAATTGGGCGTCCCAGCGCTGCCCCGGAGCGCCCGGCAGCGCCCTTGATAGCATAGTACTAAAGTTCACATGTATTGTTGTTTATACATATGTCATTCTCGTTCTGATTAAACATTATGTTATATGGATGCATATCATATATACAAAATCAAGTAGTTATGTGTATTATCGAGTATATATTGCCTAATGACCTACTATTTTATTATACTATTGAGATTATCATATAAAGAAAATATTGCAATACAAAGAAAAATAATTTGGTGTATTTTCCTTCCAGTGGGATTTGGTAAATCCCTATCAACAATAATTTAATTTATGGAGTTTTGATATGATAAAGTGAAAGTAAGTGCACATGGGGCGGTCTCAATACAGTATGGAGGTGGCTTGACCTGTATATTTTAGGCTTAGGTGGGTTTGTGTTGATATTTGTAAGTCCTGCCTATATACATCAGGTTTGGGCTAAGGGGTGATGTCTCAAGCTGCACGATCCCCATAGCTAACCATATATCAAAATGATGAATACATGGATACCTCATATAACTCTTTCTTTTACTTTTCATTTTTCACTAGGCAAAATGATTTTTGACATTTCCACCGTTAAGCCCGTTTTAATAGGGATCATTAACTAGGTGGCGGAAATCAAAGTATCAAACTCAGATCTGTGATAAGAATTTCCGCTGACTTTACTAGCTGGGCCTGGTGGTAACAACTCCCACAGGCTTCACATAACTCTGAAGCGGTTGCTCAAGTAGTGCAATTACAATTGTTGTTAATCAAGATGCTTGCTTGAAGTCTCTATTTACTGACTGTCTAGGCAAGTAGAGTTTATAGGCGACATACTTGGTTGATCCAAAGCCTTCTAAACTGGAGTATGGGAAAAAAGACATTATCAGTATTATGTATGTCCTAGTTAAGTCTTGCAGAAGTCCTAAAACTACCCTAACTATTGAGTGATCTTCATCACATCACTCTTTCTGTAGATTTAATTTTGAGCCTGGATTTTGGAATCCAGGAATTTAGATGACTTGTAACCCGACTTCTAGGGTGTTGATTAATAAACCTAATTCGTGCTGCAGTGAAATGTACAAGGGTGGTGGAACGTAAAAGTGTTGATTGAGGCATCAAATGTAGTGTTGGTAGTTGAGTTTTAAACCGCACTCTTTTTCAAGTCTTGATACCACCTTACCATATCTAGTATTTTCTTCTCTTTTCTTCCGCATTGGTGCTTTTATATGTTTTAGCTGTGGACTAAGAGCAGTATTTCCAGCCAAGCTCTTGGTCTAGTATGTCTTCTTAAATTCCAATTTATTTGTTGTAATGTGCGTTAATATTATAAGTCAACTTATTGGTTGTAATGACCCGTATTTAATTATTCCTAATATTTACTCTTAATCCTATTCTTAATCTCATTGGCATATTAGATTCCATTCCTTCACGTTAAGTTCCACATTCATTTTCCGCATGTACTCTTTCATCCATTCTACTCATCCTTTATGCATCCATTTATTCCTTTCGGTGGTTTAGTATTAGATTCCATTAATAGTTTTGGGCGGTTCGGAGGTGTTTTGGAGTTAGAGGTGGTTTTGTGATCTTGGGAGCCTGTAGAAAGTTTGGTAGTGGTATTTATGTATTGTGTATCTGATTTGGGGTGGTTCCGGTGAACCGTTGGAGTGGCCGGTGGATTTCCGGGGTCGCCCGAGGAAAAGATTCCCTTTTGAGGGCTTAGGCATTTTGGTTGCCGAGGGGCGGTAGAGGTGGTGTGTTCACCTTGGGGAACCTTGGTTGGGTTTGTAGAAGTGTTTGTGTGGTGGTGGAGGTGGTTCGTAGACTTCCGGGGTGCCCGGGGTGGTCCGTGGTGTCTCCCGACAATTCCTTAGCTTTTCTGGTAAGTCCAGTTTTTGAACAGACCAGTTCTGTTCGAACAGGACTTTGTCTGTTCGAACAGGATCTTCCAGGGACAGTTTTCTTTCATTCCTGCAACATTCTGTTTGAAAAAGCCTTGTCCTGTTCAAAAAGATCTTCCCTGTTCGAACAGAGGTGCGATTTCAGCTGCGTCTGGGTTTATATACTTCATATCTTCATTCCTCCCTTCACTCCTTCACTCTCTCCTCTCCCAAACCTTTTCCTCTCTCCTCCTCACTTCTAATCCAACCTTCCTCATCGCTCGTGGATTCTTCCTCAGCTTCGCCGCGATCTCTTCTCCTATCCTCGGTAATTAATTCCCTTATTCCTTTTCCGTCAATTCCGCTTTATTTGGCTTTGGGTTTGATTTCTAGGGTTTGGATTTTATTCTAGTTTTCTGAAATTGCTGGTTGTTTGTTGTTCCTGGTGTGTGTTAGATTACCAGGCGTTCCTTTTGCTTTTCCGCGGATCGTAGTTGGGTTTCCGGGTTGGTTTTCTGCAGGACTCAGGATTTCCTTCAGGCGAGTTTTCCCTTCATTTCTAAATTCCTCAACTAGTTAATAAATGTTGATTTGAGTAGTACCCTGAACATAGAAGTGTTCTGATCAGTTAGGGTTTATTTTCATATTACTTCTCCGTATAATTGTTAACTCTTTAGTTACTATAGTTACATTGGCTTTGGGTTTTGCTAGAAGTTGTTAGTGTAGTTACTAGTAGTTGCATTATTATGGTTGGGTTCAGTCTTCTAGAGACTAAGGTTGCTTAGTTGTGATGACGGTTAGGTTACTGTTTCATCTGTTTGGATGGTGCAACCGAGTCATTGGGCATTTTGTTTAGGATTGTTGCCACGCTGTTCTGTAGGTGGTTATCTTATGTTTATTTTTCGGGTTCACGGATGTTACATTATGATCCTTGGGATCTGTTGCATTTTTTCAAATCATGTAAACTCTTTTAACTTATCGAGATCGGATACATAACAAAGCTCTACATCGCTTGACCTCCGATAGGATCGCAGGAGTCCTACATCGGGTTGAAATAGTAGGTGGGTCCAGGATAGATACTATCATACCTTATAAACCCATCCGGGAGTGTGGGAAGGTATTAGAAAGTATTTAAAATCAGGTATCGGGCTTATCCTTGAGGTTGAAATTCATAGAATGAAATATAGTTTGGACGTTGGCTTTGTGGGTTGAAAAGCCTGGAACACTTTGATCAAGTGAGTATCCACTAGCTTGGTCGAGCTTGAAAAAAATTGTACCCATTGTATCCCTTTAACTGATCTCTTTAAGTCAAACATGCTAGCGGTTGATCAACCATTAATTATTATAATAGGATTGCATCACGTTTTCAACATCAACTCATTTAGCATTTAGAACTTAGCACATATCACATCATTGGCATATCATTGCATCTTTCCCTCATTGTCACATTCCCTCCTTTTCTTATATTTCATATTCTTACTCCGGTTACTCTTATATTTCCTTTCTGTTCTTACTACTCAGTTACTTGGATCATGAATCTATTAGTTACTATTATTCTACTTTAACTTACTTTATCTATTTCACTTCACTCTCCTTATCTATATCTGCTTACTAGTATGTTATTTAGACTTGTTGGGTATTCAATGAGCCGTGGTTTTGCTCACTCTCGCATTGCTTCCCCCCTTTCAGAGGTTTAGTGGTCTGAGTTGCTGAGAGCCTCAGCAGTATTTGGAGCAGTTGACGCTGCCGACCAGTTTTAGCTTAGACTTTTGTTGTTATCTCAGAGTATGTTACTGTACCTTATTTTAGACATTGTATATATTTTTGTCAGATATGTATATATGTTTTTTGCTTCCTCTATGTTGTTATTTCATTTCTTTACTCTGATGATTATTGCTATATGTGAATAACCGAGCCAGAATTTGTCTACGGCTTGGCTATTTGTGGGGTAGAATCTTTGGATTCCCCGACCTGCACTACTTAGAATCTAGTAATTGGTCAAGCTACCGATTACCGAATTTTGGGGCGTGACAGACTAGGTATCAGAGCGTAAGGTAAATCCTTATCTCTGTTATTGCAGGTCACATGACGAGTTACTCTTTTGACGGAGTTAGGATCGATTCTTTTTTGATTTTCATATTTATCAAATTTCTTTCCTATTCTAATCCTTCCCTATCCATTCTGAGTTATATTTCCTTATTTGTAACGGATGGCTACAGGTGACAGAGTCAGGGGTCTTGCTCGAACCCGTGGGGGTATCCGAGGAGGTGTTCGTCAGGGTTTGCGGAGTGGCGCAGTTGCTGATGAGCCAGTGGTTAGTCAGGAAAGTTTGGGGTTCGTTCCGATTCTATCGACTGAGCCGATAGCTTCTGAGGCTGGCTTTAGCGTGGGAGTAATACCAGGTGTTCAGCTTCAGCAGGGTACCCTACCTACTCCAGTGCTTCCAGGGCACCCAAGAGTTTTACAAGTACCAGCAGCTTCAGGTGTTTTAGTCGAGATGAGATAGTTTATAGAGAGTTTTGCCGCTTCCTTTCAGCAGGCTAGGAGCCCAGTGCACAGGGAGTACAGGTACTTAGAGCAGCTTCAGAGGTACAAACTCCCTATATTTTCCAACACGTTGATTCCTTCAGAGGTTGAGACTTGGTTCAGGTCTATAGAGAAGACCTTGGACGCGATAAAGTATCCAGACGATCAGCGGGTGACACTTGCAGCTTACCTACTTCAGGGCGAGGTAGATTATTGGTAGGATATGGCCAAGAGGACAGTTTTGGAGTCTCCTATTCTTTGGTCATCATTCCAGGAACGTTTCTTCGATCAGTACTTCCCTCAGAGCTACTGGGACGCTTGCATTTCAGAGTTTTACGTACTTGAGCAGGGTGATATGAGTATTGCTGGGTATGATAAACGATTTAACGAGTTATCTCGTTACATTCCGTTCATTGTTGATGACGAGGAGCAGAGGGAGATGAAGTTCCTAAAGGGACTTCGTCCATATTTTAGGAGGTTCTTGATTACTTCCGGTGCCAGTACATATAGAGATGTTTTTCTAAAGCTTTGGCTTTGGAGAAAAACGATACCGAGGATCGCAAGTCCAAGGACTTGAGGGACTAGCAAAGGCAAGACTAAAGAACCGATAAGGGCAAGGCAGTCCAGACGCAGTACACTAGCTTGGGTTCGAAGAGGCCGAGGTTTGTGAGTACTTCAGCTAGAGTTGTGGGCGGACAGTATTTTGAGAGAGCACAGTTTGCTTCACGTCAGTGTTGGAACTGCGGGGAGTCGGGGCACGTCAACCAGCAATGTCCTAAACCAGTCAGAGGACCACAGCCATAGTGGCAGTTTTAGAGTCAAGTTGGTTTTCAGTCGCGACCGCAGCAGATTCAGCAGTTTCCGCAGCGACAGTTTCAGGGTCCTCAGGGCAGACAGATAGTTCCAGGACCTCAGGGTGCTTAGAGACCACATCATCCAGTGCAGCAACGGCAGGGCCACGGACAGAGCAGGATGTACGCAGTGGGGAGGCGAGGTATTCGTACTGCTTCACCTGTGGTGGAAGGTATGATCCATATTTCTTCATTGCCCGCTCATGTCCTTTTCGATCCTGGTGTATCACATTCATTCATCACATCTGCATTCCTCTACATTATTGGCTTTGAGTCTTCTTTATTGATAGATGAGGTTTCTGTGGGTACTCCTTTAGATTCTTCGGTGTCCATCTCACGTATATGTAGAGATTGCCCGATAGTTATTTGTGGTCTTATCCTCTCAGCAGACCTATTAGTTTTGTCGATGCATGAGTTTGACATCATCCTAGGCATGGATTGGTTGTCGACACACCGGGTCACTTTAGATTGCTTCGAGAAGATGGCTACCTTTCGTATTCCCGGCGAGAGGCGCTTCGTGTTCTCTAATTTTAAACATGTACAGACAGGGGACGGCTTACTAGCTTTCTTAGAGTTAGAGTCCTCAGACGTGGACGTCAGCTCTATTCCGGTAGTTTGCGATTATTCTGACGTGTTCCAGCAGATTCCCAGGTTATCGCCGACGAGAGTGATTGACTTTGGCATAGATCTTGTTCCGGGTACAGCACCGATTTCGAAGGCACCGTACTGTATGGCGCCTGTTGAGCTGAAGGATCAGATTTCCGAGTTGATGAGTCAGGGTTTCATTCGACCGAGTACTTCACCGTGGGGAGCTCCAGTTTTGTTCGCAAAGAAGAAGGACGGTTTGATGCGTTTGTGTATAGAGTACCGCGAGTTGAATAAAGTCGCGATCAAGAACAAATATCCGTTGTCGAGGATCGAGGACTTGTTTGACCAGCTTCGAGGAGTGCAGTTCCTTTTGAAGATAGATCTTAGATCAAGATACTACCAGCTGAGGATCAGGGCAGCTGATGTGCCGTAGACAGCTTTTCAGACTCGTTACGGACACTATGAGTTTTGGGTAATGCTGTTCGGTTTGACGAACGCCCCCGCAACCTTTATGGACTTGATGAACCGTGTTTTCATCCATTTTCTTGACCGGTTCGTCATTGTGTTCCTCGATGACATATTGATCTATTCGAAGACCGAGGTAGAGCATGAGGAACATTTGAGGATTGCTTTACAGACCTTGTGGGAGAACGAACTATTTGCTAAGTTTGAAAAGTATGAGTTTTGGCAGCAGGAGGTGAAATTCCTAGGACACGTGGTATCTAAGTATGGAATTGCAGTAGATCCTTCTAAGGTTGCAGCAGTCACAGATTGGGTACAGCCGATGAGTGTTACTGAGATTCACAGTTTTCTGGGTTTAGCGGGTTACTATCGTAGATTTATCGAGGGGTTTTCGCGGATTGCAGCTCCTTTGACTCGTTTGACATAGAAGGACGTTCGGTTCATTTGGGATGACCGATGTACTTAAGCTTTTGCCGAGTTGAAGAGCAGATTGACAATAGTACCAGTTATGATTGTTCTATCTAGTGGGCAGAGATATAGAGTATACAGTGATGCATCGCTTAGTGGGCTTGGCTGCATTTTGATGTAGGAGGGCAAGGTGGTGGCTTACGCTTCGAGACAACTTAAGGTACACGAGAGGAATTATCCTACTCATGACCTCGAGTTGGCAGCAGTGGTTTATGCACTAAAGATTTGGAGACATTACTTATACGGGGAGAGGTTCGGGCTTTTTTCTGATCACAAGAGCTTACGGTATCTTTTCTCGCAGAAAGAGCTGAACATGAGACAATGTAGGTGGATGGAATTTCTGAAGAACTATGATGTAGATTGACAGTATCATCCAGGGAAGGCAAACGTGGTGGCCGACGCTTTGAGCCGTTGACCTAGGGGATTACTTGCACGTCTGATGATTCGTGAGTGGACGATGCTTAGTGATATCGTAGAGTTCGGGATGACCATGAGTTCACAGACTACGGGTGATCTTATTGCAAATTTGAGAGTTCAGCCTTCTTTGATTTCTCGGATTATGGAGGTGCAGCAGCAGGGCGACAAATTACAGTCTTGGGATTCAGACGATACCCGACCTGATTGGACAACTAGTTCAGATGGCAGCATCAAATACAAGGGCAGATTATGCATGCCAGATTCCGAGGTACTGAAACATGAGGTTCTGAGTGAGGCTCATGGTTCGGGATGCACTATCCATCCAAGCAGTACAAAGATGTACCAAGACCTGAAGAGACATTTTTGGTGGGACAATATGAAGCGCGAGATACCTGATTTTGTTTCCAAATGTCTTACTTGCCAACAGTGAAGGCCGAGCATCAGAAATCGGCAGGACAGCTTAAACCCTTACCTATTCTGGAGTGGAAATGGGAGCATGTGACGATGGACTTCATATCGGGTTTACCGCGGACGAAGAAGCTACATGATTCTATTTGGGTGATTGTGGACCAACTAACCAAATCGGTGCATTTTATTCCGCTTCATATGACGTTCACAGTGGATGAGTTGAGCAGGATATATGTGAGGGAATTTTTTCGCTTACACGGGGTTCCAGTGTCTATTGTGTCAGATAGAGACGCCAAGTTTACCGGAAAATTTTGGCAGAGTTTTCAACGAGCTATGGATACTAGACTGGATTTCAGTACAACATTTCACCCTCAGACCGACGGTCAGACAGAGCGAGTTAACCAGATCCTTGAGGATATGCTTCGAGCTTGTGTTTTGGACTTCAAGGGCAGCTGGGACGAGTACTTACCTTGGGCGGAGTTCGCGTACAATAACAACTTTCAGTCGAGCATCGGGATGGCATCATACAAGGCTTTATATGGTAGACCATGCAGATTACCTTTGAGTTGGGCTGAGGTTGGCGAGCAGAGTTTACTGGGGCCAGACTTAGTTCGGGAGACCACAGAGGCAGTTACTATTATCAGATATCGACTACGTACAACTCAGAGCCGACAGAAGAGTTACGCCGACATCCGCAAGAGACCGTTAGAGTTTCGGATCAAAGATCATGTTTTGCTGAAGGTTTTACCGATGAAGGGCGTGATGCGTTTTAGTAAGAAGGGGAAGCTAGCTCCGAGATATATTGGGCCATTTGAGATTCTGGATAGAGTTGGAGAGTTAGCGTACCGGTTAGCATTACCGCCACAGCTGAGCAGAGTTTACAGCGTCTTCCACGTTTCTATGTTGAGGAAGTACGAGCGGGATCCTACTCACGTGATTGATTGAGGACCGATAGAGGTTCAGGGCGATGCCTCGTATATTGAACATCCGGAGTGCATTTTGGATCGGGAGGAGAAAGTTCTTCGTAACAAGGTTATTCCTTTTGTGAGAGTCCAGTGGAGTCACCATGGACCAGAGGAGGCTACCAGGTAGTTGGAGGCCGATGTGAGGAGACACTATCCGCATTTATTCTTAGGTTGAGGTATGTGTTTAATTTCGAGGACGAAATTTTCTTTTAGGGCGGTACATTGTAATGACCAGTATTTAATTATTCCTAATATTCACTCTTAATCCTATTCTTAATCCCATTGGCATATTAGATTCCTTTCCTTCACGTTAAGTTCTGCATTCATTTTCCGCATGTACTCTTTCATCCATTCTACTCATCCTTTATGCATCCATTTATTCTTTTTGGTGGTTTAGAATTAGATTCCATTAGTAGTTTTGGGCGGTTCAGAGGTGTTATGGAGTTAGAGGTTGTTTTGTGGCCTTGGGAGCCTGTAGAAAGTTTGGTAGTGGTATTTATGTGTTGAGGATCTGATTTGGGGTGGTTCCGGTGAACCGTTGGAGTGGTCGGTAGATTTTCGGGGTCGCCCGAGGAAAAGATTCCCTTTTGGGGGCTTAGGCGTTTTGGTTGCCGAGGGGCGGTAGAGGTGGTGTGTTCACCTTAGGGAACCTTGGTTGGGTTCTTAGAAGTGTTTGTGTGGTGGTAGAGGTGGTCCGTGGAGTTCCGGGGTGCCCGGGGTGGTCCGTGGTATCTCCCGACAATTCCTTAGCTTTTCTGGTAAGTCCAGTTTTTGAACAGACCAGTTCTGTTCGAACAGGATTTTCTAGGGACAGTTTTCTTTTATTCCTACAACATTCTGTTCGAACAGAGGTGCGATTTCAGCTGCGTTTAGGTTTATATATTTCATTTCTTCATTCCTCTCTTCACTCCTTCACTCTCTCCTCTCTCTAACCTATTCCTTTATTTTTTTTGCTCAATAAGAAGTAAATTTATAATAAACCCGAACAATACATACAAAAAGGGTGGGAGAATGCAATCAACCCACACTCCCATTTAACAAAATCTGAAATATATTCGCACGAAGGAACCTCTATCTTATGCAAATAGGAAGGCTTCCCATCATTTGATTCAATAATGTCTTCCGAAAGCATCGCGCCTCTTTTTGCAAGTTTATCAGAACTAAAGTTAGCTTCCCTCCAAGTTCTTGTAATTCGGATTTTGGTCATCTTTTTCTTAACTTCCTTCCACACATTTTCAAGAGACCACGGGATAATATCGTTGCTAAGGGCAGTAACTGCCCCTGAAGAGTCCGACTCTAGCCATGCTATTACCCAACCATTAGATGTAGCCGTTGCCAACCCCTGAATCAAAGCAGTACACTCTGCCATGTAACTTGTTACAGCCCAAGCCCCATATCCATTGTCATAAGAACTACCCCGCGATGATTACGGATAATGAACCCTGCACCTCCCTTGCCTGGGTTACCTTTTGCAGCGCCGTCCGTATTTACCTTAATCTCACCCACCTCCGGCAGAGCCCAGAAACAGGATCTGACAACCATATCCTTTCTAGGATGGCAAGGAACCCTAAGACTACAGATAATATTCAGATCCTCCTGATTATTGTCCATTACTGCCTTAGACAAAAAAGCAGTTTCCTGAATACGATACTGCCATTTTTTTTTCTCTTTATCAATCTGCATTATGACCTGATCATAACGACAATCATTTCTGGCTTTCCAGATGAGGTTTGAGCACCCCATACCACCCCCAACCATAGGTCCTTCAAGTAGGGGCTCAACTTATCGGCCGCCTTTAGAAAGCTTTGCAGATTCCAGTCTGTAATCTGAATTCTGAATAACTAAGAAATCCATTCCCAAAGAGTTCGAGTAGTCTTAAAACCCCACTGAATATGGTTAGAAGACTCTTCAGCTTCCTTACACAGGCAACACATTGAGACAACATCAATGCCCTTCTTCCTAATGTTTTCATCCGTAGGCAAACAGTCGTGTATAGGCCTCCAGCCCCACATACCCAATCTTGGATGAATAGCCTTTCTATATAGGTATTTACTCCACCAACAGGTCTGACCTTTCTTTCTTATTTCTTGGAACCCACTTTTAACGAAAAACTTTCCTTGAACATCTGGTTTCCAAACCTTCTTATCTGGCTTGCCACTGCTGATTGTAATGCCATTGATGTCAATGTTCAACATGTGTAAAATTACTGCCAGGATCGTAGGCACGTTCCATTGCCCATCTACTATAATGCAACTCAGTTTTTCTTTTAAAGTACTCCACGGAAGAGAATAAGAGTTTATAAGGTCCTTGAGAGAAAGCTGATGACACCAATTGTCCCTCCAAAGATCAATATCTTCCCCGTTACCAATAATCCACCCACTTCTTTGTTCAACTTCCGTAATAGCCCATCGAACCCCTGCCCAGACTGAAGAGCCCTGAGTTGCAAAGATTCAGTTTCAAGCTTTCGTTGTAAACTTAGCTCTCATAAGTTTAGACCAATCATCCTTCCCGTTAAGAAAGTTCCATGCCAATTTCATTAGGAGAGACAGGTATACTTCTTTCATACTTCTAATGTCCATGCCCCCTTCTTTCCTTGGTTTACAGGTTTTATCCCACTTGACCACACAAGCTTTTTGAACTGCTGAGTTGCCTGACCATAAAAAATTCCAGAGAATTCTTTCCCCCTCTTGAATTATAGTAAAAGGCCACTTATACACCCCCATATTAAAGATAGAGAGACTGCTAAGAACAGATTTAACGAGGACCACTCTTCCTTGAATAGAAAGCATACTACCTACCCATCCACTAGCTCTCTTGTTAATCTTCTCAATAAGAGGTCGAATGGTATCCTTAGTAACTCTTCCTTGCATAATAGGAATTCCTAAATAATTTTCTGGAAGGGTCCCCTCACTAAAGCTGAACAAATCTTTTACTTTCTCCTTTTTTTAAGTCTTAATAGCTCCCAGAAAAAGCCTTCTTTTGGATTTACTGAAGACCTTCCCTGTTGCTGCTTGATATCTCTCGAGCCATTTCTTAAGAATCTTCAATCCCCTTAAGTGACCATTCACAAACACAAATATGTCATCTGCAAACAATAAGTGAGATGGAGCGGTCACTCCCTTAATAGCAAGCATAGGCCTAACCCAACCCCCCAAAACCAGATTATTAACCCCTTTACTCAGTGTATCTTCTGCAAGAGCAAAGAGAGTGGGTGACAGAGGATCCCCCTGTCAAAGCCCCCTCCCAGCTTTAAAGAAACCTGTTGGACCCCCATTAACCAAGATAAAAATGAAGCCACTTGTATGGAGGACTTGTACCCATCTGCAAAATTTAGTAGCAAAACCCATTCTTCTTAAAACTGCCAGTAAGAATTCCCAGCTGAGGGTGTCGTATGCTTGAGCAACATCGAGCTTAATTCCAACATTTCCACCGTTCCTTTTTTTCCCGAGCTCGTTTATAAGTTCCGAGGCAAGCCCCACAGTGCTATGAATATCCCTTCCTTGAATAAAAGCATATTGTTCTTTGGATACAACTCTTTTAACTATAGTTCTCAGTCTCACCGTGAGTAACTTGGAAATAATCCTAATCACGAAGTTGCCCATACAAATTGGCCTAAAATGCTTCAATTCTGTGGCGTTTTTGATCTTAGGGATGAGCGTGATCAGGTTAGAATTAAGACCATTAGGAAGAGTTGCATCTATGAAATATGATCTTATTGCCCCATAAACCTTAGCTCCAACAATGTCCCAACAGTGCTGAAAAAGCACCCCAAAAAACCCATTCGGACCAGGCGAACTGTCAGGAATAAGGCTAAATACCGCTTCCTTGATCTCTAATAAATCTGGTAATGCGGTGAGAAGTTGGTTATCCTCATCTGAGATACTTTGCAGCACCAATCCAATAAGTTCTTCATCGCTGTTAGTAGGCTGGAAAGCAAACTTTTCAGTGTAATATTTTTCAATATACGCTTTTATATCAACCTGTTCTTCCAGAGCTACCCCGTCATCTCTTTTAATGCAATGAATCATACTCTTAGATCTTTTTAGCTTAACCATTTTATGAAAGTAGGCAGTGTTCCTATCTCCAGACTCGAGCCACTTCACCCTGGACTTCTGCTTCCAAAGATCCTCATCGTTCTTCAGAGCTATAACGGTTTGCCTTTTGGCCTGGTTTATCCCATCTGCAATCCTATCGTTCTCCACATCAACTTCTTGTTGTCTTTCCAATTCTTCTATCTTGTCACTGAGGACAACGATGGCTTTTTTACTACCCCCCAATACATCCCTGTTCCAATCTTTTAGTGCCATCTTGAGTCTTTTTAATTTCTTACTTAGAACAAAGAGAGGATTCCCTTGAAGATCTTGCTCCCAGCTTAACTTAACCACCTCTAGAAATTTCTCGTGGTTAATCCACATTTTACAGAATCTGAATGGGGCATTAACTGGTTTTGGACAGCCCATTTCCCAACCCATTAGAGGAGCATGATCAGAACTAGTCTTAGCCAACACCTTGTACTTCCAATCACCGTACAGGTCCATCCAAGCTTTGTTCATAAACATTCTGTCCAGTTTACACAGAATTCGATTCTTACCCCTTTGACAATTACTCCATGTGAATCTAGCCCCCATAGACGGAACTTCCATAAGGTTCGTACTAGTAACAAAGTCCTGAAATTCAGAAACTGCTTTCCACCTTACACCCCTACCGCCTCTTTTCTCTTCATCACGAAGGATTACATTGAAATCTCCAGCCACAAGCCAAGGAAGATTAGTTTGCCCAATTACAAGAAGGTCATCCCACAATTTCCTACGATTAATGTAGGAGCAGTGGGCATGAATGAAGGAAATAATAACATTCTCAAATAAAATTATGATCTGCTGGGAGGATTTAGCTAATACCGTAGGCTTCTCCTAATTTTTTCCCCATAGGATCCAGATATTAGGAATCTTATCACCATTATCGCAAAAGATTGCATTAATAGTCATGGATGAAATCCCTAACCTCCTTAAACTTTTACTTGAAGGAAAAATTTTTGGTTCAAAAATACCTAAGATGGTGGGATTGTACTTCTTAATCATACCTCTAAGAGTAGTGCAGGTATCTTTATTCCTAGCTTCTCAACAGTTCCAGCTAAGGGCTCTAATCATCTTAACCTTTGTTGCTGCCTCCTTGTGCTCTTCATTATCATTGAAACATTTGAGACCTTTGCTTTATAAAGTCTCAAATTTTTCCTATTTCTTACTGTTGTCCATTCAGTCTCCATATCCAAGTCTTGTAAATTGCTAAGAGCATCTTCTCCATTTATACTCTCACCAGACCATTCCTCAGATTCTGCAGACGTTCCTTCAGAGTTGTTGTTTCCTACCTCCATCCCTTCGGTATTATTATAATTACTGCCTGTTTCTTTCACCTTGTCTGCCCAAGATTGCTTAACAATACCTGCCTCTCTAGCCACTTCATTTCCAAGTTCCCCTTCCCAAGAGAAAGGTACCATGCTATTTGATCTGGTAAGATTGGCATTTTTATTACTACCACCCATTCTTTCAATGGTATTGTCCCAAGTCTCCACTGCTCCTTTGTGAGATTTCTGCTTAAAAATTGGATTTCCTGTCTCCTTACTACTTGGTGTCTTATCCACTAAGATTCCTTTTTGTTTATCACCCGCCTTGTCTTGCTCCTTCGTTTGCTCTTCTCTTTGTTCATCCTTCTTCTTATTCCTATTCTCTTTCTTATTCTTTTTTCCATCTTCCCCTGCTTTTGTGGTGACATTTTCAACATGGATTTCCTTTCTAACATCTCTACATTCAGATATAATATGCCCAACCACCTTGCAATGGGAATAAACTTTAGGGGTTCTCCCTAAAATAACTTCTTGAACAAATTCATAGTTATCATTCTCAACAAATATTTTTGTGGGCACCGGCAAAGAGAAGTCAATATCCACTAGGACACTAACATAAAGCCCAATATTCCTTCTTAGTGTACTGCCATCTACTTGCACCGGGTTTCCTATCGTTCTGGACATAGACATAAGTATATCTTCCTCCCAGTATTCATTTGGCAGACCAGGGAATTTTATCCATACCATTGCATTTGAGTTCTTTTGCTTCAAAACATCAAAATTTGGTGCCCAAGGAATAACCCTCAGTAACTGACTTTCAATATGCCAAGGGCCACCCCTCCATATCTGAAATTTATCCTCTTCATTGTCTAGTAGAATTGTAAAGAAACCTTTCCCCAATGGGATAAATTGACAAGTTCCTTTGAGTTTCCACAGAGACATTGCAACATCCCTTGCTATAGCTAATTTTGTTTTCATAAGATCTAGTCTACCAATAAGGCTGAATTTAAACCTTTCTACTCCCCTCTTCACGTCATCCTCAGGAATCTTAATCATGGGAAATTCTCCTCGCATCCCAGGCATTGGAAGAGAGCGAATATCCACTGATTTCAAGTTAAATAAGCCAGCAAAAGACCGCTGAGTTTCCTGATTCACCGCTTTAACCTTTGATGCGGCTTCCATCTCCCATAGATCCATTGTAACCCACAATTTAGTTTATATCTTCGAGACCTTCATCAAGGATCCCCCAAAATGCACCACAATTTCCCCAAAGGAAGAAGAGCCATCCCTGATTTGGAAGGAGACAACCACCGCTAATCCTGAGATCGAGCACTCGATCTGTGGTGAAAATTTGGTTTTTTAGGGTTTTTCAACTTTTTTTCAAGGTTAGTAGTCCATAACCTTTTCCTCTCTCCTCCTCACTCCTAATCCAACCTTCCTCTTCGCTCGTGGATTCTTCCTCAGCTTCGTCGCGATCTCTTCTCCTATCCTCGGTAAGTAATTCCCTTATTCCTTTTCCGTCAATTCCGCTTGATTTGGCTTAGGGTTTGATTTTTAGGGTTTGGATTTTATTCTCGTTTCCTTAAATTATTGGTTGTTTCTTGTTCCTGGTGTGTGTTAGATTACTAGGCATTCCTTTTACATTCCCGCAGATCGTAGTTGGGTTTCCAGATTGGTTTTTCGCAGGACTTGGGATTTCCTTCAGGCGAGTTTTCCCTTCATTTCTAAATTCCTATACTAGTTAATAAATGTTGATTTGAGTAGTAATCTGAGCATAAAAGTGTTGCAATCAGTTAGGGTTTATTTTCATATTACTTCTCCGTATAATTGTTAACTCTTTAGTTACTATAGTTACATTGGCTTTGGGTTTTGCTAGAAGTTGTTAGTGTAGTTACTAGTAGTTGCATTCTTGCGGTTGGGTTCAATCTTCTAGAGACTATGGTTGTTTAGTTGTGATGATGGTTAGGTTGCTGTTTCATCGGTTTAGATGGTACAACCAAGTCATTGGGCATTTTGTTTAGGATTGTTGTCACGCTCATCTGTAGGTGGTTATCCTATGTTTGTTTGCCGGGTTCACAGCTGTTACATTGTGATCCTTGGAATCTATTGCATCTTTTCAAATCATGCAAACTCTTTTAACTTATCAGGACCGGATACATAACAAAGCTCTACGTCGCTTGACCTCCGATAGGATCGCAGGAGTCCTACATCGGGTTGAAATAGTTGGTGGGTCCAGGATGGATGCTATCATACCTTATAAACCCATCCGGGAGTGTGGGAAGGTATGAGAAAGTATTTAAAATCTGGTACAGGGCTTATCCCTGAGATTGAAATTCCTCGGAATTAAATATAGTTCGGACGCTGGCTTCGCGGGTTGAAATGTCTGGAACACTTTGATCAAGTGAATATCCACTAGCTTGGTCAAGCTTGAAAAAAATCGTACCCATTGTATCCCTTTAACAGACCTCTTTAAGTCAAACATGCTAGCGGTTGATCAACCATTAATTATTATAATAGGATTGCATCACGTTTTCAACATCAACTCATTTAGCATTTATAACTTAGCACATGTCACATCATTTGTATATCATTGCATCTTTCCCTCATTGTCACATTCCCTCCTTTTTTTATATTCCTTATTCTTACTCCGGTTACTCTTATATTTCCTTTTTGTTCTTACTACTTAGTTACTTGGATCATGAATCTATTACTTACTATTATTCTACTTTAACTTACTCTATATGTTTTACTTTACTCTCTTTATCTGTATCTGTTTACTAGTATGTTATTTAGACTTGTTGGGTATTCAGTGAGCCGTGGTTTTGCTCACTCTCGTATTGTTTCTCCCCTTTCAGAGGTTGAGTAGTCTGAGTTGCTGAGAGCCTCTGCAGTATTTGGAGTAGTTGGCGCTGTCGATCAGTTTTAGTTTAGACTTTTGTTGTTATCTCAGCGTATGTTGCTGTACCTTATTTTGGACATTGTATATATTTTTGTCAGATATGTATATATGTTTTTCGCTTCCGCTATGTTGTTATTTTATTTCTTTACTCTGATGATTATTGCTATATGTGAATAGCCGACCCAGAATTTGTCTACGGCTTGGCTATTTATGGGGTAAAATCTTTGGATTCCCCAACCTACACTACTTAGAATCTAGTATTTGGTCAAGCTACCGATTACCAAATTTTGGGGCGTGACATTGGTCATACCAATGCAGGGGGAAGAACTGCAGCTAGGTTTGGTTATTGAAAGTCAAACTGCCACTTTGTCCATCAAGAGGAGGTTGGCCTGTGAACAACTAAATTATTTTGCTCAGGTTAGTCTTAAAGCATTGTTTGGACTCGGGTTCCATATGGCCATTTTTCCCAGGTAGCCTAACCAACATGAAAAATTTCCCTTGTAGGGCTTCACTATAATCAGATGCATTTCTAGCTGTGGCTCGGACAGGCCAACTATCTCTCATCTTTAAGTCGAGTTTTGATCAAACTTTAACTATTTAATAGGATTAGAAACACCTAAACTAAGCCCAACCTAATTTAATGCAGCGACATTTTTTTTTTCTAAATTTTTTGTGAGTTTCTATATTTTGAAGGCCAGTTAAATGATATAATGCACCTAAAACTATTAGACGCACCTCTTAAATTAAAATAGACACACTTGAGTCTTAAGCACACACGCCTTCTCCTTTCTTTTAGAAATATCTATCAGGCTGTGCTGGAGCCTGAAGATACCTTTGGAGTTGGAATACTTTAGCTGGTTCAAATGTTGGAGTGAACCATGATTTTAAATCTAGTGCCACAGCTTAAACCCCCACTAGGTTTATTTAAAAGTAGACTTTAAGTTAAGCTGAAACAAACAAAAAGAAATCAAGATTTGATAAACACACACATATCTCTCTCTCAATTCCTTGATCGTCGCTTAACGATGCTTCGATCCGAGTTCTATTCCCACGCTAATGCCATGTGAGATATCCCTTGCTCCTTGTGCTCAAATCCTACTTTTCTCTCTCATTTCTACATCTTTAATGAGTAATGACACCACTAAAATTCTCACTTCTCTCCCACTACCAGTAAGAGAAACCTTTCTTCTTTCTTTCTTTCCATAATAGTTTTTCTTTAATGAATTTGTTTTTGCCGCTTATTGTAGGATGCTGAAAGATGGGATGCACATCATCATCCATTTCCAGGAATACTTAAGACAATGCCATATTCAAGAAGAAGAAGAACAAACTCAATATTGTAGAGACTGGTTTTCGTTCCAGCAATGCGAATCCCAGTAGAATCTGATGCTCAAAGAGCTCTTATAGGTTTAGTGCCTCAAGATATCGTTAATAACCTATCGTTGCTTCATAATCATCTCAATCGCTAATGATATAGGTAAGTTCCCCTATAGAAGATACGTTTTTTTTATTACCTGTTAATTGCTTTTTTCTCAGAATCTAGTTGGCATAGTTACTTGGTCATTTGAAAATTATCTGCAATACTGTGCTCAAGTTATAATAAAGAAGACTTCGAAGAGTCCTAAACTTATATCCATGAAAATCATACAATTTTGATCTGCAACTCTGTAGGCAAAATATGACACTCACCGGCTTTCCTCTATACTTTGCTCTGCTTTCGACTATGCGAGAGCTAGTAGTCTCAGTATTGGTGCTTGCTTGTGAAGTATTTGTTTTGTTTTTTTGAAATATGTTGCCAACAAATTATTAGTTTATGAAAATGAATCTCATCTTGCAGGTAGATTTGCCTTGTCCGAACTACAGCGTGCTCTTCAGGAATACTTACCTATTGTGCTTGGATTAACTAAGAAAGGTTTTGGACCTCATTTTTCATTTTTGATATCCAAGTAATTCATATTTTGGGCTAAAAAATGTGAAGTACTATTTGTCATACTAAACAGAACACGGTTTTGATAATACCATAGAGTTTAAATGGAAAAGCTTACAAGACATGGGGCAACTAAAAGCATTAGAAATCAAGTTGGATTTTACATTCCCATTAGTTTGCTCGTTTACTAATTTAAACTTTGCAATTCGGTAAGCAGGAAAGTTATATACCAAATTCTTGGCTTGAAGTGCTCTCTGAACTACATATGATAGCAATCCTATTATTCTTAGAAGCCAACTCCTTGTTTGTTCGTCAGAATCTCATGGATGCAAGTGAAAGAAATGTATCAGAGGGTTTGTTCTTAAATCTATATCAGAGTCTTAGTTATTCTATAGTAGATCCGGCCTAATATGTGCGATATAACGGATTATTTATGATCATCATTACCAGATTGCAAGAAAGATGTTATTAATCTATTGCTGAAGGCATCTTGGTACTCAGAATTTTGTGTAAATCATATAGTGGGTCACCTGCTAAAAGAGATTAAGTAAGTTATATTGACGAGTCTATTTTTTTTTCTTTTGGCTATATTCAATGTCGCTGTAAGTTTATTTTTAAATGTTTTTTGTAGGACTAAGCTGCCGAGAGATCTGTGGGAGGGTGTTTTGGATGCTATTTCCACCTAAGCTCTTGGTCAAGTATGTTTTCTTAAATTCCAATATATTTGTTGTAACGTGCGTTGATATTATGAGTCAACTTATTGCTCATACCAATGCAGGGGACACAAATACAGCTAGGTTTGGCTATTGAAAGTCAAACTACCACATTGTCCATCAAGAGGAGGTTGGCCTGTGAACATGTAAGTTATTTTGCTCAGGTTATTTTTAAAGCATTAGAAATGCTAGATGAAACATAAGTAGTTGGTATGTTAAACTGTAAAGCCAAACACTAAAGACAATGATGGAAGTGGTATGCCTTTTAAGACTAGAGAAAAATCCCCACTGGTAATGATGATCAATCTTTCATTATAAGCAAAAGCAAAGACTAATTGATAATTTATCTATAAATGAAAATAAGACATTAAGAGAACTACCATCAGCAATTACTGAAATTATAAGTATAGGTACTGTGTAAATTTGAGCAAAATGGGTTGAATTTAATTTTGTGGAGCCTGTTCAAGTGCAGGTACCAGAGTTATAGGATGTCTACTCCAGGTTGTACATATGAGTTCCTTGTTGCCATTTATCTGATTCTTGAAACATATTACATATTTGATTCCTTGTTACCATTGATTTACTTGTTGATTTGAAACTGATTAGTTCTTTGACCCGGGATTATAAGCTTTGCAATCGCGATATGTCTGAAGCGTTCACTTTCTTTGGCTTGGCTTACATGTCTCAGCTTGCATATGATAATCTCTTGAACTCTAAAGTTAGTCTTCATTCTTCAGCTCCAAATTGCAATTTCTACTTCTGATAGTATTTTGAATTTGCATACTCCCAATTGTCTTTCACATTATTCATATATTATGTTTGTGGTTTCTTATATATTGTTTGTACTTATCCTAGGTTCTCTATTGATGGCGAGGGTGATTGATATGATAATATTCCAAGAGTATATAATATGCCAAGAGTTCTTAGGCATTTCAAAGTTCGAGCATGCAAATACAAGATGTCTATTTTCGACGAGAAATAAGCTGTTCAAAGAAGACTTAGCCTCCGAGATTGTGGTTATAGATGAAGAAAGTTGCTTTATTACTAATTCCAATTTTATGTATTATTAACAATTTTTAATGAATGAAATTTTTTATTTCAGGATAATATTGCATTTTTATAATGAATCAAAATAGGGATTATAATTTTGAAATTATTTCTAATATTTACGACAACTTTGGCTGTCGTTTCTCTTTATTAATATTAGCCGCAAAGCGACGAGTTCGCTTAGTCATATTTTGGCGACTGTTGGGGCTGACGTTGTTAGATAATCGAGGGTGGTACTCCGTCGCTAATTGTGAAAGTAACATGGTTTTGGAGGGGAAAAAATGACAGCATACTATAGTCGCATTTAAGAGACAGACTTGTTTAGTCGTTAACACTTTGTTTGATTAGGGAGAAAATGACGGTTCGTGTTATCGCAATTTAACGACGGGTGTGATCAGTCGTAGTGTCCAAAAAAAATAACGGCCAATAGCGGCACAAAAAAATGTGGCTAACAAACAGCGACGGGTAAAGCGACGGCAATTCTTCTCGTTTTTAAGTAAAAACGATAGACTATTACCCTTATTTTTTAACCTTTTTGTTGTAGTATATGGTGTACAGGCGATCGGTAATCCATGTAATACGGGATGGTTCATGGATGTGGTAGGACCGAACGATCAACGTACACGGATACTAATCCCGGTGATGCAGGTACCATACCCGTGTTCACCTATGTATAGTGTAGATGAGTTATGGCATCAGTCCCAAGGAATGCGGTATGCGGCATATAAAAGCTTGAGGCAACTAGCTGATAGTAATACTGAGTTGAGGAGGGAGCAGATCCAGGCACAGGATGTCATCCGAGAGACGTATGAGAAACTAGTTGAGATGTCAATTTCCTACCAAACAGAGCCGGTTATGCAATGTACCTATGACGAGAGTCTCCCATGTGGCTGACTCACCCACCAAATGAAGAGAGGTCGTCCCAATTAGGCTATGTTTTGTTTAAACTATGATGCGTATTAATAATGTTTAAACTATGTTTTGTTTAAACAATGTTTTATTTAAACTATATTTTGTTTAAACTATGTTGAGTTTTAATAATGTTTTTTGCTTAAAGATTTATTTTTTGGGAACTTGTCGTCCAAGTTACTCAATCATTAGCGACTAGTATTAATATTGCTTAATTATTATGAGACTGAAGTGAAGTGAGGAGTGTCAAGTCTGGTTGACCTCACTCTTATTGGAGCCGCCCAGCCAATGTTTCAATATGTTAAACCTTAGTCTAGTTTTTTTATGGAAACTTTGTACAAGTTACCATTACAATAAAAAGGCTAAAAAAATAAAGGCAGTAGTCCGTCGCTTTTACATAAAAATGAGGGCAATTGTCGTCGCTTTACCCGTCACCGTTGGTTAGTCGCATTTTTTAGCAGCACCACTGGCCATCATTTTTCAAGGCCAATACAACTACGCAAACCCGTCGCTAATTTGCGACAACAATAAGCGGTCGTTTTTTTCCTAGTCAAACAAAGCATTTAATTGTAAAATACGACTATTAGGACATGCCATTTTTTCTCGCTAACATGGTCAATCAAAACGAGGGCCAAAACCACTGGAATTTACTTAAAATAAATAAATTTTTAGTTTTTGGTCTATAGGAACAAAAATTAACAATAACAAAGAAATAAAAGTATTATTAATCAAAAAATATAAGGTATCATTATTTAAAAAAAATGTTGTAAGAATACATAAATTTGGAATCATTAATAAAGAGAACTTTATCTATCCCTTCACCATAATATAAAATTGACTACAATCTAACTAACGAAAACATCTTCGAACAACTTGTTTCTCATTAAAAATGGAGAACACTTGTTCTTTGCATGCCCCTTTTCAAATAAGGTTTGGTCCTTGAAAATCCTTTGAACTCTTCGCGTATCAGTTACTCTTGGAATATCAGTACATCATTCTCCCTTACCATGAATGGATTACCTGAGATAAGCACAAAACCAAAAATAAGGAACCATACAAACAAAATGCGGATTAAGTTAAAAAAAAACTTATTTCAATGAAATTCAGTAAAGTGAGGCTTCATGTATTAAGGTTTGTAGGGAGTAAACTAGTCAAATTAATGGAAAGCATTTGGCACATGTGTTGTTACATATTAAGCAAAAATGTGAATCAACTACTAGTCTATTTTTTTGCCTATGATAAGTAAAGAAACACAAATTAGCAAATAATGTAAAAAAAAAGTGCAACTTACATGTTGGAGCTGAAGTTTTGAAGTTGGATGGACTCATCTATTTACTGAATTTCATTTGTCCTGGGATGAGTGGTTTACATTTTGCTACTAAACCATGCGCATACAAACCAAAGTATAATTGAGAGGATCTATTCTCTGGAGGGAAATGGATGGACTCTTTAATAGAGATGAAGGGGAGGAAAGTACACGATGGAATCCCCGTCCGTGGTGAAGGATAGTTTTAATGGTTCAATTCAGTTTCATTCACCAAACTTTGCCCAACTGCTGCTAATCTTTATAAAAATGATGATGGGAGGATATTGGGCGATAGAGGTGGTGTTGGGGGTGCTGTTGGTGGTGGTATTTTGTACCGTGAAGATGTGAGTATTGTTGTTATAGTGTTTGCTCCTTGGAGTAGTACATTTGTTCCTTCTTCTAATATTGGCTTCTACTCTTTTATAGGTTGATGGCCAAAATGAAGATCTATGCCGCTTGGAAGGGGAGATCTCTAACAAGTCCCCATTTACTGAAGTCAGCAAAGGAGGTGGAAGACCGAGCAAGATCAGAATTGCTTGGGGCTATCAAGTTGAAGGTGGGCACACACTCTCCTCACCTTTTAAGTTATATTTACATACTCAATAATTAGTAGTAGCAGACAATGTCAATTGTGGAATCTGAAGTTCAAATAACATCATAGTCATTTATTGTCGATTATATGGAATGTCGACAATTTCATATATATCTATTGTCGATTATAAAGAGAATCAACAAGTTATAATAATTAATTGTCGATTATAGAGAGAATCAATAATTTATAGTAATTTATGATCGATGCTTATATAATCGACAATTTTTGCTTATATGGAGAATTATATGAAGAATCGACAATAAACATGGTAACTAATTGTCGATTATAGGGACAATTTTTGCTTACTCAGTGAAAATCTGTTTAAATTTATTTGCCTTACTAATTAGTTTATTAGTGACTTTAATTAATTTATTTGCCTTACTATTACAGATACTTGAATGTGAAAGTTTAAAAGAGTCATATAACAGATTGCAAGCAGATATTCAGGCAAAACAAGTGGTCGACTTGATCTGCAAGAAAGACTTTAGTGAAACAAAAAAGAAGCTGAATGACAAGGTATCCATAGTTTTGTTTTCCCTTCTTTAGTTTACCTTGTTTTAGCATTCCCATCTTTCTGTGTTGTTCATAGATGTCATAGTTATTCGTAGTCAGCATAACCATACATGTTTGTTATCAAAACTTGGTGTGTAATTTACAGAGGGAATCAAATAAGAAGTTGTCAGAAGATGTTTATTCATTGAAGAAGTCGCTTGCAGATTTGCACCTACAATTACAAAAGAACGTAAGTACTATGAATGCTAAGAAGAAATAAGTTCATCGAAAGTTATTCATTTTTTGGGAAGTACTCATTTATGTTTAATAATAGGTACTGGAATGTGAGACCTAGCTCACTATCAATGAGAAGTTGATGGAAGAAGTTGTCAATAAGGAACCATAACCATTAGCTGTGAGAATAAAATATTACATTAAGGAATATAGAACATCTAAACTTATATGTCGTTCATTACTTATTTCATGATTATCCTTCTTTTTATGTGCAACCAAACTTGGTTGCACACTCAGAGGCAAATATCGTAGGAGTTGACGACTAGAAACAGAAGTACGACGAGTTAAGCGCAAAATATGAAGAAGCGCAGAGGAAGTTGAATGGGAGAGATAGGAATATAAGTTGATTTAGACATGCGTCATTAGACGAGACCTTCTGTAGTAATGTACATTAAATCAACAGTTTATTTTTTATTAGAGGAGACTTCCTATGTCAGTAATTTTTTTGATATTGTCTATCATTCCTTTTAAATATTGTCTAATTTTCTTTATTAAGGACTACTTATTACCAATATTGTCTGTCATGCGTTTTCAATATTGCCGAATTGATTGATTTCAACATATTATTGTTGACAATTGTTAAAATCGACAATATTGTCTATCATGTCCTCTAAAGATTATCGACTTATTTTGATTTCGACAATTTATTGTCGACAATTGTGATAATCGACAATATTGTATTGATTTAATCGACCAAATTATGAAATTGTCGAAAGATACAAATGCGGACAATTTTATTATCGTATCAAATGGTCGTCGATAAATTTATTATTGACTCTGGTGGGTCATCGACAATTTATTGTCGACTTATATTGTACTCGACAATTTATTATCTACTCCCGTCTCTAAATAGGTCTTCTATACTTTGATTTTATGTGTTTATGTATATGTATAAACCCATGTTTGATAGGTGAAGGCTACTCATGATATGTGGTATGCCAAATATATTCATGAAACCAATAGGCTTGTAAGTTATCCTGTGACTTATAATTTACTTTTTACCAAATATTAATGACGTCTCTCAAAACGGGGCCATATACTTTACAAGAAACCAAACTGATAATATCCGAAGAGATGATATTTAATCTTCAAATTGACAATGATGAGTGGGTGTGTGCATCTTTTTCATCAAATACTTATAGTTTGGTTTTAAATTACTTTGTTTAATTTCTAACTACGCTATCGTGGTTGTATTTATGATGTAGGGAGTGTGGCACCTGACACTAAAAGGTGCCATTGAAGGGCATGAATTTTAATTTCATGATTATTATGAACAAGGATGGAACTAGGTCTGCACTTTACTAAACTTTTAGCTATTTCTCAAGAGGGACCAAAAGGGGAATATCAAGATGACTTGATCTTACCAAGGGGGGAGTATAACAAGATGATCGATTCGAGGTTGAAGAAGATTGATTATAAAGCCAAGCTAAGGTAAACTTTATTTCAACCATGTCATTGGTTCTAACTGGGTATACATGATGTTGAAAGGGATGGGAACACAATATTTTGGGTTGCAACATCATATGCGTATCAGAGCCAATTAAAGTTCTTAAATGTTAAGTAATCCTTATGTACCTTGATGACCAAGAAACCTTTTTATTGGAAGAGTGTGCTCAGTCAGACGTTGGATGTAGCTTACAATAATTTGGGAGAGAGAAGGTATGATACTTTTTTATGGGCCTTTAGCTTTAATGCTGTGTTTGTGGAATATTTGTATATGGGCCATTTGTTGGCAACATATTGTGAGAAGGTAGTGATCTTCATCAACAACAAGGAGGCCCAAACATTTTTAACCATGTTCTGGCCGAAAGCAAATAACAAGATTGCCAAATTGAAGAGGTTTGAATACATTCTTGATGATAGTACAAAGTATTGGTGGGTTGGGTTGACATCTGATGAAAACTTTATGCAATTGAAGACCAAGTACCTATCACCTATTCCTCTGGTTTCTACACTATGGTGGGCGCATATATAATTTGAGATTCCAGATGATTTTATGAAGACATCTGTGAAGACCTATTTCAACGCACCAAACCAAGTTTGGATGAAGTTAATGAAAGACAGGAACGCTAACCCACGGGATTATAACGCAAACTGTAAGACACTTGCGGTTTCCATGCAGTAGGACGATCTCTAGCCAATCGAGTTCTCACTCAAGGAGTTTTTTGGCCTAAAATGTAAGCTCAAGCCATTGAACTTGTAAGAAAGTGTGATGCCTACCAACGACATGGCCCTCAAATTTGAGCTCCAGCCTTGGAACTCTATTCTAGCAGCGTTGTTTCACTGTTCAGAAGATGGGCCCTCGACCTCGTAAGAGAATTCCCCACTGCACCAGGCAAAAGAAAGCACCTCCTAGTAGCAACATATTACTTCACTAAATGGGCAAAAGAAGTCCATCTGTATCGCACACGAGAAGTCAAAATCATCAAGTTTATTTGGGAAACCATCATCACCCGGTTTGGCTTCCCTCATCCCATCAAAATTGATCATGGACCTCAATTCATTGGCTTTAGAGTTGTTGAGTTTCTTAATCAGCACAACATCATCCACTCTCCTTCCAATCTATATTACCCACAAGGAAATGGTCAGGCAGAAATCACTAATCGCACTATTGCGGATGAAATCAAAAAACGTTTGACAGAGAAGAAGGGTAATTGGGTCCAAGAATTACCACATTTATTATGGGCATATCGCACAACGCCTCGGGTATCGACTGGATGTTTGCCGTTCCTATTAGCATATGGTACCGAGGCAATAATCCCTTCTCAATATCATCACGCGATGGTGAAAATGAATTCCAGCTGGCATGTAATATGAATTGGATCGAGGAAATTAGAGGCAGAGTAATTATGAACTTGGGAAGATACCACCAGGCTTTAGCCCAATCTTATAACATACGAGTTCATCATAAAGAGTTTGAAATAAAAGATCTCCTCCTCTGAGAAATCCCCAAACACAAAAAAAAATCAATGTCGAGAAACTGGCCAAAAATTGGGAAGGTCCTCTTATCATTATTGGTAAAAGTGGCACTGGTTCTTACGATCTCGTTACTGAATGCGAGGAACTTGTGCCTAATCCTTGGAGCACGAGATGATTGAAGCTATATCGACGATGATAATCTATCACAGTGTACTTTTTGAAATTTAATCTATCATCTTGTATGTTGATCTTACATCAATGAAATACTTATGTTTGATTACCATAAATCTGAGTACTTTCTACTATTTCATACAGTACTCCATCTAACATTCTTTGTCTGTCAATCCTATTACAATGTAATACTTGTGTCTGATTGCCCTACATTACAGTACTTTTCTAATATATCAAACAAGTACTTCTATATACTGATTACATCTATAAACATTACAGATTACCATTGGGCTTTCCCTATTCCAATATATTATAGATCGTTTGTTGCTTCAGCCAAATTGATCCTCTAATACATTATAGATCATTTGTTGCATCAGCCAAATTGTTCATTTATTACATTACAGATCGTTTGTTGCTTCAGCCAAATTGATCCTCTAATACATTTCAAATCATTTGGTTCTTCAGCCTAATTGTTCCTCTAATGCATTAGAGATCTTTTGTTGCTTCAGCTAAATTGATCCTCTATTACATTGTAGATCGTTTGTTGCTTTAGACAAACCGATCTTCTATTTTCTTAAACGTTTGTAGCATCAGCCAAACCAGCCTTTACTGTATGATAACATGTAGAATCATTCTATAAAATAGATACCCAACTAATACATCACAATTGGTTTATCATAAGGTTAGTACAGATCATTCTTTTTGTCAGTAGACCTACCTTTTTATACCATATTCATAATATTTTCATTCGTATAGTACAAGTAATCCCTTATAACAATCATTACGCCTCATTGCTCACTCGAGCTGTCACTTGAACTATCACCTAAATGGATTCCCAACATTACGTGAACTCTCCCCATACAGACGAACATGCATAAACTCTGGCATTCTCCCAATAACAATTTGTTTTCCTTCCCTAATCATACACTCTTTATAAACTCCAATTCTTGACACCATGCGATCTAGGTACTCCGATCGAATCAACTTCATTTCGCACTGTACACCTTTGGCAACTAAACTGTCTATGCAGTTCTACTTCCTGCTTCTAATCTATTGAACTTTAATATGAAGAATGAAATAACTGTTGTCATATGTCTCTCGTATTCACCACCTGCCTCTCTTTTCAGCTTTTTAGAAAGAATAAGCTCACTAAGTTTAATTTGAGCTTCCTTTAGCAGAGCTTCCAAAATTTGGCAACGTTCATCCACTTTTCATTTTTTATTCAATGTCACAGCATTATGAGATTCTAACACTGTCATGAATTCGTCCATATGACAAGCCATAGACATTGATCCCTCTACCTTGGCCTCACGATAATTTCTATTTACCTTACTTTTGTCAAGACTTATTTCAGCCTTACAGAGATCTGCATCTAACTTGTAATAGCCAAATTCCATGAGCTCAAAACAGGCTAGAATTCGCTATCACACCAATGAACCTGTAACAATATTATAATGGAAAGTAAGAACTGAAATAGGTGGTTTTAGCGTAGAAAACTTTTGAATAGGTAAAAACATAACCTCGTATTGAGGATTTTTGTGAAAGTTTCTTTATTGCTTCAGGAGGATATCTTTATTACAAGTGATCAGTAAATAAAGAAATGCTTTAAATATCGTAAATAAGAAGTTTATGTAATTTTTCTAGTTCCTGTCTCTTCTGGGACTTTTTCTTTATATAGGCCTTCCTCACAACTCTTCATCGTACTAGAAAACATTTTCTGAATAATGTGGTTAGTAGCGGTTGACTGAATAGCTGACGAGTTCGTGGGAGACAGGTGTCTTTGACTGGGTAATGTTTTTCGGGTTTAGCTCGGTCTACGTTCTTGAGCAGTTCGTGGGGCTGGCTGTTAAAAATGCATGAGCCTGAGATAGAAAGAATTCAAACTGGGTGAGCTTGACTTTGAATGAGGTTGAGGGATAAGTCTCTACAATTGCCCCTTCGCAACCGAAGTCACGAGTGGCCTTGGTTGAGAATAAATGTGTTAAATCTTTAAAATTTGAAATAGAGTAATGATGGCGTTTGACTGGATGGATGTTACGCAATATTGGGAAGTGATGGGTATTAAATGATGATGTGAATGCGGATATACGTGATGGTTATGAGTGAATAGTTGCGTCCATAATAAATGATAACGCTTAGGAAAACGTACCTGTACAATAAATATAGGGTTATATAAATAGTAGCTGTAGCAAATCTTTGAAACAGTGCCTGCTTGTGTTACCTGTTCTGAAACATAAACATTTTTTGAAATGGTGATGACTTGGCGGATGGTCCTTGAAGAAAGGATAGCGACTAAAGCGCAGTGGTTGAAGCTGAAATACTTTGGTGACTATTCCTTAGAGATATCGGTACCCGCTTCTATTCCTCCAATGTATCAAGGCTTGTCAGAAGAGGAAGCAATAAGTTGAGGAGGAATTCTACTATAAGTGGAGGTTTCACGTCATCGTCTTGACAGGCAAGAACTGGTAGGCCTGTCTCCGTACTCTTGCAAAAGACAGGGTTAGGGCTTCATATGCAGAGATAGGTGTATCTACGGGGCAGATATACTGATTTCTTGTGCTACCATGGATTTTAAGGTCGGGCACTCTTCATCTTTACCAACTCTTCGGAGGTGGAAGTTTAAGAGGAGGGGGTGATGGTAGTGGAGGAGGGAAACAACCAGTGGGAGTCTGCTTCTGCATTTCTATCACGTTTTGGCACTTAGAAGACTCTTAGTTCAAGAATTTGGTTATAACACTGAGTTTACTGCTTGTATAGTTTCTATTTGAAGTTTGACTAGACTTCAGCAAAACTCATGTGAGGGAAGCTCTTTGTTGGCTCTAATACCTGCTTTACATCTGGGTGAAAGATTACTGAAGCAAGAAGAACTAGAAAAGTTGATGTCTCTGCGTGCCTGAATGATCTCTGACTTTAAACAAATAGGGAAAAAATTATTATCTGTAAAGTATCTGGAGTTTGGTGCTGGACGGATAACATTTTTGTTGAATTCCTGAGATCGATGTACTGAAAAACTTATTATCTGCAAATTATATGAAATGTTTTCGACATGAATAAAAGTTGTCATCCAATAATCTGTATATAGAAAAAATGCAGGGTGTGAAAAATGAACAAGAGTTTCTAAGTAATAAGAACATTATTGTTGTGATGCTCGAACTGAGATGAGTACGTGCTGACAATGTCGTTGTGATGTAAGTATGATTTGTGTTTTAAACAGGTGAGGGACAAAAATTGCAGAAACAATGTAATCATGGAAATTCAAGTTCATACAGGTTGATAGAGGTACAACTCTTGGAAACATGAGGTCGGGTATGGTAAATAATGTATGTACTGGGGAAGGGGTTAAGTTGAAATAATTTATTCCAAGATTCTGGGTTTTTTGTTACGAGATACAAGGTAAAAATTACATTTTTGAGGGGAAAGTGTGTGAGAAACGTGTAAATATGGGTAGGATGATCTGTAAAAAATTAAGTAAGGAAAAGGATTGTACGGACTCGATCTCTGAGAATTTTTTATACCGCGGAAGGACGATTGGTTATAAAAAATTTTGAAGTGCGGGAGAGAATTTTTGGCTCGTTTGGTTATGATATTGAGCTACCAGTGAGGGAATGTCAGCTCGAAGGATTAGATGTAAGGAGCAGAGAACTTGAGTATGCTCCTTATTTTTATGAGGTATGCTTTTGTGAATTGGTGAGGGATTCGGTAGATCGAGAGAAGTTTGTAGGTTTAATTCCTGAAGTTGAGATCGAAGTCAAAGATCTGAAGATAAACAAATGATGTGACTGGATGACATCGTCCAGTCTACTAGGGCTGCGATAGATGTTGTATAAAGTGTTTATCATGAATAATACATTTTTGTTGAATGTAACAGAAAAGATATAAGTCAATCAGATCCTTTATAGGTGCAAATATGTTTTGAGGCTGTTTTAGCAAATAATTTAAATAATTTTGAACATTTGCGTAGTTTAGAAAATGACGTCAATTACTATAAGTATGATAAATAAGGACATAAACAAAAATGAGGAAATGCAGAGCTTTTGGTTTTGTTTTGTATGTAAGGAAGTTGGAATCTGACATTGTATAAAGTGAGTCATCATGAGTGTAGAAAGGTCAAAAAATGATATGGAACTGGGAGAGAGAAATATGTTAATAAATAAGGGGAGTTATAATGATGGAAAGGTAATTTTATTAAAATGGTACAAGACGTCTGACATGGAGAGTGGAAAGGACGCCTTAGTTCTGAAATCGAGGTCGGGTCGAGCGAGGTGCAATAAATGCTAGCCTCTTGAGAGAGAAAATATAAATAGTGCTTCTTCGTCACCAATCATACATTTTTCAACTTTTAGAAATTTGTAGAGAACGCAGAAAGAGAGAGAGAAACGAAAAATCAGGGGATTTGATAAGGAGTTATCCGAAGGGGATCAACGGTTGAAGAGGGTGAAAGATACTGAATCTCGTAGGTGGCTATACAACAATGTCGTGAGGGAAAGGCTTGGTACTACTGCAGATTCTCATTCGAATACTGAAGGTTAGTAAAAATGTATGCAACATAAGTTGCCGTATATACTGAATATGTTAAAGATATTTGTTATACGTAAATGATTGATATATATATATATATATATATATATATATATATATATATATATATATGAAAGAATAATAAATACTTTGACCTGTATGCAGGTCGAGCGTGAGAGGCACTTGTGCAGGGTTGAAAATGTGCCTGTAGAAATTATTGTTGAGATGGGTAGTTTGTCTGTTAACGAGGTATCGACCTCTGGTCGTATGAATGAGTCTGATAGTGAGAGGGATATAGGATTGGAATAATTCTTGGGTTTTCCTGGCCAATTGATATCCTATCCTCGTGGTTCTGATGCCTTCAGAGAGTTTTGTAAGCTAAGGCGGCAGTAGGAGGGATGTGGGGCAATTATGTAGATTATGCTGGTAGGCAGTTCAGGGGTTGTACGGTAGTGGAAGGGGAAGAGTAATTTTATCTGTTGGCAGGTTTGGAAGTGGAAAAATGAGATAGGGGAATAGATGAATCGATCTCACTAGAATACTTCGACGGGGATGTTCAGAATGACTTCTCAGAGGGTTTTTTGTGCTACCTATCTCAATTAAAGTATGGGTTGAATCTTCTCCTTACCAATTTGGCGAAGGGGATTATGAATGCAATTGGGGCATGTCCCGTTCAATTTAATGGGAATATGTGGGAGGTAATAACCGTATGCGATCATCTGAATGAAAAGTTGGAAAAGGAGGGAAAAATAAGGAGGATAACCCCAAAGGACGTTTTGCAGTTTTCTGGGGTAAAAAATTATAAGGCCATTGGAGGGTTATATTTTTGTCCAAGCACAACTCGGCATCGTTTTTTTGATCTAAACTCAGCAGGTCGAACCTAGAATGACAATGTCATATGGGTGAAGGGTAATTGTCTTCAAAGAGATGACAAAGAATCTTTGGACCATCGGTTTAGATCTGTAAAACAAAGTGAGTACAGCCATGCATGGATATAATTATTACTATATGTCAATAATAACTGTAGTTGATAATAAAAATGTTGTGCATTGCAGGTGTGAAGTCTAAAGTGGAGAGGAAATAGTCTCTATTGGACAAAGTTGCGGAGGTGGAGACTGAGCTCGAATTTGTTTTGGAGAGACTTAGCTTGAGTAGAAGGAAGAGGAGTGATAGCAGGTCGAAAATGGTCTGAAAAGCTCAGTCGACCAGGTCCATGGCAGGTGCTGACGAAGGGAAGAGGCAAGTGAGTGGTGGGGAGGTTCAAACCACCTTGTCCAAGACTCCTGGAATAGGTAGTTCGGTTCAGTTGAATCCCGTTACGTCGAGCAAAATAGCTCAAAATTATCTGAATAAATGGATGTTAAAAGCTTTGCCAGCCTTTGGTACCATTGGAAGTGGTGAGGTCGCAAAAGAGAAAAGGAGGAGAGTCGAACCCTCGGGGGAGTCTGGGGAGAAGGTTGCTGAGGGGCGATCTGCTATGGTGGATGAACTCAAAGAGGTCGAGGAAAGGGCCAGGTTAGTGGTTCTCCGTAGAGAGGAAGACGCGACCAAGATGGTAAGTTCATATTATAGGAAAGAGTTGTTTAATATATTTTGAGCTAATCACTGAGATCGATTTATTTTTGTAGGTTGCTCGTCTTGTTAAGGGGATTTGGTTCGGCATTAAGGAAGAAAAATTTGAGTGGAAGAAGGTGAATATCGAGCAGGAAAATGAATTAGCTCGATCCAGGACTGATGCTCTGAAGGAAGTTAGGTAGCTGAAGGCTTCTCATGCTGTGGCAATTGGTCAGCTACAGGTGGAGACAAGGGCTAATCTAGATGAGATGGTTGAGGAGCGTGATAGACTGGGGCGTCACTTAATTCTGTAGGGCTATTCTAAGGAGGAGGTAGATGCCATTAAGGCGAGCACCTATGTTGAGGAGGAAGATAAGGGGGAAGCGGAAGTGGTGGGCATCGTGGACGGTCTGGATGGTATCTCCCATCAGACGGTGCTTGACAACAAAGGGGATGACGCCGAACTCCCAAAAGGTAATAGTGAGAAGGTAGGGTAGAAACGTGCGTTTGAATAAATATTTGTAAGTTATTGAATTGTGTTTGGGGAAGAAACTTTTGTAGGTTAACTTTATTTTATATACCTCTTGTAGGCACTTAGAGAAATGAGTCTTAGAGTAAAAGGTCTAGAGTCTGGGCTTGCCAGGGAAAGAGAGATTTCTACATGCTGTCTACTCAAGCGGAGCTGTAGGTTAGAGCGGAATAGGTCTTTCGACCTGTATGATATGCAAATGTTAAGTTATCACGTAAGTAGGATATAGATGCAGATAACCTCAATATAGTGCATGGTAAATATCAACCACAATTTAATAAAGAAGTATATCGAAAGTATGTACCTTTGACTCCGCAATAGACCCCACGAAGCCTGTATCTTATAATACATTCCGATCGCAGATGTTTAGAAATCATATAGAATTTTTAGAAATGAAGTATGAATATAATCAAATGTTTTCTTGAATCATACTGTACTAAAAATTGTTATACTCCCCAGGTCAAATTAGATTCATCTCACTCTCGTGAGGACGACGTACTCAAGTGTAATTGGGAATTTGCAGAGCAGTTCGATAGGATGAGGGAGGCGAACGAGAATATGGAATATCAATACATAAATGCGCATTTTAAACTTGTGGAGGTGACCCAGGCCATTTCTGACCTTGCTCTTCAGGTCAAAGATATAGATGCTGAAATAGGTAAGAGGATAAAAGAGCTAGCAGAGGTAACAAAACACGCCGAGAAGCTTTAAAGTCGGGTTGAAGCGCTGGTGGTTAAGGGTCAGATGGCTGGCACGACTCAATATCGTATTCAGGAGTTTGATAGATCGGAGGGACGATCTCGATCTAATCTTCAAAATTGTAGGAACGAGCTGGAGCGAATGAGACAATAAATTGATAAAAAAGACAATGAGCTGAGGGTAGTTTGAGAAAATCTATCAGCTTCGGAGGCCGCAACTGAGTACTTGCAAATAGCCCTACACGCCAAGGATATGGAGTTCCGGGAAATGCAACGAAGGTGTTACGATTTAAATGAGTGGGCTTCCCAACGTAAGTCCGAGCTGACGCAGGCCATCGCGCGCGCTAAGAAAGCCGAGGCTAGGGAACATTTCAGGGGAAGTAGAACTGATGTTAAGGCTCCTGTAGCTCGAGGAGATGTAGTTAGTCTCTCAGGTCGAATTAAAGATCTAGAGAGTGATGTATCTCATATTCAGGGGAATGTTCATAAAGGAAATGCGAACTTGAGGAAATGCCAACAGAAGTTGGATGTTACACTTATCACGGAGAAATTTCAGGAAGGGGAAATTAAAGCAAAAGAATCGCTGATGAAGAGGAAAGAAGAATTATTGAAAGAGATTTTGGCTAGGGAAGAGTTGAACGCAAAAATTGAAAAACTTCATGCCCGTGTAGTATACTTAGAAGCCATGATCCTGGCTGAATCAGCTAAATATATAAAAAAAATTAGAAGAGAATGTAATTTACCATGCTCAGGTCGACGTAGAAATGATTGAACAGAAGAATTTGTATGCTAAGTTAGAGTCACGCCTTGAGAAGGTGAGAGCAATAATGGTCATATTTGATGCGTCACGCTCAGATTTGCTAAAGTCGATTGTTCCATTTGTTGTAAAGGAATTAAAAAGACTCTCGAGTCAGAACGTAAAACCTTGTTCCAAAGACTATCAGGTAAGGAATGCATTTACAGCGTTAACATAGATCGAGGGAACTGTCTGGGCGTCATGAAAGCCCATTTGGGCCCTCAAACTACTGAGCTGATGGAGACGGGTTGAGCTGCTGTAATCCGCGAACGGAAAGTTTGACCTCATGATGCAGGGGGAAACAGTGCTGACACTCCATTAATAAAACATAATCCCTTGTAATATGAATTTGACCTGAAAAATAAATTGTATCTGTCGTAGACAGATTAAAATAGATGAAAGCTGGGATGACCTTTGCCTTATCTTGTGTCTGGTTGGGTCTTTGATATAAAACAAATTTTTACATTTATTTCATCGCAAAAATAGGTTGAGTTAAACCAAGTTGAAACTTGATTTGAACTATAGAAATGTTGTAGACATATTGAAAGAGATAAAGGCTAGTATTACCTTTGCCTTATCTTATGCCTGGTAGAGTCTTTGATGTGAAACAAGTTTCTACACTTGCTATAATCGCAGAGATTTAGTAGAGTTAGCCAAACCAAGTGATATCCTTAATCCAGCCGTTATAAATGACCTAAACAAGTTGAAGTAGATGAAGGTTAGTATCACCTTCAACCTATCTTTTGTTTGGTAGAGCCAAACTCATTTTCCTCGTCAGTCAGCTCATGATCCCGAACTGGATGATGATATTCAGAAGGAATGACGGCCTCAGTGCCGCAAGCAAGGAGGAATGGGGTACACCTAGTGGATTGTTGGGGAGTATTTCGATATGCCCACAGGACGTGAGGCAGTTCACGAACCCAATTCCTTATTTTCTGTGAGTGAAGCCGATTTTTGAGTCCATCAGCGATGGTTTTTTGGTGATTTCGGCTTGGCCATTGCCTTGAGGGTAGTATGCATTTATTCGAAAGACCATGCAAAAACGTATCGATTGAGTTGTAAGAACTTAATGAGAGCATCCTTTTCATGTTAAACCAGCTTAGTTCCGATTAAAGTACCTCTACTAGGTCCATCAATGTTAATATATTATGTTGGTTCCTCTGTAGGCGGTTGATCGTGGAGGTGATCAACTTTCTGTAATTACTATTTGGCCAATCTGTCTGAAGTATCTAGGATGGCGGAGACAGTATTTTCACAAGCTCGAGAAAGTGTTTGACTACCTCTGGTCTCGATAATACCATTGTCGCATTTGAATCAGAGTGCTTGATGATTGGTGGAAGCGATTGCTTCCATATTGTGTAACCAACAGCAACCCATAATCCCGAGATAACGAGATTTGGCATTAATGACATAGAAAACGATGTCGATGGTGGCTGGTCCTGCGGTAATGGGTAAGATGATCTTGCCTACTCGTTCCTCCCAGGAGCCATTAAATCCACTGATGTCGGCATCGCTCTGAATATCTTGGTCGGCCAAACCCATCTGGTCGATCGTACTTTGAAAAGAATTTCAATACCGTTTCCAGTATCGATCATCATTGTGTGCATGACAATTTTTTTCATCTTGAGTATTATGACTAATGCATCATGATGTGGAAACTTGATATGGCTAGTATCATAATCATCAAATGAGATTCCGAGTTGGCGATTGCTTGACTCGGGAAGAAGCTTGGCTTCTTTGTCTTGAGGTGTAAGATCACAACATTCTGATAGCCTCCTGCGTTTTGATCTGTTGGAATTGTTGATCTGATTGATTTCAATCATATTGCTAAGGTACATATAGTAGAGATGCTTCTCCTTAGCTCTATCATTGACCTGAACAACTTCAAGCTCCTTCTTATAATTACCATCTTTGTATGACTTCAGATCGACAATGTATTCGAGCATCCGTACCTCCTTAAAAATGTATTTGAGCAACCGCTTTAGAGCATAGCAATTGTCAGTACTATGATGATTTACCTTATGATGTAGGCTTAATGGTCAATTATTAATGGGCTTCAGTGGTTGAGAGACGCCGTAGAGTTGATCCTTCAATGGCAGTGGAAAAATTGTGGAGATTCTGACATTCAGTTTTGGGAGGATGGGTTTGTTCTGTGGATTGCTTTTCTAAGGGTATCCTGTATTCCCCTTGGTGGATTTCTAATCTCCTTGTTCCTCCTTGGGCCTGTTGGTTTGATCTGTAGATGGGATTTTGGTGAAGAGGACAGATTTAGTTGACTTTTGTCGCTCATAAATCATCTTCTCCAAGTCTGCATAACCGTTGATTTTGGTGATCATCTCCTCTAATGTCATAGGTTTGTTAAGGAAGAGGTATTCTTTGGCCTTGCAGTCGAGCCGGAGAACATTGGTAAAAGTGGTAGCAATTATTTTTTGGTCAAGGTTATCCACTTTTCTTGCGAGCTCTAAGAATTTCTTCAAGAAGTCTTTGAGCTTTTCTCCATGCGACTGCTTAAGACCGATAAGAGAATACAAGTTCTCCTCTTTGTCTCTGTTGTGAGAATGTCTTGATGAACTACCTCTGTAGTTGATCAAATGTGTAGATGGATTCCTCAGGGAGAGAATGGAACCATCGGAGTGGTTCCTCCTGTAGACTTGTGGCAAATAGACGGTTGAGGATGTGTTTGAGATTAGAGTACAACCCCAATGAATCATGGTACTGCTGAATATGGTCTTTCGGTTCAGTACCTTTGTATTTGTAAATTTTGGGAGTATGGAAACCTTTCGGTATCTCCATATAAAATAGTTCTTTGGCAATCAAACATCCTTGTAACTTCATGGTATTGCCAGTAGTACCCAGAACTTGTGCCTCGATCGACTCCTTAATCCGTTGGTCCATGTGTTCTTTTGTAAAAAAATGACGTGCTGGTTGAATCACTGGACGTGCTAGCTGGGGATGATCTGTTCCCGTACCTTCACTCAAGCTATCTCGTACAAGAACTTGATATAGAAGTTGCTGGTCTTCCTCCTGACGGATGGAAATTTGGTGACCTCGACTGACTTCTGATTAAATTTCCCCACCAAATGGATGGTGGGTTGCAGTCCGTATTGTAGATTCCTGGAAATGGCTTTACTGGTGACTCCCCGAGGTCTCAATCTTTCCCTTTCTAAGTATTTTACAGGGCCTCGAGGGTAATTTATATTTTTAACATCTGGTCTTCATGCCGTTTGAGCACTGTCAAATGAGCTTGTCATTTTGTATCGATCTCTTTTTTCCGGAGCTCTCGATCCTTTGTTAACTGAAGTTCGAGTTTGGCGCGCTTCTCTGTCTTGGCGTGGAGATTCGTCGGTAACTCTATGAGTTGTCCCGCATCTGCAGAAATTTTAAGCTGAGTTCCTGCGGCCGGTCATTTGGAAGAAACCATAATTGAAATTTGTAGTGAAAGATAGCCTTAGGATATCGTGGAAATGCAATCTTTCCCACAGACGGCGCCAAATGTAATGGCCAAATTCTGCGAGCTCACAACAGCTCGAAATTTGCTATCATACCAATGAACCTGCGATAATATTCTAATGGAAAGTAAGAATTGAAACAGGTGATTTTAGGGTGGAAAATCTCTGAATAGGTCAAAACCCCGACCTCGTATGGGTGATTTTTGTGAAAGTCTCTTTCTTGCTTGAGGCGGATATCTTTATTACAAGTGATCTCTAAATATAGAAATGCTTTGAATATCGTAAATAAGAAGCTTGTGTAATTTTTCTGGTCCCTGTCTCTTTTGGGACTTTTTCTTTATATAGGCCTTCCCCACAACTCTTCATCGCGCTAGAGCACGTTTTCTGAATAATGTGGTTAGTGGCGGTTGACTGAATAACTGACGGGTTCGTGGGAGACAGTTATCTTTGACTGGGTAATGTTTTTTGGGTTTAGCTCGGACCGCATTCCTGAGCAGTTCGTAGGGCTGGTTATTAAGAATGCGTGAGCCTGAGATGGAGATAATTTGAACTGGGTAAGCTCGACTTTGAATGAGGTCGAGGGATAAGTCCCTGCACAACTTAGTATTCGTATCACGCAATTTTGCATTTTTTGCTTGATACTCTAAAATATTTAACTCCAGCGACTGAATGGTATGCTCTAGCATATATTCCTCATCCCAAGTATTGTTTATGCTTTCATTATGTTGAATATGGGCTTCTTCCATCTTTTTTATTATCATATTAGCAACCAATCACAATACCTCATATTTTTGAGCACGAGCTTTTGTCTCTATAACAGTTACTCGCATACCAGCTATTTCTGCCTCTTGCATATTTACCTAAAATTGCAAGTCTTTCACATTATTTTCTTCCTTCCCTAACGCCATCAACAGCTCTGTAATGTGCCTTCGTGCAATTATCAATTCTGCCCCTTATCGTTTAATTTGTTCAGAGGTACCCAAAAGCTCTACATCATTTTTCTTTATAACTTCTTTTAATCCCTCCATCTTTCTTAACTCCCAATTTAGTTCAACCTCTTTATCTTGCAGTTTCTCAGACAAACGAATTAGTGTATTTTACTCTTTTGATATCTTCACTTTCATTTTTCCTTCTAATTCAGCAGCACTCTTTAGTGCCCCCTGACGTAAATTTAGTTCAGTGTTCAATTCTTCATTTTGAAAGCGTAACACGTCACAGTTCCTATTTATAATAATTCGCTTATAGAAAAAGATTACATATCACAGTTAACAAGTTTAATCAGGAACATGATATCTGAGTAATATCGATACATCGTTCTATTTATCGTCGATCATAGAAAAATAGTATACAAAGATCAAAACATATGCAGGACCAGTAACAAACTTGAATACTTTATTTTTGCTTCTTCGAGATATGAGAGGACTGCCCTTTATCTTTCGAACTCTTTCTATTCGTTACTTTAACATCTATAGGGGCTATAAAGTTCAACATCTCCTACTCGAATTATTTACGCCGGGATTGGGGGATTAGACTCTCGACCTCCTCTTCATCCTTTTCTAACGATAATTTCCTCGATCTAGGAATGGGTTTTTCACCAACAATTTCCTCTTCATCTTTGGTAAACCACTTATTTTCTGACTTGGCATTCTTAACATCAAAATCCTTTCCACATTCCGTTATGAACTTCCTAAATTTATTCCCTACCCTCGCCAGTTATCTTCCATAAAAAGTAATGACACTTTCTAAATGATGCTCATTTTCTGTTTAATCTACAACTTTTGCTCGCGACGGATACAAATGCTCCATCAAGTGCATATGCACCTTGTGCCACCACTTGCGCATTTCTTTTTACAATATACCTAAACCCCTCACATCAGCTTCTACCTTCATTCGAACAGTCACTTCTTTCGACAATCGCGTCACTAAAGACATTTTTTGCACAATATGTTGCCATAATACATCCTGCAACTCCTGTAACTCACCCTCTAATTGCTGTTGACCCTCTATTTGCTTTTTTATTTTCCTTAAAAATATAATTCTTATGGCCCTCAAATCCTACATAAAGCCAAACACATCAAATAAAGGCTCTACATCGCCTCATATAATAGACACACCAGCTGGAGCTAAATTTTCTTTTACCTCTAATCTATGACGATTTCGTACTTCTTGAGATAAAAACATAACTCGAGCTGGGTACAGAACTGCACCTTGTTCACTATCTACTTCGACCTCGAAATGCAATGTCAGGGCAATCAACATACTTTGACACCTAGCCTTAGCACTCGGGTCATTAAAACAGGTTACTCTTTTGGTTTTTAAACAAATATCCCCCTTTCCTCCTCCTTTCTCAATACATCATCCCTTTATATTTTTATCTTAGCATATCAACATTGGAGGTCATATAACTCTTTAAAAGTTTTTTCTGAATTAAATTTAAATTGCCATCAGGAAGTATTTATGCTCTAGTTCTCTCATCTTGGCCACAACATGCATGAGGATTAGTACGAGAGCTACCCTCGTCTTCATGTCATTTTCTCTTTAACAAGTTCTTCTTAACCTCTGCAGGAGTAACCACACCCACTTTCTTTCTCTCTTCCACATCCCCGGAAATAGTTTTTGCGATCTCTTATTCTGTGGTCACCATCACAATAGCAGGCATACTCTGCAGAACAGACTTTCTTGACCTGCGAGTTGCCCATTTCATGTTTTCAGATGCAAGAGGTGGAAGACTACGGATATCATCAATAGTCAAATGAGCTTTCTCCTCAGCCATAACTCATTTTTTATGAGCTCGCTGAATTTTGGCCACTATGAAATCTACCCTCTTATTCCTATGGATACCGAGCTCACCAAGTACCTGCTTTAACTCGACCTGATCACTAGCAGCACAATCAAATAAGCTGGTAATATCAGGCACTGATGAAGGATTGGGTTCTGACAATACATGGAGCAAAATATTAATTAATAGCTCGAAGACATGATAATGGCTAGTCAAAGATTGATCAACGTTACTTACTCGAGTTATAATGTTTATGGTTCAGAACAAGCGCTGGTCCATCTGGAACCTACATACGGTTACCCTCTACCCATACAAGGTGATCATTCCATGGCCTACCCGTAGATTAAAAGTTAAAATTTTTAGCCTAGATGAATCACTATACAGGTAACCACTACTTCTACCTTTGACATATTTTCATTTATAAAATTTCAACACATCATTGGCTTTGAACTGTTTGGCAGCCCATTCTTTTCTCTATTTATCATCTAGTACTTCACATACCCTCATCATCTCATATACATTCCCATTCAGCTTGGTAGGGCAACACTGCAATACATTCATAACCCATTTTTGAAAGTAGGTCTGAGGAACTCTAAGGCCATACATGACCTGATTTAAGTAACATAAAAACTCATCATTTGGGCTTGTTAGCCCGAGGCTATTATAGTACGTGAGGGATTAACATCTTCACTATTCCTTCTCGACCTTTTCCACTTCTCTAAATAAGGGACATGGTAGTATACCGCCTCCTCCCATTTTCCTAGGATATAGGCTCTAAACCAGTGACCTTGATCCACCAGATAACTTCCCCATTCTCCCCACAATTTAGTTTTGTATTTCAAAAATCCTTTTTCTACATCTACTGCTTCTAGGTATATAACAAATAATTTATCTTTCTCTTTTCTAACCTCTATCCCTATCACTTTCCCTATTTCACTAGTTTCCCTAACTTCTACAGTCACCTCTATACTATTTGCAATTTCTTACATGGCATTACACTCATCCTCCCGCCCCGACCATGATGTTTCCTTCGAACTTGAAGATACTACAGATTTACTCATGGGAATTCTAGGTTTGGAACGTATACTAGACCTACAGATACACAAAAATATTTTATTAATATCTTTACTTTACATATTACACATAGTAAAAATAGCCCCACCCATATTTTTACCCAGTTAACACGCTTACTTTATAATTTCTCAAAACAAAGAGCAATCATTTTAAGTTTCCCTTTTCTTATCCAAGCAAACATTTTCTCTTCATATAATAAAGCTTCTATACTACATAACTCTTTCATCAATTACTCAAAGATATTACAACCCTTTCATTATCAAACTTCTGTATCCCTCAATCTAAAAGGATTAACAGACAATATCATACAGATAACTAGTAAAAAAAAATCAAACAAATAGAGACGCAGATCACCAACCTGTACTTGGAGAAAAAAAATCTTTTACTTTACCCAGACGTCTTACCGAGAATGGCCGCACCCATCACTTTTCCAACCATTTTATAATACCCGATAAACCTTTCCCTCTCAAATCATACTCAAAACTTAAACGTTTCCTCTCTTTGGAGATAGGATTTGAACAACTTTTTTCTCTTCCAGCAACTATTAATAATTTATGAGGGAGAGAGATACGAGTTTTTGTACTCTATCTCAGTTTACGAAATGATGGCTCCTTCAGATACGTGTCAATCACCTCTACTGTCTCTACAGACACATCTATTCGGTTAACAACATCATCATGACTTCTGTGATAATGTCTATTGTTAACACATCTGTCTCTATTGTCTGCCATTAAAAAATTCTGCCCCTCTTCCCCAATACAGTACAAACGACCAATCACCTTACTTTTATATTATACCAAGATCACACGACATTCCTAAAATGGTTTAATATTAAAAATTCAAAGATATCTATATAGTTGTTAAAATCATACAGCTGCCATCCACAATATCTGCATACAGACAGTAAAACAAAATACTTTATTCTTATTCATCTCAGATCGAGGCAACAACTATGCCTCATTCTATATATAATAGATTACTATCAAATAGATTACTTATTTATTGCGAACTTCCAAAATTTGATCTTATAGACTTTTGCAGTTATATTTAAAACAGTCTGGATGGTTCATCCCGCCACTTGGAATTATCTCTCATTTTGCTGCCCTTGCATCCTCTTCTATAAGTTTGTCACACACAAGCTGTCGAATAGTCATTTCTCATGCCGTGGTATCTAGTAGAAACCTACGAAACACATTGTGCCAGAAAAAGCATTCATAAACATAAGAAACACATTGTGCCAGAAAAAGCAGTCATACTCTGAATGCCTGCATTCATCATCTAGACCGATCAAATTTAATGGCCATTCCGGTAATACAACATCATAAGGTAGCCGATGAAAATATCGCTCACAAAGTTCAACAACTTTGATAAGGAACCTGCTGTCTGCTGTATGGTGAACAGGTTGAGAACGTGTCCTCACCATGGTTACTCGTACAAAAAAATATCCTTGCAGAAGATACAAGACATAGAAGCCAAGAATCACTTCTTTATATAAACACCAGGAAGATCTTTAAGAATCCACATTACCCCACAGATTTTGCTGGAAGATATATTTTACTAGAAAATTTTTATACGCACAGATATGAAGATGGCAACATACATAATCCAACAAGTCCAGCGGTAAACCCTATAGACCGATATCAATTCTTTCTGTAGGTCGAGACATTTTTCAGCTAGTTCGAATACACAGATCATAAAATACCATATACCTTTACAGCAACCCAATCATCTTAGAGAAATTATCTACTTCTTTTCATCAGATTTTTAAGCTCCTCTAATTTTTCAAACCTCACCTATCACTACCATTTTCCAATATACACACTGAGATCCATATGGTTTGGTTTATACAGCAAAGACCATGCAACAAACTACTATTCCCTGTACTACAGACACTATCATTACTGACAATATACAAATTACTTTATAAAATTATATCAAGTAACAGTTCGAAATGCCTATCGACAGTTACGAGGAAGAAGATGCAAAATTGAACCAACTTCCAAACTCTGATCCCATGCTTTAAGGAATAGGAAACAGTAGAACTAAAAATCACAGATGAAGGATCTTCTTTAGGGCCAATATCTATGGTCCATAGAAAAACACCCTCCACCATCACCACCTCTTCCATCATAACCCCCAACTCCCCGAATGGTAGAGACAGGCGGAAGGTCTTATCTCCTAGTAAGGACCCACTCACTAGCAGGATAACAGTGAGACTCCCTCGGATGAACGCCTGCCGCTTTATCTTTAGCTGTAACAGCCTCCTTCGCCAGCAATCGAAGACCATTTTGGCACTCCACCTCAGATGTCAACAAATAATGGAAATACAATATCTGATAATAATCATCCCCCACATCTATTACTTATTCAAATGACATATGGTGATAGGCAGGCGACATAGGAATTGGTATTGGCAGATACAAAGGTCGGTATCCCAAATACCTGATGCGCAGTTCTTCCATCTTTCTACGAATCCTGGACTCCCGAAATTGGTTCCTTCTAGTCACCATACTCTTAACAGTAAAAAGATTTTCAGTACAGAAACAAGAACAAATAAAAAATAATTCAGAGATGAAATCTTGGTTCATCACACACAACTCAGAGTGCTCTTTATACTATGATAAGCATTTAAGCCGATTCTTCAAATTCCCAATGTCAGGAAGATTTCCCATACAACAATATTGACTTGAGCCATTGGTTCAAGAAAACCCAAAAGACACAAATAAATATTCTTGAATATATATTGGAAATGATTCCCAGATATTAACTATAGTATTGATGACACTTCTCAACCAACACCAATCGCCCACAATGTTTCTCATACTATTGGCTAAGAGGGAACAGTTGTATAGGCTTATTCCACATCTCAGACTCATGCTTCATCTTCAACCAACATACAAACTTTCAACCTCGTCAATAGAGCACGTGGCACATTTATGGCACAATAAAAAACAATACAGCAACATCAGGAAATAGTTATAATACGAGTTTCTCAACCAACACCGCTCGCCCATGATGTTTCTCGTGGTCTTTGTTGATAGCCGTCTTGTAATTGCATATTCGGCATCTTGGCCTCATACTTCGGCCTCGACCTCATCAACATATTCAGTTTCTCTAAGTTCTAGTCATCACTTTCGACCTCTACATCAACAGTTTGAGTTAAGGAAATGGACAATCATCCACAAAGCTATTTCAAAGCAACAAAGATCAGAATGTTACACAATCTAGTCAAAGAATATCTAACATATATTTTGTAACGTCCATCATTAAAAATCTTAATGGTCATCAAACGGTCATATTAGAAGACCTATAAATAAGACCAAATAATTTTAAATGAAAAACAGATGAATCCTCACTCTAACATTGCATATACTCAGAATACTCATTTTAATAAGCTAGTAATCTTAATAATATTACTCTCCATTTCTCAAATCTTCAAGAGAAGTCGTGGTTTTTAACCAATTTAAAGGTTTTCCACGCTAAATTATCTTGTTAGCTACCACTTAAAATTCTTGAGCATTCTAGACACATATGGAATAAAGGCTAAGTTTAAATCTTGAAATTAGGCTATTATACAAACGATTTGATTTCATGAATGTTGTACATATTAGTATGTTTTTTGATGATGTACAGTTGTCGCATAAATTTATATATTTTTATAGCTTTTGGACAAATATAGTTGTTTTACAAAATATTTGTAAATGTCAAGTTCATGGTACAATGGATAGTTCTAATTGTTGAGTTTAAGGTGCAATCGACAATAAATGGTCGACAGTTCTAATTGTCGAGTTCAAGGTAAAATTTACAATTAATTGCCAAATACACGAAATTGTTGACATTTATTATTGTCGGCGATTATGTCATCGACAATAAATGGTTGCCCAATTCGATAATATTTGTAGACACTGGAACAACGGAGTAGAACTCATAAAAAATAGATGGAGAGTATATAAAAACAGTAATTTTTTCTACAAAAACTAGATGACGAAGATAGAAAAATACTTTGGTAGATGTTCGCCGTAGGTTTTGGGTGTAGATATTGGTAGATGTTGAGATGCCGTCCACTAACCTATTAAATCATGAAAAATCAATAACCAAATTACCTCTATAGCACAATTTTAACATCACGTCCCAAAAATATAGTTTCCCAATAAGGAGATGGACTGAGAAAGATTCGTACCTTAACCAAAGAGAGAGAGAGAAAGAGAGAGAAGGCCAAATTTGAATATAAATTTGAATTTCAGAGTCAGAGAGAGTGAGTGATTGAGTGGTGGGAAACCAAGAGAGAGAGAGAGAGAGAGTGTGTGTGTGTGAAATTTGAATTTTGGAGTAAGAGAGAGAGAGATAGTGAGTGATTTAGTGGACTGAGTGAGTGAGTTAGTCAGTGAAGTAAGTTAGAGTGAGTAAGATGCCACATAAGCAAGAAGAGAGTGAGTGAGTTATGAGTGAGTTGGCAAGAGAGAGTCAGTGTGTGGTCAAGAAAGAGTGTAGGGAGAGTGTAGCAAAAAGAGGGTGTAGGGTAATCCTCTCCCATAAATACCATCATAATAAGGTACCTCGTGAATGATCATACTCATACACACGTTCAATTCGCAACTGTATGGCACATGCAAAAATTTAAATAACTTTATATGAATATGAATTGCTTAGATACAACACAACTAGATTCTTACCTTTGAACATACATAATCATCGACTATTTGATTATATCATAATACACATTAGTATATCATGAGCTTCTAATACATGGTAAACATGTCATGATGTTTGTACTTAAGTCATCTATTATGTTATAGTGATACACATCTAAACGGGACAATAATTATGTGTTTATGTACTCGATACATGTCGTATTACCATTTCACTTACCTACGGAATAAAATTTACAACTATAATTGTAATACGAAGCTTATAAATCATTTAAGAGAATATATAAATTAATTAAATGTTACCAAAAGCTTTTAGCCTTCGTAACAAATGCACACATCTTATCATTTACGCTTTCTAATAACTTTCCCACCTCATTGTATTTAGAAATTAACTCTCCCATTCTCCTCTTAACCTCCTGCATATTTTTCCTTTCCATCTTAAATTGATCAAATAGTGATAATTCATTTTTCATATCCATGATGTTCTTAAGGTCTTCAACACGATCACGGAGGAATGCAACATCAAGTTTAAATTGTTGAGAGTAGAGGTAGCTAATCTCTCTTCTATGACAAGAACGATACGCAGAATATGCTAATAAATCAAACAAAGAAACCCAGAACAATAAAGAATACAAGGTTTCCCAAAGGAGGGAAGTAAAAATCCCTTTCGGATAAAAAATTACTCCCCGAACAATCAACTATGTTAATCAAAGGGGTAACAACAATCTCTCCAAGCTTCTTAGGCTTTAATGGAGTCTCTCAAATTCTTAGTCTAGAATTAAACTCATAGGGAAAATATAGATATACAAAATAACCTAAGTCCTCTTTATATACTAGAGGACTAAATACAAGTAGAACGGATCTCGAGGCAGAACACAACCAGGCAAATCTCATTCGAACGATTTCTTCGGTCTTTGAATGCAAAATGTAACATTTGACAATCTCGTTCCAACGAGCTCCATTCTCGTTAGAACGACTTTTACCTCTCTTAAGTTCCTCTTCTTTAATTTAAACAAAACCAGCTCGAGTCATCAGGCAACATAACCAGTTCGAACTCCAAGTAACTTAACCAGTTCCAATCTTCAGATACTTAACCAGCTCGAACTTCTATCGATCTTAACCAGTTCAAATTTGATCATTGAAAATCTTATTTTCAATCTGCTTTACTCTGTTTCAATCTGTCTTTAGTCCTTGAACTGAAATAACTCAAACTAAAACAACCTCGGACATAATTCAAGTTCCTACCTTAACAAAAATTCCTCTAACTATTTAACTTCAGCAATCCATGAGTCAATTTTTGCTATACCATCAAATTGTGTTGCAATATGGAGGGTTTTTTGCTAAGTTAATTTTATATATCGCAAAGAGTATCTTACAAGTCTGTGGTCTGAGTGGATAACTAATTCGTGACTTGAGCATAAAGAACAATTGTACTTCTCCACTATAGGAGGGATCATTGTGTCTATGCAAACGTTGCCTACTATAATTCTAGTTATATCTCTGATAGTGCTGTTAAAAAAAGTATGAACCTGTAATATATACAACTAATACTACCCATGGCTCGCCATGGCAACAATGTCGACGTGCATTCGACACTAAATAATTTTCAAGTAGCGCGCCTTTGGCGCTAAAACTACTGAGATAAAATAATTTATTATTTACCTGACAACAAATAGTATGTGGGACACTATCATGTAGTTGGTGAGACTATCTAGTAAGTCTTATAAGCTATCAATACCAGTAACTATCACGTAAGTATTAGCAACAATTGCCAAAGAAATTATTTAGGAACAGATATAAGCAGTTTTTCAATTGTAATTGAAAATAAGTACTAAAAAGGTAATACTATTTACCTATGTTAACACATAGTTGTACTTATTTTGATGCGCCCTCGACACTGCAATTTTTTTTGCTATGGTAGATATCGTCGATGCCCCTTCGGCGCTATCTATTTTACCCAAGCTCAGACATGACTTAAGAATGCCCATCAATATCAATCAAGTACATATAATAAGAGAGTGAGAGTTGTGGAGAGGCACACATACACTTCATAGACATGATTGCTATGTTGCTTTTATGGCTAGGCTGTCAGTTATAGTATAGTATAGACCACGAAAGCTCTATAAAAGGTTGATGTCTCAGAAGATAGCCTTTTCATAGCTCCTTTTAAAGCACGTAGCTCTGAGCTACTTGAAACTTGCGTACGGCTACCTCCAAACTGCCTTCAGTGGCTACTCCAAACTCCAAACTACAATGCCTTCTTTTAAAGGCTACTCTTTAATGCTCTTTCATCTTTTATTTAATCCTTAATTTGTCTTTAACTCTTTTCTATAAACAAATCCTAAGGAAAGACATAAGTGTTCGAGTAGTTCTTGTGAACACTAATAGTATAACTCTAACAGAGGGGGCAAATAAATTGTAATTGCCATACCATTTAAGGTAGGCAATGATGCCATGTCAACATGATAAAATGTTAAAATCTGCCAAGCAAGCAGATTTCCTAGAATAGATGGAACATAGAATTACAACCACATTACTTTCTTGAGAATAAATATTGTTTTATACATATAAGACCATCGTCAGATACCATATTTTACATAAATGGCTTAAAACTGTCCTCTCGCAATAGGCAACATGCAACTACTATATTCTCAATCTTAAATACAAACTCAAAATCACATGTTATCAAGTATACATGATCCCATGACCTGGTCCGCAGTAGATGTTGGTCATCATGATGCCTGAACTCCCATTCACGATGAACACAAATTATCCCCTTTAAACCATACAAATGCATAAACCAAGTATGGGTTGTACCACTGTTTACAAAAAGAATAATAGAATAACTATTCATTATACCACTGCTTACAAAAAGAATAACAAAATAACTATTCATGAAATAGGACAACGGACAACGGGGTTTCATGAAAAACCTGTTCATATTCAGTTGTTCTAGGGAATAATGTGATATGGATCTCATTAGTGTTTAGCTGGTTTCTGGTGCCAAGATATTAACATTAGCCAAGCACATAGAGATACTGTTAGTAATTATAAAATGCATCTACTGACTATTTTGTATTGTAAGGTCCTGTACTCTTATCACAGAGCTCAAGTCTATTGTAAGTGTCTGCATCAGTATTAAAATTTACTTTTTCCCAATTGTGATGAACATAAATATCTATATATATCATGGATTTGAAGTTGAGTAGTACTTAAAGAAGGTGTTCCTCTGCCAGGCTGACCGCTAACTAAAAGGAAAAAAACATGTGCAAATAGAGAAAAATATAAGTAAGGAATCAAACTAAATTTAGAAGAAAAAAAATTAGGAAAAATAAGAAGTTAAAAAGAGAGTAAAATATTAAGTAACGGATATATACCAATTTGCGCATCCACAACTCCATCAAATTTGGGAATTCAAAACCCATGTAGAACCCGCAAAAGTGTAATGGGTCGAGCATGCAAAATGAAATTAGTAACTTTAATTTAGCCATAATTAACCGATGTACACCCATGTAGAACTGACAAAAGTGCAATCGGCTGAGCATGAATAAAGAAATTAGTAACTTTAATCTAGCCATAATTAGCTGATCAAATCAAACCATAAGAAAACCCTTGTTATTAATCTAAAAATCGCGATAATTATCGAGCAAACATTAAACCAAAGTCTACCTGTAGATATACATACCACATTAGCCCGAAACTATGTGATGTTGATAGTATTGCCGTGATTCAAACTTCTGATCAAACCCAAGACTAAACCCTTCAAACATACGAAGAAGCAACCCGATATCTATTGAAGACCCTTTAAATTAAATATTGCAATTCTTCAAACAGTTGCATGTATGCACTTCCCATTCTAATTAATTATATTTAAACTCGCTTCCCTTCTTAAGACTACTCACATTCTCCCAACAAACAATTTAAAAAGTAGTGTAATCCAAACGAAACATAGAAATCAGTTCGAAATATTCCCACACATTTTAACAAATAATCTTACTTCGATTGGTGGATGTAAGACAAAGTGACTGAAGATTCAGAAACCATGAAGATGTTGTGCAAAAACACAATATTAATAGATTATAGATGTTGTCATTAACATCAAGTCCAAATTACTTAAACTCCCTTACAATCTTTTGAAACAATTATCCTAGCAGCACCCAGCCTGCATCTTAAATCATCAGTTTGATATACAAACTTTGATCAACAATCTATATATGCAGAACCAACGATCACAAACTAATACAACATTGCCACAAACTAAGCATGAAAGCATAAATTTGAAGACAACCATGAAATAAAAATGAAGGGGTTTGGGATAAAAGTAAATGGATTGTGAAATTGGGGTTTGTACAACAACCTAGTCGGAGATATTTGGCTTATGATTGAACCTAAAATTGAAGCCTTCCAAACATAAATTTTAGGCAATGAAATTCAGAGATCAAAACCCCTAAAGTGGGAAAAATTGAAACCCTAATTGACTCACCTAATTGAAATACTTCAATTTGGGAATAAATATCAGCCAAACAAAATCAAAATTACGTAATCACCATAAAGAACTTTGATTTTCCAGATCAAGATAAAGAAATTACTTATCGCAGATTAAGTGGTCACTTGAGAATGATTGATGAGCGTAAGAGATTGATTGATGAGAGTACTATTTGTATCTTCTAAATATATTGATTTCATTGAAGAATTGAATAAAGTAGGAGAAAATGGAGAGACCCAGTAGGGGAGAAATAGTTATTTACATATGAGATATGAGAGATAATTAAGGAGGGAGTTATCATGGAGAGGGATAAAGATGTAGGAGAGCCGGCGAGAGAGACGTGATGATAGAGAGACGTGCTTGAGATTGTTAAGACTAAACTACCCTTATTTTTAGTTTAGTCTAAAATACCCTTGAGTTTATTTAGTCTAACAAAGTCTAAATAAATCTAGTCTATCGATCTTGCTCTTTCCAACAAATCTCAAAGAAATAACATTAAATCTCTGCCCCTCTTTATCTTTGAGACAATGGCAAACTTATCTATTTGAAAAACACCATTGTGTAAAGTGTCTTCTGTCTCGTTATTAACATCTTCCAATATTTGTAAAAGAAAACTCTCCCATCAAAGGCATATATAATAATCATGTGTTTGAATGTATGTTTTGTAATATAATTATAATTGTGGGTCTATGTGTTTGAAATGTTTATATTCATGACTTATAGTCAATATACTATAGAAATTCATTAACCGAAAACCACAATTTTTATTATGCCATGGTAACATTAAAACAAGTACCCCCTAACATAGTTCTATTGAAATATGCACAAAAATTATACGATTTAGTCACACATGATATAATATATTATTGAGGACATTACTCGTTGATATTGAAAACATGGGGTGATATCCTACAACATAAAGCCGCCGCTTCCATGATGGATTTACCTACTCCAACATTTAAGAGATTCTCCTGGTGCAACAGATCCTGGTTCCATATTCACCTGCAGGCAAATGCCTATTTCAAATAATAGATTGAGAGAGAAGTACAATGTAGAATGACAATGATAATCGGTTTTAATGCCTTTTTGAAGAAGATGACATGGGGTGATATCCTACAATATAAAACCGCCCTTTCTATGACAGATTTACCTACTCTGACATTTTAGAGATTCTTCTAGTGCAACAGATCCTGGTTCCATATTCACCTGTAGGCTAACGCCTATTTCAAATAATTGATTGAGAGAGAAGTACAATATTGAATGACAGAGATAATCGGTTTTAATGCTTTTTTGAGGAAGATGACTTCCATGCAGCGAATGTTAACCACGGCCTAAAACTACCAAATCTCGATAACTGGAATATATTAGATTGATAGTCAAGTGAGACTAAATGCCAAATTTCTGTATTGAGAAGAGAAGTACACTAACATTTTCTTACCCCACATTCAAACTTGGAATACCAAGGGTTAGGACATGATAAGCGTATGTGATATCACATGATAGTACTGTGATGTGTCGTACAACATTCCTTATTCCTTATTCCTTACGGGTGTACTATAGTTACTGTCGTGGGTCTAATATCCAAATATGTTTATGATAACGGAAATTATGTTAATAAATACTACTTTTGTCATATTTACAAAATCGATACATTAGCAAGCCTCTTCCAAAATCGATACTATAATTAATAAATCGATAATGGTCCCACCTTTTACCCCCAAGTTGCCACCCTATTCTCTAACATTAAATGTTGATAGGTAATCTAATCTGCTATAGTAATAAATCTACCAACTCACAAAGATTACTCAACATATGACAAAGCTATAACAAAACAATTACAAAGATATACATATCAAATGATAAAGTTCTCGCATAACAAATGATAAATAATGTAGAAAAAATGAGAAACTATCCTACTGGAGTTGCTGAGTAGTCTAATCTATTGCAGTAATAAGAACAGTAATAAGAGGGAAGATTCCCTCTAAATATACTACCAAACTTAGAAATCGAAGCTTCTTCTTCTTCTTCTTCTTCATCTTCTTCTTCGTCAGGACTACAACAAAGCTTCTTCAAAAATCAAAGCAGATTCTCCTTGATGTACTATTTGTGTCCATTATGCGCTAAGTCTTCCAACTATCGTTTTGCACTCGCTAAAGTCTTTACACCGAGGTCATTGGGGAGGAAAAGATCGTTGTTATCGTAGGTTATTCTCGTTGCGAAAGACCGTTGTTATCCTTCTCTTTGACTGTTGAAGTAACCGTTGCAGTAAATATCATCTCTAACTCTGTATCCATCATCTCTCACTGTGTATCCACATCATGAGTTGAAACATTTTTTCTTAAGAAAAATGCTATGCAAGACGAGACAATTTGTACATAATCAGCTTTCTTTGTCTTTTTAATCATTTATCTTCAGTTACTTTATCATTTGTCATTTTTCTTGTATCATTTTGAACATTTATTATCTGCTACTATATCACCAGAATTGTTCATTGATATCATTTATTTTGGGATTCCTATCATATGTTTTTGGGATTGCTGAAGTTAAGTTTTATATCATTTTTCTCATTTGTGTTCGCTATTTTATCACCAGAATTGTTTATTTATATCATTAGTTTTAGGAATGAACGGAGTTCAACTTTATACCATTATTCATTTTGGTGAGGATATTATACGTCCAAAGAACGAATCAATCGTTAGTTATTTTGGAGGAAGTATAAAACTTAACACTAAGAGCGTACTCGTCATACAAAGATTTCGTTACACCCCTTGACGAAACAAACAAAATCTATCGTGAGGGCTGTAAGCTGTACAACTTCATCCATGGCTGTGCATGTGCAATTTCATCATTCTAGGACTTTACCGTTATGATCAATATGCATAAAACTAATCCCGACACAGCCTTTCATATATGGATTGTTAATGAGCCAAGGGTACCTTCCCAGAACTCCCAGAATATTATTTATGATTTCAGTTCTTCGGGTAAAGGGTTGTCCACCACCAAATATATTGGTTCAAGTAAAGGCTTGTCCACCACCAAAGCGGGGGGACCTTTGTGTCATAACTCATTTCCTAATCTTGAACCTGAATACAGGGGTTACCCTGAAACAAACATCAGAGGGTTTGATCAACGTAGGTTTGGACCTTTAGTGGATGATGATGATGCTCCTCAATCAAATGATTCTTTCGAAACTACCTATAGTGATATTCTTCCCTCAAATGAACCTAGTATTACTCAATCAAATGTTCATCTATCAAATAAACCTATGTTAAGTAATGTTCATCAATCAAATGAATCTTTTCAAACTGTCCCTACTGATGTTCCTCTCCCAAATAAACCTTGTTTTTCTCAATCAAATATTCATCTCTCAAATGAACCTGTGCTAACTAATGTTCTTCTTTCAAATGAACCCGAACCTATCATTGGACAAACTAAAGCTTCTGGTAAGTTTGTAAAATTTATCATTTGTGAGGTATTTTTTAACATTTCTTATCAAATTAGTATCATCCAAAGAAGCATATTTCTCATTTGTTCAGCTGAATTACAGTTCGAGTCACAACCCGAATAGGTGAAAGATCTCATAGATTTTCAGTTCAAATCTGTTGCGTACACAAAAGATCCCTATGACTTCAGTAAAAAGTTTAACATTGGTGATATATATCGAGATAGGATTGAACTTAAGAATCACATAAGAGCTTATGCAGCTGTAAACAAGTTCAATCTTGAACACATTTTGAGCAGCGAATATAAAATCGTGGTACGATACAAAGGTCATAAATGCTCTTAGCAAATTTATGCGACAAGGTTGCACGGTTCTGCCCTATTTAGAGTAAGTACTTATTGTTCCATGCATACATGCATCTGAGTAGAAACTGAAGGTAAGAACGAGTATAAGGCAACGTCAGGTAGATGGGTTGCTTCTATAATCAGGCAAAAACTTTGTAAAGACCTAAACTACAAACCTTCTAGAATTATTGATGATATGCAAATTCATCATAATATTGATGTAACATATAATCTTGCCTGGCGTGCAAAAGAAAAAGCCCACGTTGAGGTATCATCACTTTATATGTCATTTGTTTCCCCATACAAGTCATTTGTATAACGATATTAATCATTTTATTGCATGTCATTTTATTGACTTACTGTGTCATTTGTACTGCGATGTTTATCATTTGTCTGCTACAATATTTTATTTGATCTAAGTAATTATTTTAAATGCAAGATAACTTTGAGAACGCATACCAACTACTTACGAGCTACTTTGTAGAAGTGAGATTGGTTGATCCAGATTTTGTATTTAACATACAAACTATGAGTTGTAAGGATAAGAGATTATAAGGTGTTTTTGGTGTTTTGGTCTTCCCAAAAAAACTTATAAACAATTGAGACCAATTGTTGTGACTAACAGTCATCGCCATTGAACCAAATAATCATATTTTTCCACTTGCATTTTCTATAATAGTCTCGGAGACCACCGAAAGTTGGACATACTTCCTGGAGATGTTTGGGTTTAATTTATGCAGTTATGACACTAGATTCGTCATCATCTCTGACCGGAACCCTGAAATTATTAATGTTGTACCCAAGGTGTTTCCTTTTGCAATCCATACATTTTGTGCCTTCCACATATTAAACAACATTAAAACACCCTCGAAAGTACGAGGATTGCATTTTGGATGGCAGCAGAGGCACTAACCACCATTGATTTTGATAAGCACATGAATGCTATCCGGAATACAGATCCAGTGGGTCTCCAATACATACTAGGTATTCCCAAGGAAACATGGTATAATCTATATATTCTAATGAGTAGGTATGATGTCACTCTCTATTGATCAACTTCTTATTTGTTATATGAGGAATAATCATTATTACTCCATTTATAATCTTATTTCCCATTTTTTCCCATTATTTCTAATCAGTTTTTTATTATTCCTTTTACAGTTGTATGAGCCCATTTGTCATCTGTTTATGCTCATTTGGAATTTTATTTCTATTGTTTGTCATTTGTTCAGATACAGAGTGGCTTGCACAAATCATGCCAAGAGTTGGAATAACATTATATTAAAAGTAAGAGATCTCCCAATCCATGTGTTTATTGAGGAATTATGTAGAATCTGTTCAAAAATGTCCTACACGTATAGGGAGGAAGTTGAAAAGAGTCAAGATCGCTTAACGCCATGGGCTACGGATCACTGTGAGAGCAAAAAGTTTGTGGCGAATTTACTAACTTACAGGGTTCGTACATCACGTCACCATTTTCAGGTGACTTGTTATGGAAGAATCGATTCTATAAATATTGAAGATGGTACTTGTTCTTATCGTTGGTGGCAAATGATGGGTATACCTTGTGAACACAGAGTACACGCTCTCGGTCTTGCTAATGTTGATCCAACTACACATGTCTATGAGTACTTCATAAATGATACATACAAGGCTATTTATGAACCTATATGGATTCCTATAAGAGGAATTGAGCAGTGGCAAGTTTTAATCCACGTGTTCGTGCTCTTATTCCAACAGTTCAAGCCGGTCGTCCTCGCACGCAAAGGAAGAGGAGGGAAATATGTATGGTCTTGTTACTAAACTAAGATTTTGCAGTAGGTGTCAACAAAATGGACACAATCGTCATTCTTGTAAGCTTCTGCCAATCTCATCCGACGGCAATACACATCTGACAATGGCACCAACTTTTACGATGAGCACTGAACCACCTGTCATCTCAGATGAAGATGCTACAATCAGTTTGCACTGAGTATTTTGGGTGCCCTATGTATCATTTTTTTGTATGATCTTTATCGTTTGCATTGTTAAAATCATCATTTGTTTGAATATAACTGCCATTTGTTTGCTTCCATTATATCATTATTTCCTTTTGAACTTTCATTTGTGCACAAAGAATTTCCTATTTGTTTGTTTCTATAATATCATTATTTGTTTCAGAACTGCTATTTGTGCATAAATAATTTCTCATTTGTTTGTTTCCATGATATCATTATGATCCTCAGAACTGTCATAAGTTTTTGAGAATTTCATATTTATTGGCTTGTACAATATCATTATTTTCTTCTAAACTGTCATTTGTGCGGGAAGAATTTATCATTTGTCTGTAGAATTTTAATCATCAGTTTTGTTAGGCTTATCATTAAACTAGTCTCCCCTTATATCATCATTATTTTCTTACAGAACTGTGAGTATTTTGTTTTGTCACATATGATACAAAAACTACTATTTAACAGTAAAAAGTAAACGAAATAGCACAAAACAAAGCAAAATAGATATTCATTCATACATAGGGAAAGTACTAGTTACCACAAAAAAAAAAAACAAACTAAACACCAAAAAAACTAGAACAAATATTCACAACTCCTGATCACGTTCCGAGCATTCTAGGTCTCGCTCCAAAGCCTAGATCTTTTGCTGGAGACAACTAATCTTTGAAGTGGACTCCTCCCACAGTTTCTTGTGCTCATCCCAGTCCAACTTTATGGCACAGAGCTAATCTACGAAGAAGCACATATGAAACTTGAACTCTTTAAAACGCTGATCTCTCTTTGCTATAATATGAGACAGTTCATCCTGGATATAATCGATTGCTCCTAATTTATCCCTGAAGTCTTCGTAATGTTCATTCAGTATTTAAGCCTTCTCACTTGAGACATCCTTCTCCATTAGACATAGTCAATTCAATTTGAAGAGACGTTGGACACGCTGATCTTCCTGCATCCCTAACGACTTAAACCAATCGTATGTGTAGTAGTCTACTCACAGCCTTCTACCCCAGTTGAACACTCGAAGGCTACCTCAAAGCCTACTCGAATACATTAAAGCCCATTTAATCCATAAATAAGCCTTGCAAGATTATTCGAAGAGGAAGCCTCGACAGTGATCCAGCCACGAGGAGGAACTCCACATCGCAGCAGAAACACTTCGACCATATCCACACATGGTCGAAGTATGATGGGACAGACAGCCAGTTCACTAGACCAGACAACGCAGTTGTGGGTCCTTGCAACTACGGTGACAGGCCCAACCACTGCTACTGTATGAAATTACAGAGACAGACCCAACAACTGTTACAGTGACAGTTCTGACATTTCTGATGCCCATAACCACTCCGGGATATTTGGATAGTACCCTTGTAATGCAACCTAACCTTGGTGACTCAGCCCTTCATATGATCTATAAATAGGTGAGTTGAGGAACCAAAGGAAGGGTCGAAAATATCCCCTTTGAGCCTTTATAGTTTACCTTCGGTTACCATGTATAAACCCAGTACTTAAACCTTCGACTACTCGACAGAAATATAAACACTCTTAAAAATCTTCATCAGAGGTCGTGGAGAGTCACATTCTAGGCCTCCACGCATATGCATTGTCTATTGATTTTTTGAATTCTACGTTATATACTTGAATCCCTTAGTTTGAAAACTAAACCCCGTAGAGTAAGAACCGACTTCCCCTCCATAAGAAGTTAGGCCCCTACATTTTGCGCCGTCTGTGCTTCCCACCATACCTATCTCCTTTTCTTATTTCCCTCCCTTTGTTCTCAACTTCAACAGATTATTATCAATTGCACCTACCCTCCATTCCTGTTCAACCCATGCCGGCAACTTCGTTGACATAGTGGCTACCCAAATAGTCTTGCTTTCTCAATAATTTGCCCAAGCCGAGGAACCGTCGCCTGGATGATACACAACTTCACTTGGAACATGAAAAGCACCGGTTGGTGCTTGAAGCTGAACGGAACCGCCTGCCTGGATGAAGCCGACAGGCAGAACTGGGCAATGGACGAGTTGCATAACTCCGTTCGAGAGTTGTAGAGACTGCAGCCCCTGGAAGCCGATCGACCATCCCAAGCACCAGACCCCTCGCGCGTGTCTACCCGTGCTCGTCTGGGGCCCCTACCAAATCGCAAAATGCCCCCAGTATATATCAGTGCTGAGGATGCTCCCCACACTATTCCCCCCACTGGCTTAATCCATCTCGGCATTCACCCCACCAAAAACTCTTCTGACTCCCCCCTTCGCTCCTCTGGACATCCCAAACGCCGCCCAGCTTGAGAACGTCTCGGGGAGTGCAGTGCAGAACAAATACCACTTACTCGTCTTCACCACCCTCTAATCCTTCAATCACCCCCTCACCCTGTCTATGCTGCACAATAGAACCTCGATCACAAAATTCAACCCCAACTCCTGGAGTTGAATGAATTACCCCCTTTGCCCTTAACTTCTCACTATTGGGATACCCCCCATTTCTGTGCTCCTAAACACAGTAAATACCGCAACACAAACCCTCAATCCCATATTCTCGAATTCCATAATGTTTTGAGCCATTATTCCACAGCCGACTACCTGTTATGTCACCTTTTTCCCACCAGCCTTACCGACAGCCCCCTTCGATGGTATCACAAAATCCCAAATGGCTCGATCCGGAGCTTCGAGCAGCTATCACAGTTTTTCATCACCCATTTTGCCTTCAATAAAGACAGAGAAGTCAAAGTCGATGCCCTATTTAATTTTAGAAAATCCAGCAATGAGACACTCAAAGCCTTCATCAAGAGGTTTCTCAATGAATTATGGAAATTCGAGAACCTTGATTGCGCAAATATTGTGCTCGCGTACTCAAATGCCCTACCAGATCACAACCATGTGAAAGAATACCTAGTTTTTCACAATCCTCGAACCCTTGAGGAGATGCTCTCAAAGGTCAATGACTATATCGATCTTGAGCGCCTCCACGAATCTTGTAATCAAGGCCAACCTTCAGCCACCAACTTCAGTAAACCTCGACAAGGCCCACCTTCTACTCTTACACCCCTGATCGCTCCTGTCTCACAGGAGATTGAGAGCCGTAAATGCCCTTATAATGATTACAATGTTGAAACTCACAAGAAGCGACTGAAGCCTGTCTTACCTACACTTACTACCCGCCTCAGCACTCTTCTACCACATATACAGGCAGACCCCATATGGCGTATCCCTTTCCCTATTGAAGTCAGACCAGGCAAACCTTATTGCACCAACCATAAATGTAACTGTCACCATACCAACAAATACTTCACCTTTCAGCGCTCCCTCAAAATCATCCTCAAGGCAACATCAGTATGTTATCGACCTTCCCAGTAACCTTAACGGGTCATACCTCAAGTCTCAACCCACCCCCACTGCCGACCCGGCCGAGGTACAAATTTTCCGAATAAATTTCATCGAGGTCTATAACATCGGCAGCGGCCGTTCCAGGAGCAAGCGTAAGCTTATCGAAGAATGTTACAAACTCACTTATCAGGAGAAGCTACCCGCCCTTTTGCCAGGTTCAAGACTCCCCCCTCAACCTGAAGGCACCTCTTTTATTGACTGTGACACATCCCATGTCCTTTTCCCCATTCCGATCCATTAGTCATCATGATTAAGACCGAACACCTCGTCCTTCACACTATCCTCATAGACACAGGAAGTGCTGCTGATGTCCTTTTCCTCCAAACTGTCCAAACCATGAAAAAAAGTGACCTCGTAACCGCTGCCAATATCGAGTTGAAAGGATTCAATGGGGCTACAGAAATTGTTGTTAGTCGAATCAGCCTCCCAGTTACTATCGGCCCGGTCACAGATCAAATAAGTTTTCTTGTCGTCGACAAGAAATTAGAATACATCGATATCCACGGACGCGATTGGCTCTATACAATGCGTGCCATACCTTCGACATATTATCAAACCCATCGCTTTACCACACCCGAGAGCATTTGGTATTTAGAAGGCTCTCAACGCCTCACCCATTCATGCGAGCTCCCAGAGATCAATCAGATCCAGAAACTTGTCAGTCGCCCATAACAATCACTGTCTCTTTCTATCCCCATACCTTTGACAGATACCACTTCACCCATCGAACCCACTGTCTATATCGAACTCGACGGTCCTGGTCGAGGTACATTCATCAAAACATTTCTAGATGAGGCAGAACGCCTCGAGCTTACAAATTTCCTTCGAGCAAACAAAGATGTCTTTGCACGGACATTTTAGGAGATGCCCGGTGTCGAACCCAGCATGGTATGCCATCGCCTCGGCCTCATCCCCCATTCCACAATAATAAAATAGAAGAAACGTACCCTGGCACCTCAACTTCTAGAGGCAGTGATTCTTGAAGTTGATAAGCTCATAGCCGTGGGTTTTATCAGATAAGGGAAGTACCCTGAATGGATATCAAATATTGTGGCAGTTCCCAAGAAGAACGGCAAAATCAGAATCTACGTCAACTTCGCAGACCTCAAGAAGCACACACCGAAGGACAGTTTCCCATTGCCAATCATTTCAGCACTCCCCGATACCACTGATGGACATGAGCGCCTATCTATAATGGATGTAACTTTAGGTTACAACCAGGTACCGCTCCTCCCTGAAGATTAACTTACAACTTCTTTTATTACTGAACAAGGCCTTTAATATTTAATGTTATGCCCTTCAGCCTTAAAAATGCGAGAGCCACTTAACAACACCTTGTCATAGCCATGATTAAACCTTTGTTTGGCAAGTCGGCCGAAGTTTATATCAATTACATGTTATGCAAGAGCCTTCAAAAATAGACCCACATTCCAGACCTAACCGAAGTCTTTTCGATACTTTAAACATACAACATAAAACTCAACCCAGGCAAATGCCAATTTGGTGTTTCGTCTGGTAAATTTTAAGGCCACCTTATTAGCAAACGAGGTATCGAGATCGACACCACACATATTTGTGCCCACATCGACATGCCTTCGCCCCAAACTAAAAAAGATGCCCAAAAAGTGGCTGAAAAGATAGTAGCCCTCAGCCGTTTCATTTCCAAATCCTCAAAAAGATGTGCTTGGCTCTTTTCCCTCTTACGTGACCAAGGCGTTCATAAAGCAAAAAAGAAAAACAACCCTGAGATTTACTGGATACTCGAATGTTAACATGCCTTCCTCGAACTCAAAACATACCTTGGCCGGCCACCCATCATAAGCACCCCAATCAATGGAGGGACACTATCTTTATACCTTACTGTCACAAACACCTCTATCAGTTCAGTACTTATTCGACTCGATTACAACATCGAGAATCCTATATATTTCATCAGCAAAACTTTTACACCCGCAGAAACTCGATATTTGAAACTTAAGCGTTTGCTCCTTGTCTACTCAGCCCGCAAACTCAAACGATATTTTTAAGGTTACCCCATCCATGTTATAAGAAGTTACCCCCTTCGAGAAGTACTCGGCAAAAAAGGGAAATTCAGACGAGTACAGCAGTGGTCTGTATATCTTGGTAAACATGACATTACATTCGAGAAGTAAATATCCCAGAAAGGCCAAGCAGTAGCAGGCTTCCTTGCTGACTTCCCGGTCGAAGATGTCGATTGGGAGGAACATGAAGATGACTCAATAGATGAAGAACCCGAAGAAACAGATCCATGAAACCCTAACACCAGATGGCATTTATTCATAGATGCATCTGCTGGACCTAATGGCTCAGGGATCGATATAGTCCTAGTCACACCTACCAACGATCGAATAGAGAAGGCTGTCAAGCTCAACTTCAAATGTTCAAACAACGAAGCCGAGTATGAAGCTTTGATTTATGGCCTTGACCTTACCCTCAAACTCGGCGACCCCAAACTCGCAGTTTTCACAGATTCTTAACTTATTCAGAGACATTATACAGGTGAAAATCAAGCTAACGGTCGCATGGCTGAATATCCTACTGTCGTTCGACAGTGGATGGACCGTTTCCCCGAAAAATCTACTATTACACATTACCCTCGAGGAAAAAACCAACATATAGATGCCCACGCTTACATAGCAGTTATGTTAGGCCAGTCAGAATCCCAAACCCTCCACATCGAAGTACTCGAACGCCCAAGTATTGACCAGATGGAAATCAATGCCATCAATACTGGGGGTGAGAGACTCGATCCAGAAGTCTTGTAAACACCATTTCTCCATTACTTTAACAATGCAACCCTCCCAGATGATCCCAATGCCAAACGATAGCTGCTAGAAAACTATCGCAGATACACTATCCCCAAACATGAGTTACATCACAAATCCCAAAATGGCATCCTCCTTCGATGCATAGCTCAAGCTGAAGCCTCTACAATTCAAGATGAACTCCATCAAGGTACCTGCAGTACTCATACTGTGGGTCGTTCTATGGCCCTTTGAGCCATTTCTCAAGGTTTATTTAGGCCGAACATGAAAAAATAAACCGAAGAGTATGCCAAACACTATGACAAATGCCAATGTCATGCCCACGACATCCACAACCCTTTAAATGACCTCCATTTCAGTTAAGTCTTCTGGCCATTCAAAAGATGGGCTATCAATCTTATTGGCCTTTTCCTAAAGCCTCAGGCATTCGAGAAAATATTCTTGTTACAACAGACTATTTTACCAAATGGGTCGAAGCTGTACCTTTGTGCCGAACCAGAGAAGAAGAAGTTATCAAGTTTTTATGGGAAAACATCATTACACGCTTCGGGTTCCCTCATATGATTCGATACGACAATGGTCCTCAATTCGTAGGTAACAAAGTCAGAAATTTCCTCAAAAAGCACAACATCATCCTCTCACTCTCAAAGCCTTATTACCCTCAACGAAACGGTCAAGTCGAAGCAATCAATAAAACCATTGTCGACGGTCTCAAGAAAAAAGTTGATGTAATGAAAGGTCGATGGGTTGAGGAGTTACAGCATGTCCTCTAGGCCTATCAATCAACACCAAGAAAATCCGTAGACTGCACCCCTTTCCATCTAGCATACAGTATCGGAGTTGTGCTCTTTATTCAATTCGAAGTACTCACCCGAGATCCTAACCTCTGCGATGAAGATAATGAGTTTAAAATCGGATGTAACATGCTATGGATCGACGAAACCAGGGACCGAGCCATCGCCAATATTGGCCGTTACCATCTGTCCCTTCAGAAGTAATATAATAAGAGAGTTCATACATGAAGTTTCAACATTGGAGATCTAGTACTTTGTTGGGTCATTTAATCTTCGAAGCCTTGAATTATCGGTAAGCTAGCCGAATCCTGGGAAGGACCTTCTGTCGTGTACAAAAAAACCAACAAGGGATAATACTATCTAATGACTGAAGATAAAGAGCCCGTTCCAAATCTGTGGAACACAATGCACCTAGTTTCATGCAACAAGCCATCGACACTACCTCGTACAGCTGATCTAAATACAGAATAATCAATAAACTGTTTCTCCACCCCTGCTTTGTCTCCTATTTTCAATAAATTTATCGGTTTAACTTAAGTATCATGTCAACCTTTCGTCCCGACTGATACTTGGGGGCGACCTTGAAATTTTTCAAACCTCCAATTTCGAGCAAACTCGAGGGGCAAGGATGGTCAATAAACCCGACCCTCAGGAATGCATTGGGGGTGAACAGTTATGCTTTGCCGTAGCTTAGGCCTTCGAAGTCCAGTCGATTTCTTGGTTTACTCTAAGTATCATGTCGACCCTCGACACGATTGTTTATTGGGGGGTAACCTTGAAATTTTCAAGCTTCCAACATTCGAGCAATCTCGAGGGGTACGAACGGTCGAAATACCATACCTTCAAGAATGCGTTGGTGGCGAACATGTCTTGCTTTGCTGTGGCTTAGGCCTTTGAAGTCCAGTGAATTTCTGGGTTTCCTCTGGGTATCACGTCAACATCGGCCCGACTGATACTTGGGGGCGACCTTGAATAATTTCGAACTCCCAATATTCGTGCAGACTCGAGGGGCACGAATGGTCGACCGACTGGACCCTCGGGAATGCGTTGGGGGCTAACACATCTTACATCGCTGTGGCTTCGGCCTTTAATGTCTAGCAGATACCATGATTTAAAAATAGGCATTACAATCATCTTAAAGTTCTCACTGGTTAAATCACTCTATAATCATTCGACTGATTCAGCACATGTAGACACTATTATTCTGGAATATCTACAATTCTACCACATGCAAGAGGTTTCAAAACATCATATATCAGAGAAACAGTTTCAACACAACTCAAGCCAAGCCATGCATCAAGAATTCAGAATCAGCCAAAATATATCCACAATCCAGCCAAAACATGATCTGAACAATTCAAATTCAATTCAGACTCAAATTCAGCAGTTCAACACAATTCAAGTCAGCACAGCAAAACAAAATTAGTACCGTACAGTAGCTCACAAGCTATAACAGGTTCCAAGATCAACCCTATAGAAAAAAAGATGATTCAAATATTACAACAGTAAATCATAAAAAACATACATGGCACTACAATACAAATACCTCAGACCGGCGTGGCTGTATCTTCTCCCCCAACAAGCCCTGCAACATCAACACCATCAGCATCCACAGTCAAAGGCCTCGACCCTGCATCATTTGCAATCATGTCAGTTGTAGCCCAGATGCAATACCTTCGACCACAAGAGTTTCCATGCCCCTTCCAACACCTTCAGAAGCAACTTCCACCTCTCCTTCATTCGTCTTCATGGAGTCCTCAGCAATAGGATCTTCGGTAACAGGGAGCTATTCTAAAGTATCAGGGTCAAAACCCATAACCTCTATGAACTCCTTCAGCCTCACAGTCACATTACATTCAGTATCAAACTACGCCAGAAAATGCACTTTCTAGTCTACTTTCTTTTTGTCCTTCGCATCAATCGTCAACTTCAACACCTGCTCATGATTAAAACATTGAACCTCCATCCTCTTCTCGGCTGTATCATTGATAACATCCAGCTTTCGCTTCAACTTATTATTATATGAAAACAGCGATGCCTCATTCCCCTGAGCAAGTTCCAGACTGTCAAGCACCTCCCGTAGCCTCCTTTTTCCTACTTTTACTGCCTTGGTGAATGACTGCACCCAAGCATCTGTCAGCTAGAGTATTCAAACCGTCAGTATTTCTTGAAGCATGGAACACTTAAAGATAATTTTAGAAGTTCATAAACAATAATAGACAGTTACCTGAAACATGCTCTTCTTCATTCTTTTCGAAGCATCATCTGGGTTTGCATCGCAGAGTTTGGCCATAGACGCAGCTTTGGCTAGAGCTTGGTCTTGTTGCTCAGCCTCCGTTATATCCACACCCTCATCATCTGTATAGTTTTTCCCAAATGCCCTATACCTTTTGTGCTGAACAACCTTTGTCTGCTGTACCTTCGGAGCCTCAGGAATGACTCTACCTTTCCCTTTCTCAGCCTGTGTTGGCACCTACATTGGCCTCAGCCTCAAAGCATCGCTAGCCACTTCGGGCACTGACACTGTTTGCTTCGATCCCCTTTTGGATTTCAAAACATACTAAACGTTTCTCGGCAAATCATCCTCCCCCATTTCTTCGGATACTTTCGAACCACCTTCGACCTTCCTCTTCTTTGATGGCTCTGGCGTAACGGGTACGTTTCGAAGTAGGTAATCTATCTTCTTCTTTCTCTTCCTTTTGGTACTAAGACTCTCGAAAGCAAAATCTACCCACTCTTCGTTAGAATTGAGTAAGGCGTCAATATAATCCCTCGGACTCTTCCACGGCCGATTAGTCGGACCCACAGAAAAACAAAAATATAATTACTGTTTATTTGAGCTACACACCAAAATAAAACCTTCGACAACGCACTTACTCAGGCTATAAACTTTATAATGTAACCTATAAGAGCCATCCCCTTCGACATTATCAATAATTACACAGTACAAGAAATAAATCCTTATTCTAGCCTCAACCTGTCGAATACAGATCAAACAAACAGGGCTTCTCTAGGTGATATTGAATATAGTACATCTCTTCATTCAGATTTGCTTTCCTCGAATAAAATGATACAACGGCATACCATTCAATCAAGCCCTTCTTCTCACTTTTTAATTTTACATTCATACCTTCTATTACCCTCATCATCTCGCAAAAATTTCCATTCATTTGAACCAGGCAACCTCCCAAAAATTCAACACCTCCTACACTAGCCTTCAAAGAAGAAGTTGCATTCCCAATCCAATCTGGCCTCTATATGTCTATCCTGCTCCTCCTTCATGTAATGTTGCGCCCACCTTCGACATCTCCAAATTTGCAGTAAATCGATCCAATTTCTCTTTATCTCTAGCCAAAACTAAACCATCGACCCTATCCGACTCAGTCGAATACTCACCCTGATCACTCTGCTCCCATTCACCCTTTTTGCCACCAGAAGGCCCAACATTACCCTCGCCTCTCTCCCCTCCTATCTTCTCGTCACTATCCTAAGTCACTACCGTCTTACGACACCTAGTAGCCAGAATCCCACCCGCCAAAACTACCACGGCTAAAGGGGCATCAGTTATAACATCCAATACCTCTAAGTCGCTACCCTTATCCATTGAAGCACGACCAGAAATACTAGCCTTGAGTTCTTTTATTTCTTCGTCTATCAGCCTCTGTCTCGAAACTTGGCAGGTATGCATATTATCCTACTGAAGAAGAGGCACACAATTAGATCGATACATTAGACAATTACATGTCAAAAACCCATTTCTCATCTACCCTCTCCAACAGACACAAACACAGTCGAAAACTCAACCCCAAACCCAGTTTCTCTGGTAATACCCTCAAAATCCCTAAATGGGCTACAATCCAGACTCACAAATTCTCCCTGTCCTCGACTATAACCTCCTAACTGCCAACCCAGAAGATTCTACTTGCAGAATACAGTAGGAAGAGCTAAAAAAAGAAGAAGCAACAGCACACACTGATCAATTGATATACTTGTGTTAGAAGAAGTACGGTCGAATCAGTAATTCAGCCCGAACTCAGCAATAACTTCAGCAACCTCTCTCAGGCTTCACTTAACAATGGCGCACCAGTTTTCTTCCTCTTACTCTCTGGTTTGTTTTTTTGTGAACAATACATATTGTTATTTCCCTCTCATATATATACCTACTCGGAAAACCAAAACTGGCTCGATTTTCCAACTGCTATCATTGCCATGCCCCCACTACGCCAGATTTTTGGCTGAGACATGTTTTGACCAAATTACAAATTATTCCCCGTACGTGCGTGCTCACCTTGATTTAACTTTAAACTCAAAGCCTCTCGAACCCTCTGATCCTCACTCAAGGCAGCCCAGTCAAATCCCAACAACAAATCCCAACTTTTCCATAAAATGAGGATAAAATTCATGATTACCTGCACGGAACACTGCCCCAGGGGCATCTACCATTCTGACAGACCAGCTGTCTGGGCTGTCAATCCGCCCAGTCAAATCTCACAAAACCTTCGACACACCTCATATACGACTAATCACCTATACCGTGTCTCGAGAACTTATCCATAGATAACCCCACATCCAATCTATATTACCTTTGACGAATCATAATATTACTTTGACAGATCAAATCTTTTACTTTGACAGATGAAATCATTTATTTCGACAGATCACATCTTTTACTTCGACAGATCACATCTTTTGCTTCGACAGATCACCTTTTATTTTGACAGATCACATCTATTACTTCGATAGTTTCGAATTTCACTCATTCACAGATCAACATAGTATTACCAGATATCCTACTTCGACAAGTTCAAACAGATTATTTCGATAGTGAAAAATATTACTTCGAACATTCAAAATCCTACTCGCACAAGGTACTGAAAAAGAACTCGACATTTACATTACAAACTTCAAATTTTATTCCAGAGAAACCAAAATAGTACAATTCAAAAATCCAATACAAGTACCCTACACAACACCATATCTAATCATTTACCAAAATAGTTCTAGAGGTTCATATTTATCATCAGGACCCGCCTCCTCACTATTAGCCTCAGCAGTGGACACCTCTATGCGCCTAGCTTCAGCAGCAGACTCCTCAAGCTCCACCATTTCCTCTGTGAAGGATTCCAATAGAGACAACCGATGGCCCAGAAGCAGACCCATCATTTGCAGAATCCCCCACCAACATGCAAAAGGCATTCTAGCAATGGGTTCCCCAGGTTTCGCTTCAAAGGGCTCCAACATCAATGTGTCGATGTCCTGACCGATAAGAAACCTTTGCCACAGTTCCATCATCATTTCCCACACCCGCATAGCCTTTTCCATAATCCGATCTGCCTGCATGGTCGTAGATGAGCTGCCGCTGTTTGGTACCGAAGAAGAAGCCATTCTGATCCGAGCAAGAAAGCAGAACGGTGAAGAAAGTTAAAGTATTCTCCTTGTAACACTCCATTTTATACATAAAGGTACATTTAAAGCTCTCATTCATCCCAAGTTACATTCATTGCGGTCTTCAAGTCCCCTCCTTGAAACTTAACAGCTTGACCTTTTCAACTTCCAAGACATAACCGATTCATCTGTATCTGCATTCAAACCACATTTCCGAGGACTTGCAGTCAAACAAATCTCCAACATCAAACCATCAACCATTTTTCACATGTCAACTCCAATCTTTTATACCGAGTCTTAACTAATATAAAGTCAATTACCTTCGACCATATCATTATACCTCGAAGCCAGTTTTTAGCCAACATTCGATGAGATATATTTGCTACCGTACCTATAAGGCTATTCGTGTGCAATAACTAACAGAAACAAGCACACAAAATTGTAGCAAAACATTGTTTCCATTCTATTCCGCAAATTACAATTACAGAAAAAACAAATTTGAAAACCCAAATGTACAAAACCACAAAAACTTTCAAAGCCCATCATCAGCACCTCAAACAGCAGCCCCATTTCCAAATGGCCCAGTTCCACTTGCCGAGCCTTATTCCTACATCTCCTCTTCTGCACAAACGAGGCCCTCGGCCAAAGTCGACAGAAAGAGGTAGTTTTTCCCTGTAGTCGTAAAATTGTACTTCAGTTGCCCCCAAAGGTAAGCATAAGACTCACCGTCTATGAGTTCCCCAGCTCCTACCTCCAACATACCAAGCATTTCACAATCCAGGTTATGCTGACCAAAGAACTTCAAGTGCAACTCAGCAGTCTTCTGCCCTACGCGACGATCTCGGGCGAATCCCATCCTTTTTAGATAGCGTATATTGGGTGTGGTATCCATAAAGATTTTCAAAAATTTCCAAAAAAAAGAAAAGAGAGTGAAATAGAAAAAGAACATGCAGTATCCCTATCCTCATAGCCCATACTTATAGCCTCATTTTATTTATTACCCTATAACCACAAACATTTATTTATTACCCTATTTTATTACCTCCCTTGAAAAACCAACAATCAACTATTTTACTTCTGACTACAAAAAGTTTTCTCAGCAAATACATCTATACCAATTTTTGAGACCTTCGCTGAGTAGGGGTGAATGTAGTAGCCAACTCGCAACCTTCTACCCCAGTTGAACCCTCGAAGCCTACACGAATACATCGAAGCCCTTTCAATCCATAAATTAGCCTTGCATGATTTTCCGAAGACGAATCCTCGACTCTGAAGAAGCCTCTTGGACGAACTCCACATCATAGCAAAAAACTTTGAGCATATCCACAGATGGTCAAAGTATGATGGGATAGACAGCCAGCTCAGTAGACAAGATGATGCAGTTGTTGGTCCTTGTAGCTATAGTGGAAGACCCAACCATTGCTACTATATCAAAGTACAGAGACAGACCCAACGACTATTACAGTGACAGTTCTGACATTTCCGGCGCCCATGCCCACTCTGGGATATCCGAATAGTGCCCTTGAAATGTGACTTAACCTTGGTGACTCAGCCCTTCCTATGATCTATAAATAGGACAAATGAGGAACCAAGAGAAGGTTAGAAAATCTCATCTTTTAGCCCTTACAGTTTACATTCGATCACCTTGTAAAAACCCAGTACTCGAACCTTCGACTACGCGACAGAAATATAAACACTTTTAAAAATCATCATCAGAGGTCGTGGAGAGTCACATTCTAGGCTTCCGCGCAAGTGTATTGTCTATTGATTTTTTGCATTCTAGGCTATATACTTGAATCCCTTAGTTTTGAAGACTAAACCCCGTGGTGTAAGAGCCGACTTCCCCTCCGTAAGAAGTTAGGCCCTTACATTTTTCGCCGTCTGTGCTTCCCACCCTACCTATTTCCCTTTCTTATTTTACTCCATTTGTTCTTAACTTCAATAGATTATTATCAATGGCACCTACCCTCCATTCTAGTTCAGCCCATGCCGGCAACTCTATTGACGCAGTGACCACACAAATAGCCTTGCTTTATCATCAATTCGCTCAAGCTGAGGAGCGCCACCATGCAAAACTTTGCCAGGAACATTAAAAGTACCGGCTAGAGTTTGAAGCTGAATGGAACCGTCACCTGGATGATGTCAACTGGTAGAACTTGGCAATCGATGAGTTACGTAACACCGTCTGAGAGTTGTAGAGACTACAGCCCCTAGAAGCCGCTCGACCATCCCAAGTACCAGACCACTCGCACGTTTCTGCCCATGCTCGTCTGGGGCCCCTACCAAATCCCAAAATACTCCCAATATATATATGTGTTGAGGGTGCTCCCTGCATTATTCCCCCCACTGGCTCCATCCATCTCGGCATCCACCCCACAAATAACTCCTCTGACTCCACCCTTCGCTCCTCAAGACATCCCAAACGCCACCCTGCTCGAGAACGTCTCGGGGAGCGCAGAGCAGAACACATACCACTTACTCGACCTCTCCACCCTCGAATCCTTCGATCACCCCTCACCTTGTCTATGCTGCATAGCTGGACCTCAACCACAAAATACAACCTGTTGCTTGCGTCAGCGCAAGCCTACTCCCCAACTCCTAAAGTCGAATGAATAACCCCCTTTCCCCCAAACTTATTGCTATCGAGATACCCCATAATTTCCGTGATCCCAAACTCAGTAAATACCATAACACAGACCCTCAATCCCATATTCTCGAATTCCAAAATACCCTGAGCCTCAATTCCGCAGCCGACTACCTGTTTGAAGGGACATGGATGACACGAGTCTAGTGCGACATTTTTTTAAGAAGTTGAGAAAAGTTCAGAGTTTAGGGCTAGGGTTGAAAATTTTGAATAGTTGAAGACTTGAAAAGTTGAGAATAGTTAATTTGAGATTATTGTTTTTATAAGAGGAGTTGAATGCATTGAGAAGGGACGCATGTCTGGGATTACACGATGTTTAGGGTAAAAGTTAATATTTCTTCATTTCGGCCCGTCGTTTCTTGTTGTACACGTGGGTCATTTGAGTATTTAAACTGAGTTGTCTAATCAAGTATCATTACTTGTCACATCGACTTGTAATATGTTGAAGAGAATTCCGTATTTGTTTGTATAAATATATCATTTGGTTTTTGCCAGAACTAACATAGTTTAACGATAATTTATCATTTATCTGTTCAAATGTTATCACTAGTTTCGTTCAGTTCAAAATTTATCTACGTTTGTTCATGTAGTCTTTATAATTTGTTTAATTCCCTTATATCATTTATTTTGGATGAAACTTTTCAATTGTTTGTTTCCCCTATATCATTTATTTATGATGGAACTTTTCAGTTGTTTGTTTCCCCTATAACATTTATTTCGGATGGAACATTTCAATTGTTTGTTTGTTTCCCTCATATTAGAAAAAAATCACTATTTGATAGCGAAAAAGTGAAACGAAACAAAACATAAGTTCATACAAGGGAAACAGTAATAACAAAAAAAAAACTAAAAACCAAGCAACACAAATGCTCACAACTCCTAACTTGGGGAATTCTGATCACGTTCCATAGCCATGATCTTCTGCTCGAGACAGCTAATTTTAAAGGCCATCTCCTCCCACAGTTTCTTGTGCTCATCCTGTTCGAACTTTATGGGGCAGAACTGATCTTCCAAGAAGTAGATATGGAACTTGAACTCTTCAGAACGATCTCTTTTCTTTTTTATAATTTTATCCAGTTCGTCCTCCATTTTATTGAACTCTCCTAATTTCTCCTTGAACTCTTTGTAATGCTCTTTCAGCAGTTGTGCCTTCTCACCAGGGACATCCTTCTCCATCATGCAAATTCTATTCAACGTGAAGAGGCGTTTGTCCGACTCATCTTCCTCAATCCCTACCGCCTAAAATTAATTTTGAGGGGTGGAGGAATAGGCACGGCTAAATCGAGTGGAGTAGGTGTGCGACATTTCTTGTGAAGTCGTAAAGAGTTTAGGGTTTGAATAGTTGAGGCTCTAGAATAGTTAACAGAAAAGAGATTAGGGTTTTTTACACTTGGGAGAATTGGGACTTTGAATCGTGCATGGACAGGGTTTAGGGCTTAGTCTTTAGAGTTGTGGGAACCACGCAGATGTTTTGCATAGATAGCTTATTCTAAATGTAATCAAAGTTGACTTAAAGCTAAGTTGTCTAATCATGTAATTAAAATTGAATGTCACATCGACTTTTTAGGAAAGAAGCTCCTGGAATTTAAACAGCTTATTTGTCACTTGTTTTTATAAAGAGTATCATTTTGGAATTGTTAAAAGTCATGCAAATTAAATGTCATCCTCCTATTAGTATTTGTCATTCCTTTATTATATTATTATCATTTTACTATTGTGAATTATCAAGCATTACTTACTTCCCTACCAACGTGGATGTTTTGGATAGATAGTTTGTTGTAAACATAATCAAAGTTGACTAAAATCATGTAATAAAGATAAAATTGACAATACTTCCCTACCAGCTTTCAAGCATTATATACTTCCCTACCAGCTCTCAAGCATTACATACTTGCCTACTAATGATGCACTTCCTTATTTACTGGTAAGGTGAAATTGTGATCTTCATCTCACACGCACAAGCCTCAACCCTAACCACTGGTTCTGTCACTGCACTCGTAAAATTGGTGGGTGTAGTTTTGGGGCGTGGGTAGATGAGGTGAAAAAGTGTGATTGTGGTCTCATTTGTAGAGTCTCTAAAACTTCTGGTAGGTGATTCTACCATTGCCCACAATACCATTGTCAGTTTAAAACTAGTCTTCGAGAATCCTCTATGCCCGATAATTCTAAAAGTTCTCAATCATCAGCGGTGGAAGATATCACAAATTCTTGTCAAGGGAGGAATCAGATCCTCGATACTATTACAAATAAAACTTATACACAACTAAGGATCTCCGAGGTCAGAATGGAGATGCTGCAAGATTTTTTATCCAAGTTAAAATCTTTAGATCTTAACAAGTAGAGAAATATGTAGGAGTGAAGTGTAATATTCCTTATCTTTAGTGACGTTTATTTATTTCCATAGAATGTAAAAATCTTAAGGAACAAATGTTTAAAGCTGCAATAGAAATGATAAATAATGATAATCGAACTACAAATTCAGTTGTACAACGATATTGCAGAAGATAGGCAAATCTATGGTTCAGGACCGGACAACCTCTCCTCTAGTGATTCAATTATGTCTTCGACAGCTGATTAAAGCTTTGTATAGAAATTGATAAAAAGATAGATACTGAATGAGAAATGATAAATGATACATAACCAATGATAACATGCTAATAATACCATAACATATAATGATTAATGACAAACAGATGATAAACCACTACCAGATGGATGACATATATTTCTTAAAATAATAACAAATACTTTCAGTACCCAGGGATCATTTCCAATGTTCCCTCATTTCCAATGGGTTTGGTCAGCATTAAATACTACTGTGTTTAAATTCATTATGATATTGGGATTTGGAACTCAGCATTAAATATTGCTGTGGAATGGCATAAATACTGCCGTACTTCCTATATAACTATTTCCTCTCCAACTGCTCTTCGAAGAAGATGGTGACCACCAGACGCCAAGTGTACGAGGCTAGGGTTCTTGCCAAGATGTAAGAGTTGCGGCTTTGATACTTTGGGACCCAGTCCCTTGAACTTCCTACTCCCATTCCAGTGTATCCTGCCTTCTATGGGATGACGTATGAAGAGGTGGAAGAGGTGGACGACGATTATTATCAAATGCTCTACTTTTACTATATGGTAACGTCAGAGTAGGGTCGGAGAATTTGTCTGCATCTTCTAGCAGAGGATGCTGTTACAACGGCAGATAAAGTGGCTGAAATACGTCCGATGATGTCTAGCCGGTTCCCTAAGTAGAATCAGAAGAAGAGACAGTGGCGATGATAAGGGAGACCGACCACCACCACCACCTCCGAGTGCGTAAACTGATATAAATTGATGTAATGTAAACTGTGATTTGTAACAATATTCGAGCTAATAAAATTTTCTTTTTTGGAGCCCAATAAATGAGTATTGCAATTTCAAACTAAAAAAATATAATCTTAGGATGATGACAAATCATTGATAACAAATAATCAATCTTATATAACAAGTGACAAATCTCATATTATAAATGGCAAATCATATACAATTTGTAGTATCCTACTCTTAGCCTTCAAACAGACAGCCAAATCCCACTTCATAGCCTACTCGAATACATCGAAGACCTCTCGACCCCTAAAAAAGGCTCCTCATAAACCCCCCAAAGATAGGCAGCCATCTCACCGGACATAACTTCAAGAATAAATTAATGTCCCAGCAGCAGGTATCCTTCAACCTCTTTATCACACGGTCGAAGCAAGATAAGACAGACAACTACCTCATCAAACAAGACAGCGCATTGATTGGCCTGTACATCTACAAACCTCGAGTTACCCCCAGTTAATGCTAGGGCCGAAGGAATTCCCCATATTATTCCCACAACCGGCTCTATCCACCTTGGGATTCATCCCACCGAAGACTCTTCCTACTCAACCCTTCGCTCCTCCAGACAACCTATATGCCGTCCTGCCCGAGAATGGCTTGGGGAACACAGTGCTGACTTTGTACCACATACTCGACCTCACAACTTTTACTCCACCAATCTCCCCCTCATCCTCCATACGTTACACAACAGAAATTCGACCACAAAATACAAACAATCATCCATGTTACCACGAGCCCAGCTACAGACTCATAGAACCGCCTCAATAACCCGATTTACCCTAAACTTCTGGCCATCGAAATACCCTCTAACTTTCGTACTCCCAAAACTCAGTAAATATCGTAATATAGACCCTAAATCCCACATCCTAGAATTCTGGAATGACCTGAGCCTATACTCCACGGCTGACTATCTTTTATGTCGCCTTTTTCCAACGAGTCTTTCCGATAACCCCCGTCGATGGCACAACAACCTCCCAAATGGCGTGATTCGTAACTTTGAGCAACTTTCACAACTTTTCATCGCTTAGTTCGCCATCAACAAAGACAGAGAGGTCAAAGTTAATGCCCATTTTAATTTCAGAATGTCTGGCAGTAAGACCCTCGAAGCCTTCACCCGAAGATTCCTCGACGATTCTCGCAAAATTGAAAACTTCGACTGCTCTGCCCGATCACAGCCGAGTAAAGGAACATCTCGTTCTCCATAAACCTAAAATACTCGAAGAAATGCTCACGAAAGTCAACGGTAATATCGACCTCGAACGCCTACAAGAGTCCTGCAAACAGAGCCAGCCTCCACAAATAGAAACTTTTAACAGACCTCGACAACATACCCACTCTACCCCCACACCCCTGATCGCTCCTGTCTCACAGGAGACTGAGAGCCGCTAACGCCCCATGATTGATAACAGCACCGAAGCACGCAAGAGCTGACTAAAGCCTAGTTTACCTACACTCACTGCTCCCCTCAGCACTCTTTTACCCATCGAAGTCAAACCAAGCAAATCTTTCTGTGCCAACCACAAATGCAATTGTCATCATACCAATAAATGCTTCACCCTTTAGCTCTCTCTCGAACTTATCTTCAAAGCAGGACGTTTGCACCAATATATTACTGATCTACCAAGCTACCTTGATGGGTCCTACCTCAAATCCTTATCCACCCCTACTACTGACCCAGCCGAGGTGCACATCTACAGAGTCAATTTAATTGAAGTCAACAATATAAACAATCAACTCTCCAAAAGCAAATGAAAGCGCGTAGAAAAATGTTATAAGCTCACCTATCAGGAGAATTTTCCCACCCTCTTTCCAGAAACCAGCCGTCACCCTCGACTCGAAGGCATCTCTTTTATCGACTGCGATACTTCATACGTCCATTTTCCTCATTCTGATCAATTAGTCATCATGATCAAGATCGAGAACCTTGTTCTCTATACAATGCTCATAGATACTGGGAGCGCCGCTGATGTCCCATTTCTCCAGACAGTCTAATCCATGAAGAAAATAGACCTTATAACCACAGCTAACGTCGAGCTAAAAGGTTTCAATGGATCAACCGAAGTCGCTATTGGCCGCATCAGTCTACCCGTCAGTACAGGTCCCATTACCCTTCAAACCAACTTGATAGTCATTGAGCAGAAGTCTGAATATCTTGGTATACTTGGACGAGATTGGCTTCACGCCATGCGAGCTATACCTTTGACCTATCATCAGACCCTTCGATTCAGCAATCATGAGGGTACTTGGAACTTGAAAGGTTCTCAACGCCTTGCCCACTCATGCGAGCACCCAGAGATCGACCAAATGCGAAAACTTCTTAACCGCTCGTAGCAATCACAACATCCCCCTATACCTTCAACTTTGATAGATACCGCACAACACATCGAACCCACTGTTTATTTCAAACTTGACGGTCCTGGTCGGGGTACATTTATTGGAACCCTCCTTAACGAGTCAGAACACCTCGAACTTTCTGAGTACCTTCGAGCAAACAAAGATATCTTCGCCTGGACATTTCAGGAAATGTCCGGCGTGTGCCCCAACCTGGCATTCCATCGCCTTAATCTCATCCCCTATTCCTCAGTAGTAAAGTAAAAGAAAAGTACACTGGCACCACCACTTCGAGAAGCTATAAACCTTGAAGTAGATAAGCTCATAGTCGCTGGGTTTATCAGAGAAATGAAGTACGCAGACTAGATATCAAACATCGTGGTAGTACCAAAGAAGAATGGTAAAATATGAATCTGCGTCGACTTTATAGACCTTAACAAGCATACACGAAAGGACAGTTTCCCCCTCCCAACTATCTCAGCACTCCTCGATGTCACCGCTGGACACGAATGCCTATCTATGATGGACGCGGCTTTGGGTTACAATCAGGTACCCTTCATCCCTGAAGATTAACTTAAAATTACATTTTTAACCGAACAAGGCCTTTACTGTTTCAATGTTATGCCATTCGGCCTTAAAAATGCCGGTACCACCTATCAATGCCTCGTCACAACTATGTTCAAGCCCTTGCTTGGTAACTCAGTCGAAGTCAATATCGATGACATGTTATGCAAAAGCCTCCATAAGATTACTCATATTCAATACCTAACATAAATCTTTTTAATACTTCGAACGTACAATATGAAACTCAACCCAGATAAGTGTCAATTTGGCGTTTCATCTGGCAAATTTTTGGGTCACCTTATCAGTATACGCGGGATAGAGATCGATCCCACACACATTTGAGCCCTCATAGACATACCTTCGCCCCGAAAAAAGAAAGGCGTTCAATAAATAGTTTGTAGGATAACAGCCCTCAACCGATTCATTTCAAAATCATCTGACCGCTGTGCTTGGCTTTTGTCCCTCATACACGAAAAAGGTGCCCGCAAAATAAAAAAGAAAAACAACCCTGAGATCAATTGGACCCCTGAGTGCGAACAAGCTTTCCTTGAACATAAAACCTATCTCGGCTGTCCACCTATTATCAGTACCCCTATCGAAGGCGAGGCACTCTCTTTATACCTCGCTGCCACAGAAACTTCCATCAGTTCCGTGCTTATTCGACTTGATTCCCATATCGTAAAACCTGTATATTTTATAAGCAAAACCCTCACCCTTGCAGAGACCCGATATTTATAACTCGAACTTTTACTCCTCACACTTGTCTATTAAGTCCGCAAACTCAAACCATATTTTCAGGCTCATCCCATTCGTGTCATTACCAGTTACCCCCTTCGAGAAGTACTCAGCAAAAAACAAAAATCCAGACGAGTGCAACAGTGGTCCATATACCTTGGCGAACGCGACATTGCCTTCGAGAAATAAATATCCCAAAAAGGCCATGCAGTAGCAGATTTCTCTAACCGACTTCCCGGTCAAAGATATAGATTGGGAAGAACACGAAGATGATCTCGCAGACTATCAACTCGAAGAAATAGAACCGTGGGAACCTCTCACTGGTTGGCATTTATTTACGGACGGATCAGCAGGACCTAATCGCTCAGGAATTGATATTGTTCTAGTAACACCCACTAATGATCGCATAGAGAAAGCTGTCAAACTTGCCTTTGAATGTTCCAATAATAAAACAGAGTATGAAGCCTTGATCTATGGCCTCGACCTCGCCATTGACCTCGGCATCCCCAAACTTGCAGTCGTCATAGATTCCCAACTTATTCAGAGACACTACTCAGGAGAAAACCAGGCTAATGGTCGCATGGCTGATTATGCCCTCTTCGCGCAACAGGGAATGGACCGGTACCCCAAGAAATCTACAATCACACATTACCCTCGGGGAGAAAATCGACATGCAGACGCCCTCGCTTACATAGCAGCTATGCTCGGCCACTCAAAGTCGCGGACACTCCTTATCGAAGTACTCAAACGCCCAAGTATCGATCAGATGGAAATCAACACCATACATACTGAGGGAAAGAGTCACATTCCCGATGATTGGCGAAAACTGTTTCTTCATTACTTTAACAATGCTACTCTCCCAGATGATCCCAAAGCCAAGCGCTCTATCTTAGAAAATTGCCGCAGATATATCATCCACAAAAACCAATTACATTGCAAATCCCCAAATGGTGTCCACCTTCGATGCGTATCCCAAACCGAAGCCTCTCAGATCTTTGCTAAACTTCACGAAGGAACCTGGGTTGCTCATGCTACTGGTCACTCTATGGCTCTTTGAGCTGTTACCCAGGGGTTATTTTGGCCCGATATGAGGAAGAAAGCTTCAGACTATGCCAAACAATGTGACAAATGCCAGCGTCGCACCCATGACATCCATTTCCCCTCTAGAGACCTCAATGTCAGTCAAGTTTCCTGGCCATTCAAAAGATGGGCTATCGATCTCATTGGACCCTTTTCAAAAGCCTCAGGTAGAAGAAAAAATGTCATTGTCTTAACCGACTAGTTTACTAAATGGGTCTAAGATGTCCCTTTATGCCGAACCAGAGAGGAAGAACTTATCAAATTCTTGTGGGAAAATATCATCACTCGCTTTGGTTGCCCCCATATGATCCGATGTGACAACGGTTCCCAGTTTGTTGGAAGCAAAGCTAGAAACTTCCTCAAAAAATATAATATCATTTTTTCACCATCAATACCTTATTATCCCCATGGCAACGGTCAAGTCGAAGAAATCAGCAAAACAATTGTCGACGGTCTTAAGAAGAGAGTTGATGCAAAAAAAGGAAGATGGGTCCAAGAGTTAAAACACGTCCTCTGGGCTTATCGCACAACACCAAGAAAATCTACAGGATACACCCCTTTCTTCTAGACATATGGGACCGAAGCTGTGCTACCAACTCAATTCAAAGTACCCACCCGAGACCCTAATCCCTCAAATAAAGATAATAAGTTCGAAATTGCGTACAACATGTTATGGGTTGACGAGACCAGAGACCGAGCTATCGCCAACCTTGGCCGTTACCACATTTCACTTCAAAAATCCTATAACAAGAGAGTTCGACCAAGAAGTTTTAACATAGGAGATCTTGTGCTTCGACACGTCAATCAATATTTGAAACCCCAGAACGCTGGCAGGCTTACCAAATCTTGGGAAGTACCCTACATCGTCTATGTTAAAACAAACAAGGGTTCCTATTACTTAGTGACGGAAGATGAAGAAGCCCTACCGAACCCCTGGAGTACAATGCAATTGGCCTCTTACAACAGGCCGTATCTGCAATCCTATACAACTGATGTAACCCAAAATATTCAATAAACAAGTTGTTCTATTCGAGTTCATCTACTGTTTCATTTTTTAATTCTTGGTTGAAGCTCGGTATTATGTCTACCTTCGCCTTGACTAATACTTTGGGACGACCTTGAATTGGTCAAGTCATCAATTTTGAGCAAACTCGAGAGGCAAGGAAGGTCAAAAGACGGGACCCTCAGGGATGCATCGGGAGGCGATCAGATATTGCTTCACTGTGGCTTAGGCCTTCGAAGTTTGGTCCTCATCCTAGTTGAACCTAGGTATCACGTCCACCCTCCCCCCGAGTGATACTTTGGTGCGACCTTGAATTGCTCAAGTCTCCAATTTCGAGCAAACCCGAGTGGCATGGAAGTTTAAAAGGCCGGACACTCGGGGATGCATTAGAGGCGATCAGATACACTTTGTCCAAGCTCTGAAACTGCCAAAGTCCAGCCCTTTTCTCAGTTTAAGCCGGGTATCACGTCCACCCTCGCCCCGACTGATACTTGGGGGCGACCTTGAATTGCTCTAGTTTCCATCATTCGGGCAAACATGAGGGGCAAGGATGGTCGAACGACCGGACCCTCGGGAATACGTTGGAGGTGATTAGTTAATTTTCGGGCATCCTATAGGTATCACGTCCCCTCGGCCCAACTGATACTCACAGGTGACCTGGAAGTTGTTCAAAATTTCAAACATCGCTGTAGCTTCGGCCTTTGATGTCCAGCAGAACATTCAGAGTTCGATCTATATATCTCAGATACCCTTCAGATCCAGATCATACTACAGGTAATCAAATAGATCAACTTCCTCTTTCGAATAGATCAAATGTTTGCGTCAAAAATACAAAAACACTCGCTAAATGCCATCAAATGCAGAGAACACTCAGCATATTACCCGTCAGAAGAAGCAGTTGCAGTATAATTCAAAAATCAATCAGTAAGAGCTCAAAAATAAGGAAAATCAACAGCATGTGTATTCAAATTACAGATATTCAAGGTAATAAGCATTAATATGTTCAGCATCAACAACAGAAGTTCAACAACTAACAAAAGCAAAAAATAAACCCCCCTTTACTGAGTTCCAATACTTATAGAAAACAACAAACATCGTTTACAATATTAGAACTTAACATCACAACCAACAGAAGAAGACATGCAAATCCTACCTCAAAATACCTCATGTGGGTGTGGTTGCACCCTCTGGCTCTACAGTCGCCCCAATACCACAAACCTCAGCAGCCTTACGCAACCCTTCGAACAAACCATCAGAAGTTCCACAAATAGGCTCTATAAGGAGCGCACCCAAAACATCACCCCCAATGCCCCCAAGTGCTTACACAATAGGGTTTACCTCCCCACCCTTTACCTGTAATTCATCCCCCTCCAAAAGTCCCGGAGAAACAGGATAAGGCTGCAACGTATCGACATCATACCCCATACCATCAATAAACTTTTTTAACCTCACATTCTCCATGTACTCCTTATCATACTTCCCCTGGAAACCCACCCTCTGCTCCACTTTTTCATTCTCACACGCCTTCAGCTTGGCCGACCACTCTCGCTCCATCCTTGACCGCTGTTGCTCGAGCCTCTCGTCATAAGAGTCAGTAAGCACATCTATATCTTTCTTCATCTTCCTGACTTAAGATACCCATGATGCCTCCTTACCTCGAGGCAAATCTAGATTTTCCTTTGATTGTCGCAGCTCTGCCTTCACCGACATCATCGCCTTGTTACAAGTCTCTACCCAGACTTCCGTCTGGTTAAAATACTCAAGAAATCGGTGAACCTCGACACTCTAACAATTAACTATAAAAAATAAAAATAAAAAATTCAAAATTTCGATATGCAAGTTATATATAGTTAACTGAGACATGTGTTTCTTTATCTCCTTCGAAGCTTCGTCAGGATCATTCGCCCAGAGATTGATTATCGGCGCCTGCTTCACCACAGCCTGCTCCTGTCGCTCAGCTTCCGTCATTTCTTCATCTTTTTCCATTGTATTATCCTCCCCAAGTACCTTACGTCTCTTACGTTGAATTACTTTTGATTGTTGCATCTTAGGGGATCGGGCACAACTCGACCCTTCCCTTTCTCGGCATGAGAAGGAAGTTATTTTGCCTTCATCATCGAAGCCTCTACACCCCCTTCGGCCACTGGCGCCGCTTGCTTCGCACCCCTCCGCGACCTCGCCACAAACTGGTAATTCCTCGGTAACTCTTCCCCTCCCATTCCTTTTTCCTCTTTCAAAACACCTACCCCTCTCTTTCTCCTTGATCGCTTCGGCGTAGCGGGTACGTCTCGAAGGTGGGAATCCACCTTTTTTCTCCTTTGCCTCTTAATCATGAGACTATTAAACACCGAATTTACCCAGTCTTTACTAGCCTGTAGCAGAGTATCAATATAATTCACCGGATTATCCCAAGACGAACTTCCCGGATCTGCAGAAATAAAGCAAAACACAGTTATCACTTATTTCAGAAGCATACCAACAACAAACCTTCGATAGAAAGCTTACTTCTGTTAAATATCCTATGGTGTAATTTGTACAGGTCGGTGTTATCTACATTCTCGTAGTTACCCCTTACTATTAGTAAATCTTTATTCCACCCCCGGCTTGTTGAGCACAGATCGAAGAACCAAGACTTCTCTGGGTGACATTGTATGTGATATGTCCCCAGATTTTGACTAGCTTCCTCGAATAAAAGTTGATAATGTCGAACAATTTAATTAAGCCTGAGCCCTCGCCAGCCAATTTCACATTTATCCCCTCTATCACCCTCATCATCTCATTAAAATTACCGTTCATCTGCACCGGAGCTATCCCTCAGAAATTAAACACTTATTTCACCAATCGCCGAAAGGAAGCTCCAGTCCCAATCGAATTTGACCCCTATAAGCCATAATCTCTTCCCTAGGGTCCGATTTGAAAGTCAACCCTGCCCCCGCCACACTCAGTTGCACCCCCACCTTTGAGAGTTCTAATTTTGTGGCAAACCGATCTAACCTATCCCAATGTTTTACCAAAATGGCATCCTCGGTCTCATCCGACTTAGTTGAGTCCTCGTTATCACCCCCTTGCACCTTATTCCCCTCCCCACTACGCGAAAGTTCTACACATATCTCTTCCCCCATCCAATTTCCTCTTCATCACTATCTTTGGTCACAATAGTCCTTCGAAATTTTGTGACCGTATCACCTCCAGCCAGCAGAATCATCGACAACGAGGCCTCGGTCACCACATCTAACACCTCTAAATCGCTTCCCTCACCCATTGGGTCTTGACCAGATGTAGTAACCTTGATCTCACCAACCTCTTCATCCACCAGTTCCCGTCTCGAAGCCCGACGGCTGTGCATTTTTAGCCTACAGAAGACGAGGCACGACATTAGCATGGAAAACTCGACAATCCCGTGTCTATTACCCTTACCCCATCTATCCCCTCCGGATATTTCTCCTACCACAAAATCAGACACATTAAGTCCTCCAAAAGATAAAAACCCACATAAAATTTCTGACTGTGTCGAAACCCAGTTCTACCAAGCCTCCATACTCTTAAAAAAAAAACCTCATCACTCCAAATGCAAAGTCTCCTACCCATCCCCTCAAACAAAATAAATATTCCAAAGATCAAGTGACTTACCAGTGGTTAGCAGCCCTCTCCTCGAACAAGAAAGATCAGACCAACAAAAGAAACAACAGCCACCATGTTTGAAATAATGTACGTTCTCTTCTCCCAATCTTTTTGATTCTTATCACAAAATAGCACAATAATCACTCTTCTCTCACTTATATATATATATATATCTTTCAAAAAAAATTTGACCGCCTCAATTTACTCACCACTACCCCACTACCCTAGTTTTTCGGCTCGAAGGCCATTTGACCACTTTACCCCTCGTAGATCCCACGTGCGCACAATACCCTTACTACCATCTACTCGCAAAACCAGAAGCTCCCGAACGACTTTTCCTCCTCTACTCGAAGCCAAATGGTCCAGTCGAAATAGCCAATCATTACCTTTTTTTCGTCATACGGGAAAAACAACATCATTACCTTTTGCACACTGCCCCAGGCATTCGTACCAGTCTGACCGACCAGCCATCTGAGCTGTCAGAGCAGCTAGTCAAATCAAACTCAATCTTCGACATATTCCTGCACTCAAATACTCGATCATTTGACGCTTCGAACAATCATCAGCAACTAGCCTCAGCAAAATTCATTTTAATATATTGGCCTTTGACATTCAGTATGCTCCTTAACTCGAAGAGTTAAAACCTTCGACCAAATACAGTCGTAAGTTCGACTAGTCAAAAACCTCAGGCCTGGACATAAATTTTTTAGCATTCACCACAGTTTACTTCTCCCTTCGACAAACTCATTTTTATCTTCGATTAGCACAAACTACATATTTCGACAAACTATATCATTCATTCCATATCAGACTTTATCACTATTACCCACATTTCGACAAACACGAGTTATTCAAAGAAATCATTTTTCATTCAAAAAGCAGTTAACATTTCAACCCTCTTACAAAATAACAAACAAGAGACAGCAGAAGCAAAAGCAAAGAAAACAACAACACAATCACATCTCAGAGGACCCCAGTTATTAGCAGGCTACTCCTCTTCGAAAATGGCCGCAGCATCTGCATCCTCCTGGTCAACAATACCCTCTACGAAGCCTTCGAGGAGGGACATCCGATGACCAAGGAATGACCCCCACATCTGCAGTATCCCCCACCAGTATGCAAATGGCATCTCAAGAATAGGAACTCTGGGTTCCACCTCAAAAAGATTCAACATTTCTGCGTCAATGTGTTCTTCCAAGCCAAACCGCCGTCGCAGCCCCTGCAGGGCCTCCCCCATGCATCTAACTCTCACAGTAGTTGGGTCCTCTTGAACGGGAATATCTGCCGCCATGTCAATATGAGCAACGAAGAGCAACAACAAGAAAAACATACAGAAAGATGAGAAGTAATCTCTGCAGCAACTTTTTTTATACTTGCAAACCCACCACAACTTTCCCTCTTCCGCAACCAAATTAATGACAACCTTTCATTTCCAACCACGCAAAGTCCACATGCAGCCTCTCCAACTTCGTAGACGTAACTGGATTTTTTGGTACATGCACGCAAACCTCATTCCCGAGGACCTCTATTCGAGTGTATCACCCCGGTCGATCATTCGACCATCACAACCATCGTTTATTACAAAGCAACATTTCATCGTACCTTCAGCTATAATTCATTCTGACCATCGTAACTAAATAACACTAAACCCTCGTTCATCATTACCTTCAAGCTCATCGCTGTACCTCGTACCTATAAGAGTATTCGCTTACATTCGTCTATACAATATAAATATGAAGAAAATACTTTGTCCATTCCAAATAGTAAATTTCTATTATCGACCCTACACAACAGAAACAACTCCCCCCCCCCCAAACATAGCAAAACAGAAACTCAAAACCTTCCTCCCTCAACCCAAAATCTTATTCCCGGAACGACCGGCCCCGTTCGCCACATCGTGCTCCTCGATGATCTCTTCAGTACAAACAGGACTTTCAGCTAATGCCATCAGAAAGAGATAATGCCGTTCAGCAGTCGTAAATTTAAGCCTCAACTATTCCCAAAGATAAGAATATGGGTCGCCATTGAAGAACTCCTCAGGCCCTGCTTCCGCAAGGTTCGGCATGTCCCAGGTCAGGTCATGTTTGCCAAAAAACTTCACGTACAGTTCTGCCATTTTTTGCCCCAGACGACAGTCCCTAGTAAACCCCATCCACATCTGGTAGTGAGTGTTCGGCGTTGCATCCATCCAAATGATAAGAATATGAAGAACAGTGCAGAAAACTATCGCTGATAAAAGAAGATTTAACGTGCCTCCAGAATGGCACATATTTATAGGCCTCAATGAATTTATTACCATATAACAGACTGCATCCCTTGAAAACCCCTTTTTACTACTTTCCCAAAAAAAAAGATAGTCAAACCGCCCAGATTCTAAGACCGAACGGTTTATCTCAGCGAACACCTCTCTACCAGGCTTTGAGCTCATCCCTAAGAGGGGGTGAATGTAGTAGCCTACTCGTAGCCTTCGAATAGACAGTTAAAGCCCACTTCATAGCCTACTCGAATATATCAAAGCCCTCTTGACCCCTAAAAAAGGCTCCTCAGAAACTCCCCAAAGACAGACAACCATCTTACCGGACAGAACTTCGAGAATGAATTAACGTCCCAGCAGCAGGTATCCTCCGACCTCACTATCACGTAATCGAAGCAAGATAAGACAAACAGCTACCTCATCAGACAAGACAGTGCATTAATTGGCCTGTACATCTACAGTAACAAGTCCAACCACAGCGCCGTTCAAAACTATCACCAATAAATATAGTAGTAACAGTACCGACAAGACCGGTGTCCGTCACTCGCCGGGAATTTCTGACAACGTAATCATGCAAACCGGACCCACACCTAGTAACTCAGCTCCCTATGCTTCTATAAATACAGAAGAGGGGAACCCAGAAAGGGGTTAGAAAAATCTCCCCTGGTCCTCGCATTTTTACCTTCGACCACCCAGGAAATCTGTACTTGAACCCTCTAATTTACTCTTCAGTAATATAATCTGTCTTAAAAATCCTCATCAGAGGTCGTAGAGAGCCACATTCGGGCCTCTACGCAAGTATTTGGCTTTAGTTTCATCTTATCATTAGCCAATTACTTGTTTCCTTTGATTGAGGGTCGAGTTTACTTTGTAAGGATCGACTCCTCGTCCAAACAGAGTTTGCCCCCTACATAATTAATGAAAAATCTCAGATAATAAATATGAAATCATAGTTATCAAATAGTTTACAAATATTTAACAAATGCTAAATCATAGATGAAGGATAACAAATAATATATAGCAAATGACAAATCATAAATCAAAAATGCCAAATCATAGATGATAAATGATAAATTATAAATGACGAATGACAAAGCATATATAACAAATGATAAATCTCATATAATAAATGTAGATAGACATCATTAATTTGTCATTTGTTATTAATAATTTGTCATTTATTACCAATAATTTATCATTTGTAGATATCAATGGTCTATTTGGTTCTTTGAAATAATAAATTGTGTTTGTTTGTTAGTAGACATCATTTGCACTTAAAAAATTTGTTATCTACAATTTGTCATTTGTTGACTATAATTTGTCATTTATTACTAATAATTTGTCATTTGTTAACTATCAATAGTCTATTTGGTTATCTGATTTAATGAATTGTGTTTGTTTGTTAGTAAACATTATTTGTACTTAAAAACTTAGTTATTTATAATTTTTCTTTTGTTGACTATGATTTGACATTTGTTAACTATTAATGGTCTATTTGGTTCTTTGATATAATAAATTGTGTTTGTTTGTTAGTAGATATCATTTGTACTTAAAAGCACAATTTAACTATGGTTTGTGATATGTTTTCTATGATTTGTCATTTGTTACCATTAATTTATCATTTGTTAACTATGATTAGTCATTTGTGAAGGTATGAAGGTTCACTCCACTCTATTTGTTTTGTAGATAGATAACATGACTTATATCAAATGTTGTCTATCTACAAAACAAATAGATCACTTGAACCTTCACAAATCATATATAATAAAAACACAATCATATCTAACAAATGACAAATCATTGGTAACAAATGACAAATCATAGTCAACAAATAATAAATTATAGATAATTAATTTTTTAAGTACAAATGATGTCTACTAATAAATAAATACTATTCATTACATTAAAGAGCGAAATAGACTATTAATATCTAACAAATAACAAATAACAAATTATTGGTAATAAATGATAAATCATAGTCAACAAATGACAAATTATAGATAACAAATTTTTTAAGTGCAAATGATGTCTATTAACAAACAAACACAATTTATTATATCAAAGAACCAAATAGGCCATTAATATCTAACAAATGACAAATTATTGGTAATAAATGACAAATCATTGTCAACAAATGATAAATTATAGATAACTAATTTTTTAAGTTCAAATATTATCCACTAAAAAATAAACACAATTCATTATATCAAAAAACCAAATAAACCATTGATAGTTAACAAATGGCAAATTATTGGTAACAAATGAGAAATCATAGTTAATAAATGACAAATCAATTTTTTAAATACAAATGATGTCTACAAACAAACAAGCTAAATCCATTATATCAAAAAACCAAATAGACCATTGATAGTTAACAAATGGCAAATTATTGGTAACAAATGAGAAATCATAGTTAATAAATGACAAATCAATTTTTTAAATACAAATGATGTCTACTAACAAACAAGCTAAATTCATTATATCAAATAACCAAATAGACCATTAATAGTTAACAAATGATAAATCTTTAGTAATAAATGACAAATTATAGATAACAAATGATAAATCATGAATAACATATAAATAATCGCATTTTTAGGTGCAAATATTGTCTACTTACAAACATACACAATTTATTATATCAATTAACCAAATAGACCATTGACTTATATCAAATGTTGTCTATCTATAGAACAAGTAGATCAATTTTTCGTAGATACCAAATAAAAAATCATATATAACAAATGACAAGTCATAAACGACGAATGATAACTAATATATGAGGAATGACAAATTATTGGTAATAAATGATAAATCTCAGATAACAAATGCTAAATTATATATACAAATGACAAATCATAGTTAGTAAATGAATAATCATGTTTTGAAGAACAAATGTTATCTACTAACAAACAGACATAATTTATTTTATGAATTAACCAAATAAACCATTGACTTGCATTAAATGTTGTCTATCTACAAGACAAATAAATTAATTTTTTGTAGATACCAAATGACAAGTAATATATAACGAATGACAAATAATAGAGTACAAATGACAGATCTAGGATAACAAATGCCAAATCATAAGAAACAAATGACAAATCATACATAAGAAATGACAAATCTATTATAACAAATGCCAACTCATATGAAATGAATGACAAATTAATAATTATCTAACTTTATAGACTAGATTCTGACTCTATTCTAACAAATATTTCATATACGAATGACAAAAAAGTTATAACAAATGAGAAAAAAATATAAATGAATGATATTAATTGTTTATAACTTTACAAAATTGCATAAATTAGATTATACACATTACAACAAAAAGTAGATCAAAGTTTTTAAAAATCTCCTACGGCTTAACTCCCAGCCTAAATATGTCATAAGAAATTGTGTAACAGCATTCATTACCGTCTATCAGATCTTGAAATTTTATTCCCCTTAGGAGATTATTTATAAAGAGAAGCATATAGACCCCACAGTTATGACTATTTGGCTGTATTAGACATTTCCCAAAACGAGTTGTCCATTTGGAGTTTAGACCATAATCTTTTACCTCTTTGCCAGTAGGTAAACTACTGCAATCGGCAAAATCTCTCCATATCAATATTATCGGGAGGATTGTTGATATCTGGTCTTCAATATACTGGTGTCCATGAGATAACTTTATCTTCTTCTGTGCATTTATAATTTTTGCATCAACCATTGAATCGTAGATGCATATTTTTTTTCTTTTAAAGGACACAGTACAAAGAACCCAGTGGTTGTCCTTGAGATTCGAGGGAATGAGTATTAATTTTGAATTGACCAATTTTAAATCTCCTTGATGGATGCAATTAAAAACTATCCGATCCCATTGCGTAGACGTAATTTGTTCTTAAATTGATTTTTTTTTCAATACCACACCTTCTGTAGAAGACATATTTCAAGTCTAGACATTAAAAGCCCTGCCAGTACATTGATAGGCAAAGATATCTGCCAGCATAATCTTTTCTTTATCTAGGTGCGCACAATGTTGTGTATCAAAATATTGAATCAGGGCTTTACTATACACATCAATGACCTGAACAGAGAAAGAAAATGACAAATTAGATAATAAATATGATAAAGTTCAATAATACAAATGACAACAAAGGCAAAACAAATGATAAAGTAGAAACGAATAAAGGACGGACAATTTGAAATCAAATGGTAGAGACTCTTGTACAAATAACAGAGGTAGAGTAATAAATGGTATAAATACCTCATTATCCAACCATTACTTTAGATATAAGGTGTAGGGAGCGTAAGAGAAATAATTTCTTAACCTATCCTCCTATAGTTAGTCTTATTGTCCTTCATAGCTTTAAGAGATAATTTATCTTTCCTCAGTGACCAAACTTGGTCCACCTAGTTTTTTTCATCTTAGGAGATGGGTCTTTGAATAAAAGATTTCAATAACACTCCTGGAAGAAGTTCGTTAAGGTGAGCATGTAATTGGTTAATTGGACAAGCCATTTTGAAGGCTTTTTAATTAATTTCTGTGTAAGTTAGTGCATGCCTCTTCTTTAAGATAACATCTAATTCTTACTCTATTAAAATAAACCTGAACAGATATGTCGAAATAAGAAAATAAAATATAAATGTGCATATTACATGAGAATGAGTAATAAACCAGTTGTTTGGTTTAAAAGTACTTCATACCTTGGTTTGGTCAACAACCATTTCCTTTATTACTTGCACAAGGTCTGGTTTTTTCTGTCAATTTCCATCATCATCATCCTTGCCTTCAACCACCTTCTCTTTACTCTATTCCACCTCCTATTTACTCTCTTTAGTCTGTAAATAAACAGACTACAAATGATAAGAGTTATACAAGATATTGGAAAATAAATACAAGAAAATGAGAGGTTACCAGCAAAGAAATAATAAGTTACCTGACTAGCTTCATCAACATCATCCTACTCTTTACTCTGGTCGACCTCCTCTTTACTCTCTTTAGTCTGTAAATAAACAGACTACAAATGATAAGAGTGAGACAAGGTATTGTAAAATAAAAGAAGAAAATGAGAAGTCACCTCCAAACAAATGATAAGTTACGTGATAAGCTTCACCAACAACTTCCTCCAGGTTGAAGAATACTATATCAGTTTTTACTACCTCTGCAGCCACCATAGTCTATACAATAAAGGTTAAAAAAGAAACAAATTAAAAAAATGGTATGGACAGGTTATGTTAATATTATGGATGGCTCAATACAAATAAATATTAGTTGTAGTCAGGTAACTTGAGGTCATGAGTCATCTTCTTCAGCAAATACCTCATTGTCATGTTGTACATCTTTTCTTCTAGTATAATACACCACTACAGTTAGTTTTAAATCCTCTTCCTTAGCAACTTGAGGTTACTCTTCTTTAGATTCTTTCTCCTCGCCATCTTTCTCAACATCATCAATTATTTCATCACCATTCTTCCATCTGTAAAGTAGGATATACATACTACGAATGATAAAATTAAATAATCAAACAACAGGATAGCAACAAATATGATAGATAACTCAAAACAAATGTTAGATAAATAAATACCTCTTAAACTTCCACTTCTTTAGCAACTTGAGGTTGCTCTTCTTCAATAGATTTAACTTTCTCCTCGACATCTTTCTCATCTTCATCATCATTTTTTTTACCCTTCTTCCACTTCACATATAACAAATGAAATGAACAAAGACTTCAAAAGAAATGAAGATTTAGGAAAAGAGAATGACAAAGACATCCTAACAAATGTCAAAATATTTAGAACAAATGATAGACTTCTTAACAAATGGAAAAGTTCATAAGGTAAATGCCAATATTTTGATAAAAAAATATAAAATAAAATCATATAAATGATAAGAAGTAGTAAACGGATGATACCTCTAGAATACCACCACTATATTAAGACGATATCGCTTCCAAATTTACTTCCATCCCAACTTCAACATCATCATCTACCACTAAATCTTGTACTACCTCCAATCCCTCTCCTGGTGTAACTTGCTGAATTAAATTTTCTGTAGTTGATTAAAATTCATCAACTTCAGAGAATTTTGCTCGTCTCTTCCTTGGTACTCTATTAGCCAAAACCTTCTTGGGGATCTTGGGGGTTAAGGTTTTCATTTGGATTAGTGAGACATGATCAAATTGTTCATCAGTGAGATCTTCTTTCTTTAGAGGGCACATTAGCTTCATCTGCCTTCTTATTCTTCTTGATGGCATTCATCTTCTTCTGCCATTCACCTTTACCTTTTTCTTTCACTTCAATCTTTTGAGTTTATTGGTCGAGGTCTCTTTGCAAGGTTCTCAGCTCTGCCTTCTTCCTTTTCCCATCTTCTTTTTCATTACCTTCTTCTTCTCGCTTGCACTTTACAGTTTTTTCAAGAGTAGAGAACAGGTACTGCTCAATGTAGGGACCTATCCCTCGATCTTACCTAAAGTCAATCTGTCGCCAGTTCGAATCACCTCCATCTCAGACTCACGCATTTCTAACATAACTTCCGCAGTCAACATTCGAACCTACCCCACAAGCTGGTTAAGAATATGGGCCAAACTTAAGTCTAAAAGCCTTATCCAGTCAAAGATACCTATCTCTCACAAACTCATCAGTTACTCAGTCATTTGCCACTAACCACATTATTTGGAAAACGTGCTCCAACACGATGAAGAGTTGCGGAGAATGCCTTTAAAAAGAAAAAGTTCCAGAAAAGACAGGGACCAGAAGAATTCCACAAGAGATCATCAAGAAACTACTTATTCTAGATTCACAACAACATTCAAACTTCTAAGTTACAGGGCTTAACCATTTCTATATCAAGAGATCACTTGTAATAAAATATCCGCCTCAAACAATAAGGATACTTTAAAAAAAATCCTCTACTCGAGATCGTGGTTTTTTTTACATATTCAGAGGTTTTCTACGCTAAAAGCACATGTTTGATTTTCATATTTTCCATTAGATTATTGTCGTAGGTTCATTGGTATGAGAGCAAATTCTAAGGCATTTCGAGCTTAGGGAATTTGGCCATTACATTTGACATCGTCTGCGGGAAAGATTGTATTTCGACAATATCCTAAGGTATTCTTTCACTCTAATTTTAAATCATGGTTACATCAAGAGGAGCCAGGGCAATTTACAGAGTTATGGGCGAATCTCTGCGCCGAAACAGAAAAATGTGCCAAGCTCAAACTTCAGTTAACTTAGGATTGGGAGCTCGATGAGAAAGAGATCGACACAGAACGATAAGCTTGTTTGACAGTGCTCCAATGACATGAAGACAGCAATACAGACTGCCCTAGAGGCTTTACAAAATACTCAACAGGCTTCTCCAGCCAGAGGTTATGATCTATTGCCAGAGACCTCCTATGTTTCTGCAAGGAAAAGATTGGGACCTCGAAGAGTTGCCAGTAAAGATATTTCCAGGAATTTACAGTACGAACCACAACCCTCCATACATTTGGGGTATGAAGTTCAGTCCGACATCACTCGAGGTCACCGAATATCCGTTCGTCAGAAGGAAGAACAGCAACCTCAACATCAAGTTCCAGCACGAGATCTCCTAAGTGAAGGTTCGGGCACTCATCATCCTCAACCTGTTATCCAGCGATTCAACCAACACGTCAGTACGTCACAAAAGAGCAGATGGACCAACAAATAAAGGAGTTGATCGAAGCACAAGTTCTGGGTACTACCAGCGACATCACAAAATTACAAGGAAGTATAATTGCAAAAGAGCTATTCGATATGGAGATTCCAAAGGACTCCATACTCCAAAAATTTGTAAATCTAAAGGTACTGACCCGAATGAACATATTCAACAGTACCGTGATTCATTGGGGTTATACTCCAATCTCAACCACATCCCCTGCCATTTGTTCATCACAAGCCTACAGGAAGAACCACTCCGATGGTTCCATTCTGTCTCTGAGGACTCCATAAATACATTCTACCATCTATAAAAATAATTCATCAAGAAATATACTTACAGCAGGGACAAAGATGAGAATTTGTATTCTCTTATCAGTCTTAAATAGTCACACGGAGAGAAACTCAAGTATTTTGCAAATAAATTTTTAGATCTCGCACGTAAAATAAATATCCTTGATCAGAAAATAACAGTTAATACTTTTACCAACGCGCTCCAACTCAACTGCAAGGCCAAAGAACACCTCTTCCTCAACAAGCCTGCGACCATGAAGGATATGATTACCAAGGTCAACAATTGCGTCAACTGGAGAGGATGATGTCTGAGCGATAAAAGTCTACTATATCTGTCCACTCTTTCAAAGGCCCATCTACAAATCGAACCACTGAACTAAAGAAGGAACAGGGATATCAGAAGCACACCAAGGGAAACACTAGCTACCTCCAGAAAGGCAGTCCACCGAAGAAACCAATCATCCCAAAGATGAACGTCCGAATCTCCACAAATTTTCTATTACTTTTGAAGGATAAGCTCTACCGCGTCTCTCAACCACTGTAACCAATCGATAGTCGACCATATTGCCTGTATCATAAAGTAATCCATCATTTTACTGATAATTTCTATGCTTGATAGAGGTTGCTTAAATATATTTTTAAAGAGGGATGGGTGTTGAATATATTGTCGACCTGGAATCATATAAAGATGGCAGTAATAGGAAGCAGCTTAATGTTATTCAGGCCAATGATCAAACTGAGGAGATGTATGTTTACCATATACACCACAACAACATGATCAAAATCAATCAGATCACAAATTCTAATAGATCCAAGCGCAGGAGACTATCAGAATTCTGCGATCACACACCTTAAGATAAAGAAGCCAAGCTTCTTCCTGAGTCGAGCAATAGCCGGCTTGGGATTTCCTTCGAAGATTGCGATACTAGCCATGTCAAATTTTCATATCATGATGCGTTAGTAATAATGCTCAAATTGAAGAAGTTTTTCATGCACACAATGATGATCGATACCAGAAACGGTATTGAAATTCTATTTCAGAACACTATCGACCAAATGGGTTTGGCCCACCAAGTTATTCAGAGGGACGCCGATATCAGTGGGTTTAATGGTTCTGGAGAAGAATGAGTAGGCAAGATCATCATACCTATCACCGCAGGACCAGCCACCATCGACATCATCTTCTATATCATCAATACCAAATCGTATTACCTCGGGATTATGGGCCATTGCTGAATTCAAAACATGGAAGCAATCGCTTCCACCTATCATCAGGTACTCTAATTCAAATACGAAAATAGTATTTATGAGATCAGAGGTAGTCAGAAGCTCTCTCAGGCTTGTAAAAATACCGTTTTTGCTATCCAAGATAATTCTGACAGATTTATTGTATAGTAATTACAAGAAGCTGATCACCTTAATGATCAACCTTCCACGGAGGAACACACAGACTATATCAACATTGATGGACCTAGCAGAGGTACATTCATTAGTACTAAGATGGTTCAGCACGAAAAGGATGCTCTCATTCAGTTCTTGCAACTAAATCGAGACATTTTTGGGTGGTCTTTCGAAGAAATGCCTGGGGTCGATTCAACCAAGGCATGTCACAAATTAGCCATCAACATCAATTCCACGATGGTCAAACAGAAGCAGCGACGGCTGTCACCTCATCTTCGAGATGAAGTTAACACCGAGATCTAGAAATTGACCAAAGTGGGATTTATTCGAGAACAAAAATATCCAGGACTGAATATCCAACATTGTCGTTGTCCTAAAGAAGAACAGAAAAGTCTGAGTTTGAATAGATTTTAGTGATGTGATCAAACATACTCCAAAGAATAGTTTCCCACTTCCCAACATTCATCAGATCCTAAAATTTACAGTAGGCCATGACCTTCTATATATGATGGATGCTATTTTGGGGTATAATCAAATTTTACTTTTGGAAGAAGATCAAGAAAAGACAACTTTCATCGCTGAAAGAGGTTTTTATTGTTTCAAAGTCAGGCCCTTCAGACTCAAAAATGTAGGTACTACATATCAACGGCTGATGGCTACTATGTTTAAAGCACATCTAAGGAAAATTGCTGAAGTCTAGATTGACGATCACCTGTGCAAGAGCGTAAAGTCAGCCAATCACATTTCAGATCTCAACACTATATTCAATATTCTTCAATCTTACTGGATGCATCTCAACCCTGATAAGTATTAATTTGGGGAATATTCTGGCCGACTTCTAGGCTACCTCATCAACAAGAAGGGGATTGAGGCCGATCTAGATCAGATTTGGGCTCCCTACAGCAAGCCCTTTCGAAAAACAACAAAAGACGTTCAAAAATTTACTGACAAGATTGCCGTTGTCAACCGTTTCATTTCTAAATCTTCAGACTGCTGTCTTTGGCTATTCCTATTACTCCGTGGCTGAACCAAATGTGGAAAAGTTTAACCAAATATAGAGGTCACATGGACACCAGAATATGAAGCAGCTTTTAAGGATCTCAAAACCTATTTGGGGGGGTATCCCATAATGAGCACCCCAGCAGATGATGTGGAACAGATTATCTACCTAGTAGTCACAGATACTTTCCTTAGTTCGGTTCTCATTCACCTTAAAGGGTAAATCAATAACCAGTCTACTTTATCAGTAAAACCCTCACTCCAGCAGAAATGAGGTACTCTAAAATTGAGAAACTTCTTCTCAATCTTGTTTACACTTTACCAAAACTCAAGCACTACTTCCAAGCTCATTCAGTCAGAGTCATGATGAACTACCCACTTCGGGAAATTCAATCCAAGAAAGAAAAATCAAAGAGACTGCAACAGTGGTCAATCAGTTTGGGAGAACATGATATCAAGTTCGAACAATGCCATTCCGAAAAGGGCCAGGTCGTTACCAATTTTCCCACGGATTTTCCAGTGGAGGATCTCGAGTGAGAGGAGCACGACCCTGACCTTACAGATGAAACTCCCGAAGATCTACCATCAAAACTATTTGGCGAGCAAACAGAATGGATTACAACAAAGTGATGGAGACATCTCATGGATAGATCAGCAGAACCCGCAGGGTCTGGAATCGGAATCGTTTTGATTACCCCTTCTAATGGCAGAATTAAGAAATCCATCCTCTTGGATTAGGAGTCCTTAAATAATGTCACCGAGTACGAAGCTCTCATTCATGAACTCGACCTCTCTTTTGATCTCGATGTCCCCAAACTCTTAGTTTATGCAGATTCACTACTCATCGCCCGCCATTACTCTGAGCAATACAAGAAGAATGAAAGTTGATCGAATATGCAGCCCTTGTTGTATATAGGATGAACAAGTTTGCGAAAGCAACTATCGATTATCTTCTTCAAGGTGAGAACAGATACGCCGATTCCTTGGCATATCTAGTCGGGGTCTTGGGTTCAGAAGCTCGATATCTCCAGATCAAAATCATTTCAACCCCCAATATTAATCGTATTTTTATATGCACGATCAATACTGGGGGAGATAAAGGGGGAGACAACGATTGGCGAAAGCCTTTCTTAGCCTATCTCGGTGTTAATAATAGTTGCAAATGACCACTTTTAGCTGATCCAAAAGACCGTCGAGAGTTGATCAACAACTCGAAGCGCTACACAAAACAAGATGGTATGCTATACCGCCTTTCCGTCACGGGGCCATATCTCAAGTGCCCCTCCAAACCAAAAGTAGATGAAATGTTCTACGAATTACATGAAAGGACTTGTGGCTCCTATTCCACAGTTCGATCACTAGCAAACAGAGCTATTAAAATAGGAGTATTCTGGCCCGGTTTGCACAAGCAAGCAGAGGAGTACTCACGCAGATGTGACGCCTGCCAAAGACATGGACATATGATACGTACCCTTGCGCTCAAATTTTATTCAAGCAAGGTCTTCTGGCCATTCAAAAGCTGGGCATTCGATCTCGTAGGAAAATTCTCCAACTCTCCAGGTAACCGTCGTTACCTACTCGTAGCTACCGATGATTTTACAAAATAGGTTGAAGCAGTTCCACTATGTCGAACTAGAGAAGAAGAGGTCATCTCATTTATCGAGGAATACATCATCACTCAGTTTGTGTGCCCCCACCTAATTCATATTGATAACGAACCCCAATTTGTAGGATAAAAAATCGTAACCTTCCTCAACCAATACAATATCATCCACTCACCATCCAATCCTTACTATCCTTAAGGCAATGGCCAAGCCGAAATCACCAACAAAACCATCGTGAATGGACTCAAAAAGTGGCTCCACTCATAGAAAAAAGTGAATTGGGTTCGAGAACTACCACATCGTACTACTTCTAGATAGTTAACAAGATGTACCCCATTCCTCCATACCTATGGTACTGAGGTTGTCATTCCTTCTGAATTCCATTATCCAGTTTGAGATCACGGGCTGATTGAAGAAGAAAATGAGTTCGAATTGGCTTGCAACCTAAATATGATCGATAAAACCAAGGAACGCGCCATCCCTAACCTGGGTCAGTATCATCATATGCTAGCTAGGTCGTACAACAGCCGAGTAAGAAACTGTACTTTCCAAATCGACGATCTCATCCTCAAAGAAATTCCTCAACATCGCAAAGAGCCTCACGCTGGAAAATTAGTCGATAATTGGGAGGGTCCATTGATTATCACAGGTCTCTTAGGCCTGGGATCATATTATCTCACAACAAAAGAGGGAATCACCATTTCAAATCCTTGGAACACTAGGCGACTTAAACGGTACAATTGTTAAGCGCCTTACTACTCCATTTCCGTTTCTCGCTTTTGATTTTTTGTTTACTCAATTCTAAAATTTTGACTTTTTATCCCTCTCTATTAGATTAGTAGGTCGAGGGCCTAAATTCATTTCTATGAAAACCATACATTCCCTCGTTATATATTGACTCTATAAATGCATCTCTTGTCTGACAAACTCTTGAACAAGGTATCTTGTTCTAACTCAAGTCTTTTTACTTCCTCTAAAAATATGCAACGGTCGAGTTTAACAGGTCTGCGCATGACGCATGAGATACAACGATCCTTGAAAAGTGAGATCTCACCTTCTCGAGGCGTGACTCCAAAGTTGCATGTAGCTTCTTTTGAAGTGCCATTTCCATTTCTGTCCGAGCTTCAAAAGCTATAGTCTCTTCCACTTTTTTGTCAAATTTAGCTGATTTAGCCTGATTAATGGCCTCTGCATACAAGAAAAACATCATTTAATAGCATTTTTTATCGCTATTAAAACCATTTAATAACATATTTTTAATGTTATTATATGATATGCTATCGCTTAGTCCATAGCATTTTTGTTAATTCTATTAAAGTATAACACTTAATAAATGTTATGGTAGTTAAAACCATAGCATGTTTTCAACGCTATTATATCTTCTAACAATAGTAGATGAATGCTATAGTTACTTACTGATATCAACATTTCAATAACGCCGTCAATTTTTTACATTCGATCTTGAATGACAATTTGTAAATGCTATTGTAATGTCCTGGAATTTCAGGGTAATTTTTTTGTTTATTATTAAGTATTGTTACTATGATTCATATATTGTTATTCGTTATGCATCCATTTATTCCTTTCGGCAGGTTTTGTATGTTAGATTCATTTTATGTAGTTTCGGTGGTACGGTGGTTATTCGGAGGAGGAGGTGGCGTTGTGGCCTTGGGAACCCCTAGATGGGTTGGTGGTGATGTTTATTTGATGTGTTTTAGGTTTGGTGTGGTTCCGGTGAGCCGTTGGATTGGCCGATAGGTTTTCGGAGTTTTCCGAGCAAAAATTCCTTTTCGGGGGTTTAGGCATTTCTGTGGCCGTGAAGCGGTAGAGGTGGTGTTTAGAGCTTGGGAACCCTTTGCTAGGGTTGTGATGGTTGTTCGGGTATTTTCAGTCTTCTGAGGGTCTTGGCGTTGTGTGTGGTTCAGGAGGACCTCAGAGTGACATTTTTGGATTTTTCCAGTTTTCGTTCGAACGACTGGTCGGTTATATTTATCATTATCCATTCTCTCTCCTTACATTTCTCTTTCACTCACTCTCTCTTCTCCTAACCAAATCCTCTCCTCCCTCGCTTGCCGATTTCTTCGTAGATTCTTCGCCGTGATCTCCGCCGTTTTCCCTCGGCGAGTAATTCCTCTCTCTCTCTTGTATCATTAGTTAATTTCGGTTTTGGTGAGAACCTTTGTGATGTTGGACTGATTTAGGGTCTATGATTAGTGGGTGTATTGTTGATTTGAGGAGTGTGATCATTGTAGGTGTTGGCCGGTGACGGTGATTGCGTGGGTTGAATTGTTGGTGTTTGGGTGCCTAAAATTATGGGGTTTTCTTGCGGCTGTTAGGGTGGCGATTGGGGTTTGGTGTAGTTAGAAAAGGAGGTGTGGTGGTTGCTCTAGGTAGTGCTTGTTACTGTTCTGGAGAGGGCTGCCTGAGCCAACAAGTATGGCCGTTTTGGTTCAGAAATTACTGTCGTAGTTACTGTTATTCGAGAGGAAAGAGATGACTGTGTTTACCCTCTTCGAACACCGGGTATGTGATTGTTGGGCGGCTGACTTGGTGGTGTTAGAGTGGCATATCTTCATGTCATTATGGGTGATCGGAGTAGCGCAGCGTAGCGTGGTGAACCGTGGGTTTAGATGCAGTTTTGTTACTGAATTCAGTTGTGGTGCTGATCTGAAACGCAGTTTCGGGCAGGTATCCTTTGTCGGAGTTGCGATTGGGCTCCGGTACTTCATAGTAGTTGATGTTGTGGTGTTTCTGGTCCTTTCCGTGATTGATTTGGAGTTCTGGAAGTCGATTCGCGGAGCACATTTCCGTTGGGGTGCTGTTTGGGCAGTTTCGCCGAGATTGTCGTTCTGAGCATATCGTCAGACGAGTTTTATCTTCCTTAATAACTAGACCATTATATTGATTTATGAGTTATTGTATCACATAGTTTATCATGTTTATTACTGTGATTATGTTAGTATATGGGTTAATTTCTTAGGACACATTCACGGGTTATCCGTTTGGCATACCTTAGGCAAGAGTACTTAAGGGTTTGATAAGTTAGTAAAACCCGAGTAAGTTATAAGTTTAGTTACTAGATAGAACCAGTAGGTTATGATTAGCCAGATGAGGTTATTCTCTGTTGTCGTCGATGTGACGATGACTCCTGAGATTCCTCTTAGACCGATTTCATTGGGGGTGGTTCTCATGAATCCTTTCTTCGTTGAGGTTGAGAACAAATGCATTTCTCAGTATGTTGTGACGCCCAGAGTCGCTATATATATATGTATAATATATTGAGTGCGGTATTTTTGGTTAGTTATTAGGGTGCCCAGCTTGTTTCAGGGCACTAGTAACTTGGTTTTACTATTAGTAGAGACTTATGGACGGTATGTGGGTTTCGCCGCCATTTCTCTGAGATAGTGTAGTTCAGAGACTATAGTTCTCACCTTATAGCATGCCACCTTGGTTAGTATGGGTTGCTGGACTTGTTTCCAGGGTAGTCTTGGAGCGACATAGCTTCAGTAAGACTTGGTCTTCAGTTCAGAGCTCATCCTCTTGTCTCCTATTGTTTTGATTATTGTTAGGGCTAGTCTAGGTGTACTTTGTGCTCTCGAGGCCTGGTCCTCGAACACAGTCATTGTGATTGGTGGTTGTTTGGAATGTTGGATTCCATGTGGGAGTATGGTATCTCCTAGACTGTTAGTTGTTGATGGTGAGCAGACGGCTTGTCCATGGTGGTTGGTTGTGGATGTGAACTTCAGATAGTTTACCTTAGTATTGTTTGCTTATCGTGTTGTGACACTTATTATCCTCATGATTCTTAAAGCTGCTAGAGCTTACTCGTAAGCCTTCTTTTCCCGGGTTGAGGCTGTTAGGGTTGTGTTCTCCTCTGTCATCTAGGAGGCAGTGAGACAAGATGGCTTAGTGAGATCCGCGGCTGAGCCAAGTGGTTTATGAAGTTGTACGTCACCCGTGATGTCGGAATGTGGCTGAAAACTCCTGTTGAATCCAGTTCCAGTACATCCGTGCTGGTGGCTTATGTACATGATTAGGAGGATTGTGAGCTTTTCTATTATTGGGGATTGTTGACTACTTGTTGGACTCTTGTAGGTCACCCTATGAGTACTAGTCTGTGTTGACAGCTAGAGTACTGTTGTACTTGATGGTGACCATATTGCTTTGAGGAATCTTAGAGACTGATCTTATTAGGGTGTCGCGACGGTTAAGTTACTGTTTCATCTAGGATTGGATGGTGCAACTGAGTCACAGGAGGGCATCTGTGTTAGTTTTGGTTGCCACGCTCTCAGGCAGGTCGTTATCCTATTGTGTACTGGCTATGTTAACAGCAGTTATGTTTCAGTCTCTAGGATTATGCTCACATCCATAGATAATATATTCTCTCCTTATCTTACTGCGATTAGATAGATAAACAACTCCGCATCGGCTGTCCCCGATAGGTTGATAAGATCCCTAGATCGGGCTAAATTTTTAGAAGTGAAGATATGGTTGGATTAGTTTTCCTTGTGCCCAGTCTCGTCCCGCTAAGAGAGACATGGTTGGATACTATTTCCTGGTACCCAGTCTTTTCCTGTGAGTGAAGTTATGGTTGGATACTATTTCCTGGTGCCCAGTCTTCTCCTGCGAGTGAAGTTATGGTTGGATGCTAGTTCCTGGTACCCAGACTCCTCAGGCGAGGTTGAAGTACCTATGTTAATATCTTTTAGTCTGGTCGAGCTAGTGCAGTACATCGTACCCTTGTATCCAATAATATCCGGTAAGGTAAATCCTTTTTCAGGAATTGTCAGCCGACTTTAGTCTTGGGGGCTAGCCCTTTGGGTTGACATCGCTAAACCATTGCATTTGGGATAGGTATGGGACTATCCCACGTTATCATAAATCTTTCTGCATCATCATCATCATCATCATCAAGCATATCATTGCATCTCAACATACTTCCAATTCGTAGGTTCTTCTTATATAAAACCTTAACCCTTTCTGCATTATGTTTTAATATAGAATCTTCTGCACTTGGGATAATCATAAGATTATCTCTTTCCATTATATCATCATCATACCATATCATTGCATTGGGATAATTATGGGATTATCCTAGTTCATCATATTCCTCTACTCTTATCTTAAATTCCTCTTCTTCTAATTGATTGCGGTGTCATTAGATTCCTCTTCCTTCTGTATATTCCTCTCCTCTCTGCATCTACTCCTCCCTCTTCTGTATCTAGTTAATTTATTAGGTTGAGTAGTCTGTTTGTTACTGTGAGCTTTAGGCTGGTATTTGGTTGTGGGCGATCTCATTCAGCTTGTGGTAGCTTCAGAATTGTGCCTGGTTGGGGTTTGGATAACCCGATCGGTTTGTAGCTGTCCGAGGGTTGTTTACCCATGTGTGGATTTGTATCCCTGAGATAGATTAGTTACGCGTGGCGCTGAGAGCCACAGTAGTGATTAGAGTGTAGTTAGTGGTCCTTGTGACTAGAGTGTAGATTTGCACTCCTTTGCACGAGGTATATTTATTGATAGATTTATTAGTCATCCATATATATATATATATATATATATATATTGTTTATCGTTAGATATCATTATATCCTATTATCATTAATATTTATATCCATCTACTTGGTTAGTATAATCGTTTAACTATTCTTGGGACTTAGTGAGCTCGTTGTTTGCTCACTCTCGCATCCCCCCTTTCAGTAGCAGGTTGTTTCAGGTTTTAGTTGCTGCTGTGGTGATCTTTGGGGAGCTGAGCTGGAGGCTCAAACTCCTTTTATTGCAGTTGGGCTTGTTGTGTAGAGGTTTGTAGAATCTTATGTTTAGATTATGTTATCTTAGTCTTCCGCTGTTTTTGTTTTCCTTATTACTTTGTTGTGATACTATTGTGAATGACTGAGCCAGAATTTTTCTACGGCTCGGTTGTTCGTGGGGCGAATCTTTGGATTCCCTGACCTGCACATCCTCGAATCTCAGTAATTGGTCTAACTACCGATTACTGGATTTTGGGGCGTGACAGCTATCTTTGTTCCACAATTGCATTTTCTTTCCTATACCCTTTTAATTTATTTTAAGAGATACAATTAGCATGAAGCAGCAGTAAATAAATAAAGATGACACAAGCAATCTTCTAATCATACTCTATACAAGAACCTAGTAGAACAACAAAAATTCAATAAAATTATCCATACACAAGAACATTCGACCACTTTACATGATTAGAGAGGAAAATGAATAATTAATAAACCTCTGGGTTAATATTTGAACTACAAAAAACAAAGAGAATAAACAAAACTAGTCTCCAGAAGTTACATAAATAAACCCAATCAAGAGGATTTTTGAAGCTTCATCTTCAACCTTTAGCTACCATCAGTGAGGGCTGCAAAAAAAAGAATGAAATTACATAATTGAGCAAATTTTATACACTCCAACATGGAGAACCTGGAGAAAAAGTAATTTAGTTTCACAAACTCAAAAGGAAAATACGCAACCCAATTATTAGAAAATCTATCCTTTCTTACCTGGAAACTTCACTTTCCACGCGTATAATTACACCGAAGCTCATATTCCTGCGTCATTCCAAAATAAACTCAATGACGCAATAGAAATAGCTTATCATTGGTGCAAATTGGGAATCTATGCTACCTGCGATATTACTGACTGACTAACAAACTACCTGACTACTTTTATTGTTAGGGAAACCGTATTTAAGAATAGAGAGCAATAATTTCAAGAGCAACTGAGGAACTTTGGAGAGTACTGGTGTACTAGGAAACAAAAGTGTGTTGAAATAGGGACGTTTTGAAAAATTCAATAAATTTTTTTGAAAGATTTAAGGAATAGACAAATTTAGGGACAGGTCTGGTGGAAAACACTTTGAAATCCATATATGTACTGCGAATCATATTAAGCCTAATAACAACATATACAAGTTTCCAAGTTCATTTTTATTTGGATTTCTGGAGTGTGTTTTGCATAGCTTCAATCAAATACAGTAAAAAAATATTTTAAGACATACTTGAGTAATATCACAGTATTCCACTCCAAGGGTTTGCTGCCCTGAACCAGTTGTTAATACATAATAAACCATCTGACCTAATAGTTTTGTCTGCATAAAAAGTAAACAATTCTGTTTTAGGCACAATTACTATTATTAAGAACCATAATTTGTAAAATTGACCACAACAGATGATGATCGTAAAGGAAAGTTTTATGTAAGCTCTATGATACAGCTTGACCCAGTCCAGAAAGAAAACTTAGTAGTGAAACCACTCAAAGGGCTAACCTCACTCTGGTATGCAACAACAACTCGTGTACCTGTAAATAGGAGGGAGCCCCATCAGAAAGAAAAAATATCAATGTTTTCTCATTCCAGATGTTGATACTATGAGATAACAAAGTAGTTACGTTGAGAACTTGGAGAAAAAATAATTTAGTTTCACAAACTTAAAAGAAAAATACGCAACCCAATCATTTGAAAATCTATCCTTTCTTACCCGGAATGCTTCACTTTCCACGTGTATAATTACACTGAAGCTCATATTCCTTCGTCATTCCAAAATAAACTTAATGATGCAATAGAAACAAGGAAAGATCCCGCTGTCTATTAGAAATCAAAACCAATGAGTGCCTAAATAAGTATCAACTAGAAAGATTAAGCTATTTTCACTTAAAAAAATCTTCAAAATAAAGATGTAGACCTCCTGGATCTCTCATCGGAGTCATAAAGTTATGCAGGGGAATTCTTGAGGGATGAGGGATGCATTAGTATCTCACTTCCTGGAATTTATCGGCTTGAAGCTGAAATAGCAGCGTCGTCAGAAACCAGTTCTTGATTAACTGCACATATTTAAATAGGTAATTTCTGGTAAAATAACCAAGAATAAAAAAATAAAATAAAGCCATACTCCCTGAACAAAAAAGACTTGCTTGTAACAACCTTCATTTGAGAGTCTAATTCAACTCCCCACCTACCATACGTGCAGTATAAGAAAGTTCAGTTGCTATTTCTATTTCACAAATCACATATATGGATCTATACATGCATTACACTTACACCAATGGTTGCCAACTAAATCAATAGATGATAAGAAAAAATAACTAGATGTAGAAAATGCAAGGAATAATATACTGACCTATGGCAGGTAACATAACACCTCCAGGTGTCATTGGCTGCACACCAAGAGTACCAGGTAGGTAACATGTAGAACCTGGTGTAATAGGCTGAATGCCAGGAGTGGACTACATAAGAGATTGGTGCATTTGCTGTTCCAGAATAATAACTTTGTTATTTTGTGGACACAATTTCAAATCATAAAGAATAAAATGGAAATCCTCTTTAGTTACCATAGGCAGGGCTGCTTAGCTGTGGTACTCCAGGCTCACTATAGTTACCGCCAGGAGTCTTAGACCAACTGGAGCTTGGAGTAGGTGCTTCATACTGCCGCGCAAAAGGAGTTCCTGGCTGTAATAAATTTTTTTCCCAGCAAGTTATAAAATGTGATGAAACTAAGAGCAATGCAAGCAAGATCAAATACCAGATTTTGTGGGGTTGCAGCTCCACATGAGGCTGGGTTTCCTTCTTCCCAATTATCCCTATAATAGTTTTGTGATCATTCATTAGACTAGTTATCATCAAACTTAAAAAAGATAATCTACCAATAAGCATACATCGTATATCCTACTATCAATATAAGGTCAAAGAAAAACATTCACAACAAGGATACACTTCCAAACCTTTTGTTCAGGAACCGCTGTGAGCATTTAAAGTTTATAAAGGAGCCTACATGCCCTTTCGAGTTAAGAACATGAAGGAACCAGCAGGAACAATTATACTATATCACTAAGGCAGGGGATACTATTCTTTCGACATATCACTTAGATTTGGAAATCAAATAGCAATACTATGCGTTCTAAAGCTTTCCTCTCTAGTTCTGCAATACAAGGCAAGTTTTTGACCATACCAGATACCTAAATTTAGATGACACCTGAGTCTCTTCAGTCTCATATCATAATTTTAACTTTTTCAATTCACCATTTTTAACTGTAACTTGCAGTAGCATTTGTAAACCAGCATTGGAAGGTGATCTAGTTACTACTTTGTGTAAATTTCTAGATCTTCTACCAGCATAAAATGGATGTGGTAGTGGAGATTTAAAAAAAAAATAGAGATTTTTAATTCTGTTGACGACCGTAATTAAAATTAGACAGGGAAAAACCAGAAAGGGAACTTTTTTAAATTCCATATCATCATAAGACACTTCAATGGCTTAACTGAAATAAATGCTCAACAACGAGTCATAAACTAGCAGTACCCTTCATAAAAGTTGAAGAACAAACCTTGTAGGACTTATGGGGGTATAAGGATTCAAAACTTGATCACGCATAGGTGTCCTCATGCCATCATGAATTGGTGTTGCTCCAAAGAGCATCAAAGAAAACAAAAGGATATATGTACACCTATGGAAGGGAAATGTATTGCAAAAGGATATTTCTCGTCATGCTTCATAATAGGTTGAAGGGAAAGATATATGCCTCTAGAATAGTAAAAAAATGCAGTGTAATCGTCATAAAGTGCCATCGAGCTGCACAAAACTAATGCATGCACATATCTCAAGGCAGCTGGCAGTGAGAATATTATTTCACATCTCGAGAAAGATTAAGCTGTTTTTACCTCAGAATTCTCAAAGCGGTTCGTGGAGCAAAGCATCTCAAATCCTTTAAAATCATTGAATCATGTAGAGGAAGTAATGAGATCAAATATCTCTATTTTACGAATCCATGGTGTACCTAAACCTGTGATTTCAAGATTATTCTACTTTGACCCGTCATTGTTTATGTTAAATTATGGGCAGTTTGCGGTGAGCATTGGGAAAGCCAAGAGTCTGGGAATTGATTCTAAATCTGCTGTTGCCCTTGGAGTGCTGTTGAGACTAGATGAATCTATTTGGGAATGGAAAATTGGGGCTTATATGATTTTTGGTTTGTCGGAGGAAGAGATTTTTCCAGTATTTAAATCTAATCCCTTGTTTATGATTCCTTCAGAGAAGATGATTAGGAAATTGATGCATTTCTTTCTAGCAAATTTAGAGGGAAGCCTTCAGTGATTTCCAAGTATCCTACGCTTATGACTAGTAGTAGAGAAGAAAATTATTCCTAGGTGCTCAGTTCTGTAGCTACACATGTCAAAGAGAATGGTTAAGAAGGACGTAAATATACCCTTAGTTCTCATTAAGGATGGGAATAAAAAAAAATTTCATTTAAAAAACTCCAAAGCAGGTTACATTCCTTTTCTGCCTGAGCTAGATTTCCAAGTATTTCATGTTAATGCTTCTTGTATAGTTTCTATATATGATAGTAGTCTCGAGATCATTGTGCTAAGCAAAGATCTGGTTTTAGGAGACTGTTGGGAAGACTAAGAAGTTGGGCTTGATGCTACAAGTATGAACATCATTCCAGGGTTTCGAACAATGACTGACGAGTGAATCAATTAAGATATCCAAAATGGAAGCTTATTAAAGTTTTTGTTTGTTAGAAGAAATGGTCCTTTTATCAATCTGACTACAACTCCTAATTATAATACCTTTGGAGAAGAATATTAGAAAACAGATCGATTGCTTTTTGAGACTAGTGGGATGGTGTCTTTCACTAATGTATATTCAATTCTTATGATGTTAAGTCTAGAGAAGAGGATTATTTCCTGGTGCTCAGTTCTTCAAGTTCTCATGTTAAAGGGTATTCTGGTTGATAAAGATGTAAATGCACCTTCAGTGAATCAGTGCTAACTTTGAGTGAAAATAGATTCTTCAAGAGGTATGTTATCAAGTATTAAGATAATTTGCTGAGGCACATCAAGGTAAGATTGGATTTCAAGGGTCTTCCAATGAGTATTATGATTTTCAATGCATTGTTGAAAAATATCCAGTTAAGGTTAATTCTATGTAATACTAGTCATTATTGACCGGTGAATAAGTCTTGCTTAATTTTGTAATGTATTTAGAACTTCAAGTTTATACGTGTTGGGAAGACTAAATATATGCCATTATTGTTTATCTACTATGGATTTGATAATAGAACTCCGTATCTTCTGTTAAAAAAGCTATTTTCACTTGAAAAAAAAAACTACAAAATAAAGGTGCAGACCTCCTACATCTCGCATAGGTGTCATAAATTTATGCAGGGGAGTTCTTGAGGGATGCATTGGCGTCTCACTTCCTGAACCATATCGAGGTGTTTCACTAATAGAATAAAGAAAGTTGTAACAGACATTTAAAGCTAATCAGAGCTGTAACAAAGATAAGAAGAAACTAGATAGTACAAGAATTTACCAGCTTAAAGCTGGAATAGCAGCGTCGTCAGAAACTAGGTCTCGATTAACTGTACATATTCAAACAGGGACATTCTGGTATGATAACAAAGAAGAGAAAAAGAAAATAAAGCCACACTTTCTGAACAAAAAAAGACTTGGTTGTAACAACCTTTATTTGACAGTCCAATTCAACCCGGACGGATAGGCCATTAATATCCACAACACGACCACGGTAACCCTTAAAGGGTCCCAGTCAAATTTTTATAGTAGTACCAATAAGAGAATCCTGCCCTCTTCCTCCTCTCTGTCTTTTTCCAGCTGCACCAAGTCCTCATGAGAAAACATGACACTAGAAAAATCAGAAGCTAAGATACTCCATAAGCATATTTCAGAAAATTATTACAGTCATGACGATTTTATCAGAATTTTGACTACAAGGAGCAAAGCACAGCTTAATGCAACACTGAACCACTAAAACAATCAATTTGGTACTACTAGTACCAAGGATCGGAAATACGAATTTGAGAACAATTTCCTGGGCATAGTGAGAGCTATGATCAATTGTTTGACCTGCCTCCGAAAAGTATTTTAAGAAGGCTCTACAACTGGGGACCAACAAGCAAGGAACAGATGAATGGGCTCTTACTCGAGTTGTTACAACTCGGGCTAAAGTGGACTTGAAAAAGATAAAGGAGGAATACTACAAAAGGAACAGTGTGCCACTAGATAGTGCAATTGGGAAAGACACCTCTAAAGATTATGAAGAAATGGTTCTTGCTCTCATAGGAAAGGACTGTGTCTAAGCTCTCTTTTGTTTTCAAGATAAGTTCTGTTATGTGACAAATTGTGAGAACTACGACTTTGCAATATTTGGTTTTATGGTTACGTGTGTTTCTGTTTGACAAGACATGTTTCCATTATCCAGTTTTCATAATTAACCATCTTACAGGGGAAAAAAATAATAATAATAAAAAATAAAAAATAAACCATACCAGTTGCACCTTTTTGTACTCTCGAAACGACCTTCATATGATCCCTAAGCTTAAAGTACTTACAAAGGTCTTTTTCATTCATGGCCAGAAATTGTCATAGCAAGAAGAAAATCATTGCTCAAATACCACATTCTTGCTACCCATCCATTATTTCCAGATCTTCTAAAGTCATAGCATCCTCATCATAACAAAGAAAAACAAGAATTACGAGGGGAAAATGCAACATAAGCAAAGTGGATTTCATAGTCGTTTAAGAACATAAGCAATATGCTTACATTCGAGTTCCATTTGGTAGGATGAGAAGATGTCTCGAAATTCTTATCGCTCAGACTTAAACCTTGCAAATTGTAATAAATAAATAATTAATTAAATATTTAAAGAATATAAAAACATACTTACTTTACGTGGGGTAATTCCTGAGTAAAAAGCAATCTTATATCATTCAAAGAAAAATATAGCCAAAAAAGGATAAATATGCATTTTTGTATTCATGAAAAAATCACATTTGACCAAAATAAATTTAATGGTTAGAAAAAAAGATGCTAAATGACAAATAGTTAAAGTTGAATAAGATCATAAAGTTGCTGAAATTGAAATGCACATAAACTAAACAAATATGCCCTCACAGTCACTTTGTTCATAGCTAGTGTCTTCATCGTTGGTGCTCATGTCAAGTCTTGAGACATCCTTTGATATGGAAGATGTATCGGCGTCCTCATCAAACATCTCTAACTCATGAAAACCTCTTGGTGGAGCTTTCAGTACAATGCACCAACTAGATGAATCGTTTTCCCCCGAATAAAACACTTGTTCCACTTATAATGCTAAAATGAATGGGTCTCTTTCCAATCAATTTCCTCCTTTTGGCAAATTAACCAATGAAAACCCTTCCTCAATTTTGATACCATTTTTAATGCTTGCCCAATCACATTGAAATAAATGAATTTGAAAGGTGTGGTAGTCAAGTAAGTGTCACGCCCCAATATCCAGTAATCGGTAACTTGACCAATTACTAGACTCTAAGTAGTGCAGGTCGGGAAATCCAAAGATTCTACCCCACAAATAGCCAAGCCGTAGACAAATTCTGGCTCGGTTATTCACATATAGCAATAATCATCAGAGTATAGAAATAGCGATACAACAATATAACAATATAACGCGGAAGTAAAAGATATATATATACACATATCATGTCAAAACGTGATACAATATCTCGAATACAAGCTCAGTTACATATGCTGAGAACACCTACAGAATCTAGAACTAAAGGAAATCTGCAGCGGCAAAATCTGTCTCTGGACCGGCTACCCACGCGGCAGTCTAAGCTAGTCAACCTCTGAAAATGTTTAAATGTGAGAGTGAGCAAACAACGAGCTCACTAATCCAACAGAACTAAATAACTTACTAATAACAAGTACCAAAAATAGAGTAGAGACGAGTGTGATAAAGAATAAGTGGCTAAGCAATTCTAACAATATAATCAGTAATCATCAATGAAATAAGTAATCAATATGGAAAGGAGGATTGAGTTGATAAGAGAATGGAGAATAGAGTTAATGCGGAGAGAGAGTGGTGTGGATTCGGAAAGGGAATAGAGTTAAGAATATGAAAGGTGGAGATGATGACTTGATATGCAATACTATGACGTGAAGCGATGACTAGGATAATCCCATACTTATCCTAGATGCAATAATATGATATGATGAGCGGGGATATTCCCATAAATATCCCCTAATACTAAAATGATGAAGCTAACGTCTAAAGCTATCTAAAAGAGATTCGGTAAAGGGATACACTGGTACGATTTGTTTAAGCTCGGCCAAGCTAGGATGGTAGCACTTGATCATAGTGGATCAAACCCACGGAGCATCATGTCCAAAACATTTTAAGGAATTTCAACCTCAACGAGGCTAAGTTTGGGATCACAAGGACTCTGTCTCATACCAATCCACACTCCGCAAAGGTTTTGCTAGGTATGATAGTGTCATTCCCAATCTCACCTGTGTATTTTAACCCGATCTCGCGGACTCCTTGGATCCCGTCGGAGTTCAACCGAAGCGGAGTATTTGTGTATCCAATCTCAATAAGTTGTGAAAAAATACGTTAAGTTGTTATGTGTAATCGGTGCCCAAGCACAACACAGTTTCCACTAACGTGGCAACCCAAACAAGATCGATAGGCACTCTGTTGCACTGACTTTGCATAGCCAAAATAGCAACCTAACCGTCGCCTACATCCAAACCAACAATCTCTTAAGGCTGGAGGGGGCATTCCTGGGCAACCCACGGGAACGCTAGCCCAACCACCGCCAACTAATCTCAGGTCTCATACAAGCCAAAACCAACTCCAGAATGAATTACAACCCAACCACTACTAACTAATCCAGGTCCTATACGAACTAAAACCAACTCCAGAATCAAGTTATCACCCCAACTATAGGTTAACAATTCTAACAGAATAATTTCTAAATTAAACGATAGTTAAACACAACCCATCTCTAAGTTCAATACTACTCTCTAAAACAATACTCAGAACTAGTAAAGAAACTTAGTAATGTTGGAATATAAACTCGCGTGATTATAATCCAAGTTCGGCAGAAAATCTAACTCAGAACCCAACACGAAAACCTAACCCAGAATCCACGGAACAGCCACAGAACGCCTGAATAACCTAACGCAATCACTGAGAACAACAATCCACCAAACATTTAAGGAAACGGCAATAAAGCCCAAATCCTAGAAATCATCCTACGCCAAATCAAGCGAAATTGACGGAAGGGAAACAAGAATCACTTACCGAGGATAGAAGAGATGATCGCGGCAAAGCTCGGCAAGGATCCGCGAGCGAAGGGGAAGATTGGATGAAGAGTATTGAGGTAAGGGGATTAGGTTAGGGAGAGGAGAGGATAATGATAAAGATGAGGAGATGATGAATGGAGGTGATGGGGATGATTGGATGTGAAGAATCCTCTCACTAGAACTTTCTCTCTTTCTCAAATCGTCCTAAACAGCGCCACACAGAAAAACCAACCAAAATAAATAAGGAAGAAAGACTTAAGTAGTCGAAGCAAACGAAAGTCGTTCGAACGGGTTCGAAAGTTGTTCGAACGACTAAGAGGTCTTGGGCCAAATTCCAGGAGGTTAGTCAACTCGTTCGAACGACAATAAGTCTCGTTCGAACGACAATACTGTCCAATGGCCGAAACGTCCAGAAGACGCAGAAAATGATCAGAAAACACAAAGATTCGATCGAATGACTAGGAAACTTGTTCGAACGACAATCTGGGAAATCTACTCTGAGGTCCTCCTGAACCACACATGCAACACCAAGACCCTCAGAAGACTGGAACCACCCGAACAACCACCACAAAGGGTTCCCAATGTCTAACACCACCTCTACTGCTGAACGGCCACCAGAACTCCTAAACCCCTAAAGAGGAATCTAACGGCTAGAACTTAACCGGAAGGAATAAAATGGATGGAAGAAGTCTGACGACGGTCTGATAGGCGCTGAGAAATCAGGGGTAGCTAATCCCTGTTTCTCCACCCCATGACGAAAATCAGAAACGCCAAAAATGTTCAGAATCAAAAATACTATAACCCACGCGAAGGAGAGAAGCGGAAAACCCCTTTCGGATATAGAAACCGCTCTTCGGACACACACCACACAATCAAACTAAAATGCCCAAACGCCAAACTACCAAAAACATCAAACCACCAAAGCTCTACTAAAAAGGAATCCATACCAAACCTGGCACTACGATCAATATTGATGCATTAAGGATAAGAGAATGTGCAGATGTATGATGCAAAGGAACATATGCGGAAGTTAAAGAATATGAATATATGCAGATTTGGAATATAAAGAGTACTAATTAAAAATAAAAAATACGGGTCATTACAGTAAGAGTATATCTTTGATCAACCCAAAGTATAATACATTGTCAACTTTTTGATTCCTGTCCTTTGTACTAGATCTGCACATTGTTTCCGCTTTAATGGAAGCACCACTATTTTGCGTGGACTTCTCAGTATCTTTTGTATGAAACCTTTTCCTGTTAATAATATATACAGAACAAGATAGTGCTTTATCTCCTAGGACCTTTCACGAGCCATTTTAATATCTTAGTAACTGCATTAAGCATCTCCGGCTCAATCTGCTTAAGAATTGGGATGATTTTGTTAGGACTAGCATAAGGTATAAATTAAGTAGACACCATAATTATGTAAAATACAACCTTAGCTTTTAACCATGCAAAAATTATTTGCATGTACTTTCCAGAGTAGGCTTTTATTTCTCGACAAGTTCCTATTAGATTGCTTAAACTCCTCCAAATGCATCCTATTTGAAAGATGAAATAATTAATTAGTTGTATAACAGTAACTGCTACTAATTTATGGAAGGAAATCTATTATACTTACTCTAAATATGGCTCTAGTCCAGCTGTATTAAATAAGACATAACAATGAGCACTCTGCAGATCTTCATCATCCAATGCAGTTCACTTTTTCTTTAAGATTGGACGACCCTCGAGAATTGCATCATTATCAAAATCTAGATTTCGACTTCTTATACCATCTAGTTCGGCAACCTGAACAATATAATCACTGCAAAACTTCAAGCACTCGTCCGCAATGTAGCACTTCGCTATACAACGTTCAGGTCGTGCATGATTCCCAACGTATCCTTTCAACGTATTCATATATCTAAAACCAATATATAATTCGAAAACAACATTTTAGCCTATATAATTTTTAATCAATAAAGCTATTTACTCAAACTAGACAAAAATAGTTTAGTGCGCACCACTCAAAGGGATACATCCAACGATAATGAACTGGTCCACATAGTCGAACTTTTCGCCCAAGCTGAATACATAAGTAAAGCATAATATCAAAGAATGAAGGAGGAAAGTACCTCTCAAACAAGCATAAAGTCTTAACAACTTCTTCTCCAAGGGCCTCTAGTTCTCTTCTACCAATTACTCTTTGACATAATGCATTAAAAAAAGCGCACAACCGGAAGATCGTATTCCTTGGTGCATTTAGAAGAAGTCATTTTAATGCCACACATAAAAGTTGTTATATTAGAACATGACAATCGTGAAACTTAAGTCCCAAAATCTTGCAATCTTCCATTGATATGCAATTCTCTATATCTAAACAGTAACCATCAGGTAGCTTTATCATTAATAGCCTCTTACAAAAGATTTTTTTTTCAGACTTTGAGAATGTATGCGACGCTAGTGGAAGATATGTTTTCTTCCTTCCTTCCTTCCTTTGGATGCAAGTCATGCCTGATTCCCATAACTTCCAAATCTTTGCGATAATTCTGGTCATCCTTTGAATTTTCATCCAGATTGAGTAACGTACCAATAATGCTATCACACATTTTTTTAATGTGCATTACATCTATATTATGGCGCAAAAGGATATGTTGCAAAATAAAACAAGCACTTTGATCTATTTATTATATTTACCAAAAAAAATTGAAAATGAAAGTGTAATGGCTATTACCTCCCAATATGGTAATGTGAAGAAAATAGACTTTTCCTTCCACATTGGAGCAGGTTGCTTCTTTTGTTTATCATCCTCTTATCCTCCTTGTCCATCATCATTTTCCAAATTATGTATCTCCTCGCCTCCTTGTCCCTTATCATTTTCTAAATCTTGTAACTTTCGTTTGTTATTCTTCTTCTTTTGCAAGGCTTTGTAATTCTTCTTACCTCCTTTTCCCCAATCATTTTCCAAATCCTTAATTTCATTAAAAACTTGTGAACAAGACATAATTTGAGGCCTTTCACCATATTCGGAGTTTCCATCAAACGAACTTCTTTTTGATCGAAATGCATGATTCGAAGGAAGAAACTGTCTAAGACCCATAAATATCATTTTCTTACTGTGTTTTAGACATTTTGAACATGTCCCCTTAGCACATATAGGGCATGCTCTTTTTCCCTTTGTTGTACATCCAGCTAAGTTTCCATATGCGGGAAAATCATTTATCGTCCACATTAACACAACCCTCAAATTCAAAGAAGTCTTGCTGAAGGCATCATATACCTCCATTCCGTCTTCCACAACTTCTGCAAATCATCAATTAGGGGTTGTAAGTATATTCCGATATCATTCCCTGGATGCTTTGGCCAAGGGATTAGCAAAGTTAGCATCAAGTTCTCTTCTTTCATGCATAGCCATGGGGGGAGGTTGTATGTAACCAACATCACCGACCAACAACTGTACCTAGAGCTCATATCCCAAAAAGGGTTAATCCCGTCAGAAGATAAAGAAAGTCTAAGATTTTGTGACTCTCCCGAGAAAGAAGACCACTTCTTATCAATGGTCTCCCATTATAAGGAATCAACTAGATGCCTCATTTTCTCAACCTGACATTTATTATTGTAGTGCCATCGCAATTGTTCCGCCATTTTCGTAGACCTAAACATTCCCCGAAGCTTTGGTATTATAGGAAAGTATCTTAAAACCTTCGCTGCAACTCCGTTCTTAACCTTTTTAGTACGGCAGTCTACCTTCCACCGAGATGAACCACATTATGGACATGTTTCTACTTTCTTAAGATCATTCCTAAACAAACAACTGTCATTAACACATGCATGAATCAACCTGTATTTAAGCTCAAATTCCTTTAGTAACTTCTTCGTTGCGTATGTGGAATCAGGTAGTGTGTTGTCGTGTGGTAGTATATCATGGAATATTCTCTTAAGCTCGTTGTAACCTCATTCGATATACCACTTATAACTTTCTGCTTGTACAAGATAATTATTGTTGATAACTTTGTGTACTTTGTGCATCCTGGATATAACTGTATTTCAGTATCTTCTAAGAATTTCATGAAGTCTTCCTCACTTATATTTTTAACATGTTCACCAATGTCTTCATCTTGGCCAAGCACAGCTCTACATAACTTATATGTCTCTGCTGTCTCCACCCGAAGATTGTAAGTACTTGGCAATTCCCCATGCAAGAGCCAAGTTGTTTAAGTCAAATCCATTCCATTTATAACTAAGTGCTCATAAATAGAAAAAGCACTTTCATAGTTGAGATTTTGACATTTTCTACAGGGTCATCTAATTAAGTTCGAGTTCTCTGCATTCAACTTCACAAATTCAGCAAACTTCCTCGCTCCATCTTGATACTCTAGTGAAACTCTACAATGTAAAAACATGAATCGTCAACCATTTAAATATACCAAAAACTATGCTATAGTAACTTAACTTAAGTTTTTTATTTTAAAACCTGTTAAGATGAACCCAAGCATTATCCATCATGATTACACCACTTGCTAAATTTAAACCTGAACAACACCAAGGTGATATACGCAATTTAAGTTTGAAACTAAAAGAATCGGTCATAATTTGAGAGTGATAAATTAATTGAGTTAGAACATATAAGAACATAAGAGATCATTCAATAAGAAATTTTTTTTAAAAGGAAAGCATGAGATTTAATAGAAGAATTGAGCAATAACAAGATAATTACCTTAATTCATAACCCCAATCATTAGCTTTTTAAACTATAGCCACCATGACAAGCCCTAAAGAGGGAGGAACCTAACCAGCAGGAGGATTACCTCATTTTAATCAAATTAAAGTTCAAATCTGCGAAATCCCAACATTCAGAAGAAGAATATGATATTTATAGCTACAATTAAGAAGCTTTGATCGATAATCAACAATTTCCTCCAAGCTCTAACTAAATCAGCACCTTCTCAAGTCTTGTAGAGAGAGAAAGAGAAAGTGAGAGAAAGTTTTATCAGTATTAGGATTGTAATTATGGAAGAAGAAGTGAAGGTTGAGGAAATGGAGGAGTCAGTTACTTCCATCGAGCGGGAGATCAGTTTGGAGCTAAATGCATTTTCGCAGGTTTTTGTCAGTTATAGGATATTTTGGTACAGTCTGATTGATTTCCTACAATAATAATAAACATCTACTCAGGTAAACGAAGGGGAAATGACTAGAGTTAAAGGTGGAAAAAAATTCTATGATACCATGAACCTTTAAAATTTCCATGAAACTACACCCAAAGTCATAAAACTAGATGAAAACCCAAAAATTAGCATAGAAAAGAGAGAAAAAAAAGACTAAAATTGAAATTGAAATTTTAAGATATTCGGAGAGTGCTTATAATTTTAGATCAAAGATTGACGGGGGAAAACGAACTAGGGAGTGGAAAGGAAGGAAAAAGGAAAAGAAGCCTAGCAAATTACATAATCAACATGTTCAAAATAATTATATTTTCTCTATTTGAGAGTACCACACCGATGACATTATGCATGATCTTTTCAAGTGTTCTGCTGCCGATAAGATTTGGTTTGCTTCCATGTTCAATTTTAATTTTTTGTTTTTGGCATTTACAATGATTGTTTAAATCAAGGGTTTTTTAATCGAGGTCTAGGTATTAATCGTCCATTTTCAAAAAAGATTAATCGAGATTAATCGGTAAAGATCGTATATTATTGGTTTATTTTTTCTTCACTTTTGTTTGAATTAAACGTAAGATTAATCGTAATTAATCGAGTTTAATCGCATAATTAATCATATTTAATCGTAATTAATTGTAGGTTAATGCAATAAATAATAATTTGCTAATATTTTTATTATTTAGAAGAAAAAATCATTTATTTGGATTTTTAAAAGAAAATAATAGAATTGATAGACTTAACATTCATTTTTGAAAATTAATTTTTGTCATATTTAAGACCTTATGATTATGTAAGTAAAAATTTTGAGAAGAAAATACAAGTATACAAAAAGTAAACAAACTACATTTTGTTTTAATAGATAAGACCACAATCCATAATATGCATTTTAAAAAATTATTTTTATCTTAATTGAAACCCATTGATCCATAATAAAGCAAGTATATATAAATGAAAATATAGTTTTGAGGATAATGAAAATATACTTCAATAGATTTAATCTCGATTAATCTGGATTAAATAGGATTTTTATAATATTTAGATGAAATTTAGCTCATAAATTTATTACGGATTAATCTTGAGACTAAGTCAATATTAGACGGGATTAATCCTTAATTGTTCGGTAATTTTTTTGATAATGTGGGTTTTTAAATTTTAAAGTTCAGAGTAATTATGCTCGAATGAATCTTGTCGGTAATATATATATATATATATATATATATATATTTTTTTTTTTGCGTGACTAATTAGGATTAATCTAGATTAAAATGCCCTTGTTTTAAATGTAGTGATTGTCATCAAATCGTATGCCTCTTATCCAAATTATTGTATTTTATTTTTAACACGTTCTATTATTTTATGCTTTCTTACAATATATCGGAGTTTTGAAACAAAAAGATTTTTTGAAAAGAAAACTATTGACATTGATATAATCTTTTCCATGATTGCCCAACAATACTCTATTTCTTTGATTGCTCTTAACAATTGCAAACCCTTAAAAGCCTTATGTGCTTCCCATGGTGATGGTGGTAGCTTCTTGTCAATTACAGGAGAGACTCTTATAGTTGATGCAGCTAGAGATCCTTTAACTGGAAATTTGTGCATGGCTATATATGTTCCTAATCCCAAATTCAACATTGAATTTGTAGGCTACGAACATTGATTTACTAGATATATAATGGAGGCAAAAGCTTGTGCAATTTCGAGAGGGCTCAGCCTGAGTGGGGAGTTCAAAGATCAAAGTGTGGTAATTTTTTGTGATGCTGCTGCAATGATTTAAACTCTCCAGAATAAATCTAAAGATATATCTTCGTCTGCAAACTCTTTTGGTCAGACTATTCTGCATCACTCGGAGATTTCAGAGAGCTTATTTTTATTAAGATTGATAAAAAAATTAATGGGCATGCTCGAGATCCGGCCCAACAAGTTTTCTTACTTGAACATTGCCTTTAATCAAGAATAGTAGTTCATAAATGCTATGGTTGCTCCACAATTGTTTTTCTCTAACCACACGCTTTTAATCAATTTTAAAAATACAATTTACATGAAAATAATATTACCAATCACAAATAGATTAGACATCTAATCAGTCAAACCATACTTCATTAAAAAATTTAACAAAAATCTAGCAAAATAGTGACAACTCTATGCATAAAAGGATCCATACATAAAAGCATTGATTAACATTACATGTTTGGAGAGTAAAACCAATAAAACCTCTCTGGTTTCATATTTGACAATTAAAAATTTAGTAAAATAAAAATACGAATTAGTCTTCTAAATTTACACAAAGGAACCCGATTAAGAGGATATTTGGAGCTTCATCTTCAACCACTTGTGACAATAAATAAAGGCTGTAAAAATAAAAAGTGTTTCAGTAAAAATATTTGAATGAAACACATATAGTTTAATGAGGTACATTTAAATATATGAAGGGACTTTATAAATCAATTAGGCAATACCTAAGTCTCGTCAATTGCGACAATACGGTCGGTCGGCCATGCAACTGAGCTATCCAAAGCTTCTCCTACTGTATCCGCATCCATTGATGCTCTCCGTAGTCGAGCCAAAGGCTCTTTGGCAAGAGTTACCCAAACCATTGATGCATTTGGCCCAAGAGATTTAAAATGAATGATTTTGTTATGATCATTCGTCACCCAACGCCCATGATAAACAACATCATTCCGCCCCATAACACTTAACAACTTGCAATTGAACTCATGAACAGTACTTCCATGTTGGGACTATTATAAGAGAAAATGAAACAAGTTATTTCAAATTTGGAAAGTACTTTTATTGAAATATGAATAATCATACTGAAAGATATTACTTGGGAAGTATTAGATGCAGGTGGATCTAAGACTTTCTGGTTTGCCACAATTTGTCCCTAAATAAATACCAATAGAAAATGTGAGTAAGTAAAATTACATTAAAGTCATTGAGTCATACGAAAGCTTTTGAAAAATAATCATCATTATGCTTGTAGAACTGAATTTTCTTGAGGAACATGAGTAGGTGGCTGTAAGTTTTGTTCAACTCTCACACTCTTACCCTCCAAGATAAAGAAGCCATATATTGGATTCAACACTATACAAGAATAAATCTAGTTATTTTGGTTATCCAAGTCAAAAAAAATAAAAATAAAAAATTAGATCATCCTGAATGAATATGATTATTGTCATAACACCAACATCATAACCAAGAAGAAAAAAGTTAAGAGAGGCAAATGCAATATAGGCAAAGTGGATATCAAGACCTTCTTAAGACTCCATAACCAAATTTTGGATTTCAAAGCAGTTTAAGAATAAAAAGTTTCAGATTTAAGGGACATAGGTAGAGGCAATTTATGGAAATGGGGGTTCCAATGAAACTCTTTCTAAACAATACCAAATTATTTTAAAGAATTGAGTCATTAGAGCTGTAAATAAAGAACAAAATTAGTATGCTTACACTAGAATTCAATTCGGTACGATGAGAAGTTGTCTCTAAATTTGGATCATCCCTCAAATTTTGACCCTGCAAATTGAAAAACACAAATAAATATATTATATATATGATACAGTATTATCTTCTATTTACATGAGGTACTTTCCAAGAAGCAGAATACACAATTGAAGAGCTTCATTCAGAAGCTAAAATGTGGGAAAGAAACACTCAAAAGTTAATGATTGATCTATTGTTATTAAGGAAAGAATTTAGTGGCCAGTCAAAGCGATAGGCGGATTTGGATATACAGCTTTCAGCAGCATGTAGTGCACGTGACAGTTTGAAGAAGGAAATAGAGCAATTAAGATCTATTATTGAGGAGGCTCAAATGGCCTCTGAAACCTCGATCTTTCAAACAGATGGCATAAACTATATTCAGAAGGAACTTGAAGAAGAGATAAAATTTCATAAATAATTGAACGCTAATTTGACCATAAATCTGAAGAAAAGTCAAGAATCAAATATGGAGCTTGTTTTAATTCTTTAGGAGCTTGAAGAGACTATAGAGAAGCAAAGATTGGGGGTAGATAATTTTTAGATGAAAAAGCACAACTCTATGAGTTGTAAAACTCGCAAAAAGATTTGCAAGACTGTAAATTTTCTAGAAAAAGAGTTAGATGATAAAAGCATAGAGCTTCTACTCAAACGCAACGAAAGTAACCAGGCTCTGTTGGAAATAAAGGCCAAGTGGACATCTAAGATATCTGAAAAAGAGAAAGAACTTGTCTTGTCAATTTAGAAGCGAAATTATCTGGTTCGAAAGAAATCAGATTTGATTATGGAGGTGATTCAAAAATGATTAAAGAAAATGAAGCATTGGTCTCAAATAGTGAGGTAAAGGTGTTGGTCTGGTGGTTCTTTTGCGATTTTGTCCTAGATGGTTTTCTTTCAATTTGGATTTTTTTAAAGCAACCTCTTTAAACCGCGGTTATCTTTTTTAAGAAAGGGCATAGCGTGTGTCGAATAAACAATAGATCAGCACGGTGGATAAGGTAGAGATTTCTGATTCTAGTTAGGGTAGTCCCCGGGGCACCATAGGCTTTTTTGGGCTAAAGGTAAAGCGATTCACTGAACAACTCTAAAAAAAACCTTCGCTAACAGACCACTGAGGCCCCCTACTAACTCGTCGTACGCACGTTCGGCTATGCTTTTTGCTACACAACCCCCAATGCTTCTCAAAGCCACCCTCTATAGTCGCGCTCTTGAGTTCGTATTCAACCGGCACCCGAAGGTATAATGGTGTAAAAGAGCTATTTCTTAAGAAGTAGTTTAGGAGTTAAATATGAAAGAAAAGCAGAAGGAATTTTCTTTAATCCTTGGAGTTTCTTAGGCACCTCTATTCCTTGGTATGACTGACCGATAACAAGCTTCTTTCCTCTTTATCATAGCTATAGTCATAGTTTTAAAAAAATAGCAACTGGGTTTTTTTGGGGGGGCGGAAGAAGCCTTTTCGGAAATGCTAAAGGTTCACTACGAACCAGGTCTGCGCTTTTGATCGACCCCATCAAAAAGAACTTCATGCTTTCATATCCGCCAGAAGAATAGCCTACTATTAGTTAAAAGCAAAGGTGGTAGCCTTACGCAAGTTTAAAGAGATGGTGGCCATTTCTTTAAGATAGGCTTTTTTTTAGCTGGAGTGGGTGCTGAAGGTTTGCAATAACTAGTTAGGGGTAGCGTCGTATATAGTTGGAACGCTTTTGACTAATCCTTGTAGTCATCATTGGCCCCAGGTTAGAAGCTGCAAAGCCGCAACTTTTAAAAACTATGAATCAGAAAGAATTAAGAGCAAGAATGTTACTTTTAAAGACTACGAAAGACTTCAGATTGTTATTTCTTTAGGCTTTAGTAGCTAAAAGAATAGTTGAGATAGCTAACAACCTATCTCACTGAGGTGTAGATCTAATGTGAAAGACATTTTCTTTCTTAGTACATAACACATAGCGCATAAGGTAACTTCTTTCAAAGAGCTTCGGGCTTGGCTCTAACCCACTAATTATACTGTAATAGTCAGGCTGAAAATGGAAAGCGAAAGGCAGAAATCACTACTTTAAAATAACAATTAGATGATGGTTACAAAAGAAAGGCAGAAAAGTCAGAGATAGTGGGACTCGAAGCAAAATTGTCATCAAGGAACAAGGAGATTGAGATTCTAAAGCATTCTCAAATGGAACTCTTTTTATTTTTTATTTTTTATTAGCTGGTTTTTTTATAGGGATCCGAAACCCTGAGTTTCCAACCCCATGAGGTTTCGAACCCGCGACCTCTCACTAGGTGGAGAGGTACTACCACCACTGGGCCAAGAGCCCAATAGTTTTCAAATGGAACTCAGAGCACGGGTTTATAGTCTTCAAACAAAAAAATCAATAAATCAAGTGGACAAAAACTTTGACATTGTGTCGAGGGAAAGTGCTATAACGTCCAAATGCATGGATGATGTAAGAAATGATTTAGTGGTTCTTACATGCAGTCTAGATACCCATATTTATGCTAATGAGATGCTTGAGAGAAAGTCATTCGAACTTGAATGTGGAAAATATGAATTAGAGTTTCACCTATTTGAGATGGAAGAAGAGAACGTACAATTGTCAGAACAAATTTCTGGGTTGGAAGCACAGTTGAGGCATTTGACTGACTAGAAGGAGTCATATAGATTTGAGGTAGACAATTCAAACTTCACGATATTGAATCTTAAAAACAAGATTGAGAGATCGGGGAATGATATGGAAACTCAAAGGGTTGAATTAAAATAGAAGCTCCAAGAAATGCAAGATCGATGGTCTGAAACTCAAGAAGAGTGTGAGTACTTAAAAAGAGCAAATCCACAGTTACAAGCTACAACTAAATGTTTCACAGAAGAGTGTAGTTCAGTTCATAAATTAAATGGAAAGTTGTGGAAGCAAAAACTTCAGTTGCATGAGCGGTGTATACGATTGGAAGCCAAACTTAGGGAATCTCGAGAGAGTTTCTCTAATATTTGCAAAAGTGCATAAATATTTGAAGCAAAATTATCTTCAATGGAGAAAGATATCGCTTTAAAGGAAAAATTCTTAACTTCAGAAGTAGACTCTCTTCTTCTAGAAAGTGAAAAACATAAAGAGAAACTTGTCCTGGGTAAAAGTTTGTTAAATCAAATATACTTGGAATAGTTGCTAGAAGTTGAGAACCTTCAAAGAGAAGTGGCACGCCTCTCCGAACAAATATTAACAACTCATACTGAATGGATGATAAATGCTTCAACTGCAATACTTGAAGTTTTGAGTTTACATGTGGATAAAGTTAAACTAGAGAGTGCTCTTCAAGATGAGCAAGCTAAAGTTAAACTATTTGAGACAAAAATCCATAGCATTTAGTTAGAGTCTGAAAATAGGATACAAAGGCTTATCATAGAGCTTTCGGCTTCTAAACAAAATCAAGAACTGCTTGTAGCTGACCATGAAAAGCTGCAGAGATTGCTGGATGATGTCAAAGCTAGTGAAGAAAGGTTTAAAGTCACTTTCAATGGGCTTGAACTAAAACTTTCGGCTCTTGAGTATGAGAGAAAACAACTAAGTGAAGAGATTTCCGGCCTAAAGATTCAACTATAGAAAGTTGTACAACTACAGGATGGAGTATTAGCTCTTAAGAACTTCATCAACGAGTCCAAATATGAGAAGGGTAAACTAGAAAGCTCCCTACAATCATTATCCAAAGAATATGAAGAATTAAGGGCACACAAGATGTCATTTGTTGAGAAAATATCGAATACGAACAAGTCAGTAAACGTATTAGATTTTCTCTTAAAGAAAAACTTCTTCGGCTGGAGGGAGATTTAACTGCGAAGGAAGAGTTATATGCCCAAGATGCCGAGCTAAAAAATGAGTTGAACAGGATTAAAAGAGCAAATAGCCAATTTCAAATAAAAATACAATGCCTAGAGGAAAAGAAAGACGAGTATTTGAAAAGAGTGGAAGATTTGAACAAGAATGGAAGAATGAAGAAAAATGACACCTAAGCTCATCCGGCAACAATGAGTTGCCCAGATTTGAATCCGATACACGAGATGATTTGATGCCTTTAGAGAAAGAGATGAAAAAAGTAACTATCAAAAGATTGAAAGCAAGAGTACATCTGTAAAGATAAACCAATTTAAAAAACTTCCTAATAGTCATGAAAATCTCGGTTGTATAAATAGAGTGAAATGACTTTAAGAGTAGAGCGACTATAAGTTGTGAAGGGAAACTAGGGTCAGAATGGACACATTATACTTGTAATATTGGTATCTAAGACAACTTACTATTTCTAAGAAAGTCAAATACTTACAGTGAAGTTTATGAAAGATTTCCTTTTTGCAAATGTTTTCTAGTGCGCGGAATTAATGTGTTTAGGCTTTGCCATTTCTAAGTCTTCTTGCGATTTGCATGTAACAATTTTTTCCCTCAACCATGATTTATATGATCTCCATAATTTTCCCAAAGATTGGAGACAATACTTCTTGTTGTGTTCATCTAGGAAAAACTTTTGCTGCAAACATAATATCCTTAAAGATTGTGATTATTATTATTAAGATAAATCCTATGATTACACTTTTCATATATCTAGGTAATACCTTGATAATTTCACATATACGGCCAAGTTTTTTATATCAAATCCCCTCCAACCATCGACTGTTATTGGCACCATCTCGCGTCCCAAAGAGCCCAAGAACGTTGAAAAATTAACTGATCCTTTCCTCAATAGCTTGGCATCTTTCATTAAATCCAACTGGGATTTTTTTCTCATTATCTATAGCCATAGTCTCGCATTTAGTAAGACCCCTTATCCATTTGCACATATTTTCTTCTTCTTTGGAAATACTCTGTATATCCTCGGAAGGTGAATCAGGTTGATTTTGTGTAATGTTTTCAGAATCAGTGGGTAGACTTCGCGTGAGATTGTTAGAACCTCCAATACGTACCGCTGCATTAGGATTATTTCTCAAAGCAGGTTCCATAGCTCTTCGCTCTTTCTCGGCTTTTTATGCCCCCTTTTTCGAGCTCCAACAGCATGTATGTATATATATATATATATATATATATACGTTCGGGATCTGGGGGCAACAATTTTTTACAACAATTCTTACAACAATATTCAAAAACACACTTATAGGATGAATCAAGACTTCATTTTTGGTGAGCATAATCTCATTAGCAACATAGATCATCCCTACCCAAACTTTTCAAAATGTTTTAAGACCATCAACTATGGTTTGACATAATGGACGGCTTTCAATCAATAAAAAATTACAATTCATTTTTGGAGGTGTATGAAGAATCAGAAATTCGTCATTTTTAGTAGAGATGATCTATATGCTTATTAGATCATGTTCACCAAAAATCAAGTCTTGGTTCAATATAAAACTATGTTTTTGGAAAAATGTTGTCAAAAAAGTTATCAAAAATTATTGTCCCCGGATCCTGACCTATATATATATATATATATATATATATGTATGCTTAAAAATAAAATCAAAAGACAACTTAATTATGAATCCTCATTACAAGAAAAATAAATGATTACCTCTCCCTTATTCGTCATTTGGTCCCAATGTTGATAATTCAAACAACACTTACTCAAATTCGAATGGTCAGGAAATGCAAAGTCCTACACAAATTTGAATTGTCAAGAAAGTATAAGCGTAAGCAACAAAGGTTATCCCCATTGCAAATTTGGAAACAAAAAAGAAGGAGATGATTCCTGGAAAAATAATGGATTGGCTAGCTAAAATGATTTAGGAAGTATCATATCATGGGAAAATTTATTCAGAAAGAGGTTTGTGTTCCAGTCTATGGTTGAGGGAAAAATCCAAGCTCCCTAAACAAATTAGGACCAAGTATAATGAACTACGCATTAATTAAATAAATTCCTTAAAAAATATCTTCACAATAATAACATTGTAATGGTTGATGGGAGAAACAAATTGTTACTGTAGCTGATTTTAAGAGTTGGAAAGGTTAGCACATGCAGGGATTCTATAAAGGCATCAATGTTTCATGTGAAAAGTCTGAATTGAAACATACACACTATAATCAGTGATCATATAAAAAGACAAATACCATAAAAATAAAACATTATGGAAGTAAAACAAAATAAAAATACATAAACTCAAATAAGATATTTATGTCAGATACTTGAATGAAATCCATAATAGAGTAAATAAATCACTAATATAAGTAGTATATTTAAATAATAAGAACATTATATAAGTAAAACTCATATAATTGGGATGCCAAAGATATCTAATTAAGATCAAACTATAGTTTATAAATCAGTAAGGAAAAAATTCCAATAGAAAAACATTAAAATTACAATAGTAATATAAAGTTTGAGAGATATTCACAACAATTAATTACCTTAAATCTCAAAACTAAAGCTACCATGACGAGCCCCTATAGAGAGAGAGAGAGAGAGATAATCATCAGGGGGATTATCCAATTTTTATCAAATTAAAATTGAAGTACAAATGAATTAACACCCAATACACATAAGATCAATTAAGAACCTTTAAACAACAATAAAAAAATTATCTCTAAGCTCTAACCAAATACAAAATTCCAAACAATAACCAGAGAGAGAGAAAGAGAAATCAACGGGAGGATTATAGTTATGGAGAATGAAAATGGGGAAGTTGATGTAGTAGAAATTAAGGAGTGAGGATAGTGTAGTAAGGAGTGGGTTACTTCCATTGAGCGGGAGAGTTTGGAGAGAAATGGTTCCCGCGGTTTCTCTGTTGGAATTTCATTCATAGAGAAGATATGGGTACTTGGTAATAAAATGCACTCAAGCCTATTATAACACTTGCTTAATGCAATTAAAAGATTCCCAATTATGAGAAACTCTGTGTAGACATACAATAGAAAAAATCAATATCATTTTTGAAAAATACTATTGCAAATTACTTTTAATAACATTACTCTAAAAATGTTATTGCTTAAGTGCTATTAAATGATATTTTTCTTGTAGTGCTAGGTCCACCACTTGGGCCTGGGGTATCTCAATTTCTGCATTCAGCTCTTTCATTGCTGAAGTATCCCTTATCAATTCATCTTTTATCTTCATCAGAATTTCCTTTGCCATGATTTCCCCATTCCAAGACCTTCTCCTTGACAAGAGCAACATCCAACTTGTGTTGGAATTCCCTTAAGTTTGCATTCCCTTTCTACACATTCCCTTGAATTCGGGCTACGTCACCTTCCAGCTCTCTAATTTGACTTGATAGGCTAACTATATCCCTTTGGATTAGAAGAACTTTAACATCATTTATACTCCCCCTCGAGCGCTGTCTAGCCTCGGCTTTCTAGCCACGCGAGTTGGCTTGCGCCAATTCGGTCTTCAATCGTTCCACCCTTTCATTTAACTCGTCAGACCTCAGTTGCATACTCTGAAACTCCATATACTTGGCGGACAGCTTCCAAGGCTAATAGATTTTCTCGAGCCACCTTCAGCTCTTTATCTTTTTCAATCATTTTCTGTTTCAGTTATTCCAGTTCGCTTTTACAATTCTGAAGATCAGCTCAAGATTGTCCCTCCAATTTTTTAAGCACCTGAATACGGTATTGAGCCATTTCAGCTTGCCTACCCTTAACCACTTCGAAGCTTTGTGGCGTGTTTTTTTATATCTGTAAGCTCTTTTAGCTCCTTGTCAATTTTGGCATCCTTCTCCTCGATCTTGCGAGTGAGGTCAGCAACAGTCTGGGATGCCTCAACAAATTTAAAAGGTACCTAAACATGTTGGTCTTCTCTATCCTTATTCGCCCCCTCGTCCTATCCAACTCCTTCGCAAATTCTTGGTTATATTGGAGTGGTTCATCTTCGCGCGAGCACATTGATTCCAATTCGACATGCACAATAATAGATAAATTATATATAGTTCGATTCAGAATACCCATCAACATGATATATATATATATCTCATTTCTAAAAAAATATATGATTTCTAAGATCTACTGTGTGCAACTACTTTTGGACTTAATGGTCAAAGTTAAATATATTTCGAAGTCTAAGGTACATGTTTTCTATATTCTACTTTATGTTCGTACTTTGAATTTTCCTATGCACTATATTAGTTTTATTTCCTAAAATAGATAGCAAGTTTTTGGTCTCCCTCTACACTTTATGTTTTCTTATTTACTTGGTAGCTTTATGTCAATATAGCATACAAGTCAGAAGACCTATTCTGATCTAACCTGCAGCTCCGCTTGCTAAGACAGTAAGGCTGTGGTGATTTTTCTTTCCCTGGTAAGCTCAGTCTCTAGATCTTTTATTCTGAGACTCATTTCGCTAAGTGCCTATAAGAGGGTTACTAAAAAAAAGGGGAGGCTCAGCCTAAAGAAGTCAATATGCTTAAATCCGACAATTTACAAGACACTTCCAAAATACTCATTCAAAGTCATTTCTCTACCCTACCTTCTCATTCTCGCCCTCCGAGAGTTCGGTGTCATCCCCTTGATTATCTAACACCGTCTGGCAGAAGATACCACCAAGCCCATCAACAACTCCCACCGCAGCCTCTTCAACTTCTTCAACATCACCATCCTTAACATAGGTGTATGCCTTAATGGCATCTACCTCACCCTCAAAATATCTCGTCGACATTAGGTGGCGCCCAAGCCTTTCCCGCTCTGCCTCCACCTTTACCAGATTCACCCTCGCCTCCACTTGTAGATGGCCAATAACCGCTACATGGGAAGCCCTCAAGGCCTCTAACTTCTTTGCTTCCTTCAGAGCATCAACCTTCGCTCGAGCTACCTTTATTTAAGCTCGACCTTCACCTTCATCTGTTCAGATTTTTCATCTTACCCTCAAGCAACCTCCGCGTGAGTTCGAAATGCAATGAATAAATATTTTACATGGTCGAACATAAACACATACCATCCTGCTCATGTCCTCCTCCCCATGAAGAGCCGCCAGCCTGGCCCTTTCTCCCACTTCTTTGAGATCATTCTCAGCAGTAGGTCGCTCTTCAGCGACCTTTTCCCCTGACCTCCCCGAAGGTTCGATCCTTCTCCTTTTCTCTTTTTCGTTGACCTCACAACTTCCAGTGGTACTAGAGGCCGACAGACGCTTTAGCATCTATTTTTTCGGAAACGTTCAAGCTAATTTTCTCGATGTAATAGACTCTGGCTGAACTGAACGGTCGATTCTAGGGGTCTTGGCCATATTGGTTCGACCATTCCCACCTGTTCATCTCTTCCCATCATCGATGTCCTCTATCAGCCTGGTCGATTGAGATTTTTAAACCATTTTCGACTTACTCCCAACCCTTTTTTTCTGCTAAGGTCAAGTCCTTCCAATTCAAATTTGAGCTCAACCTCTTCTTCAGCAAAGTCATCCGATAATGAATCTTTCCACTCCACCTGGGACTTCGGGCCTGCCATGCACATCATTTTTTATTATCAACAAAAGTTCATCAGTTCAAACATATCAATATTATTCTCAATGCATTGCTATACTTACTTTCTTTTATAGTTCTAAATATAAGATCCAAAGGTTCTTCATCATCTCTGTGAAGACAATTGCCATTCACCCATATTATGTTGTCATTCCAGGCTCGACCTGCTGAATTTAGATTGATGAAATGATGCCGAGTTGTACTCGCATAAAAATATGTCCCACCACTGGTGTGTTAATTCTTCACCCCATAAAATTGCAATACGTCCTCAGAGGATATCCTCCTCACTTTCCCCTCATTCACCCATTTTTCATTTGGATGGTCGCAAAAACTTATTACCTCTAACACATTTCCGTTCAATTGAACAGGACATGCCCCAATTGTATTCATAATGCCCTTAGCCAAATTGGTAAGGGGAAGATTCAGTCCATACTCTAATTGAGACAGGTAATACAAGAAACCCTCTGAAAGGTCACTCTGAATACTCCCATCAAAATATTCTAACGATATCGATTCATCTATACCCCTATCTTGTTTTTCCTCCTCCAAATCGGCCAATAAATAAAAATGTTCTTCCCCCATCACTACAGTACACTCCCTAAACAACCTACCAGCGTATTCTATGCAGGCTCCCCATTTCCCTCCTGTGGTAGCCTTAGCTTTACAAAATTCTTTAAATGCATCTGAACTAGGGAGATATGACACCAATTTGCCAGGGAAGCCTAGAAATTACTCCATTCCTACTTTAAACTCACTATTAGACTCTACCGTTCGACTAGAGGTCGAAACCTCGTTAATAGGCAAACTATCCATCTCAAATATAATTTTACAGGCAAAGTTTTGATCCTACACAAATACCTCTTACGTTCGACCTACATGCAAGTACACGTATCTATCATTAATTCATACACATCGATTATTCATATGCAACATATCTTTCATATATTCTGAATATATATCAAATTTCATAGGTTGCTATAAATAGTGACTTTTTAAAGATTTTCTCAAAACAAATTACGATTTGCAAAAAACATAGCACACGTATTTACTAACCTTCAGTGTCAAAATAAAAATCCGCAGTATCGCCAAGTCCATCCCTCACAATACTGCTTTATAGCTACCTACGTGATTCAGTACCTGTAACACTCTTCGACGGTTGATCACTATCAAATAAATCCTTATCAAATCCTCTATCATTTTTTTTGCGCTTCTCTCTCTATGCTCACCAAATTTTCTGTAGTTGAAAAACGTTTGCATAATGAAGATGAAGTACTATTTATTCATTTTTTCTCTAACGGTTGACAGTTATTTTGCCTCGCACGACTAGTCCTCGATTTTGGAACCGAAGCGTCCTTTCCACTATCCATGTCAGGCGTCTTGTACCTTCTCAATAAAACCGTCTTTCCATCATTACTTCTTGCTTGATAGTTTAATCTATTTTTATCTTCTGTAACTATATCATTATCTGACCTTCCCACACACATGATGACTCACACTCTCGATATCAGATTTTAGCAGCATTACATAAAAAAGAAAACTTGAAGCTCCTACATTTTTTCTTCTCTTGTTCCTTATACTTATAATACTAGGGATGTCATTTTCAAAGCTAACAAAATTTTCAAAGTTATTCAAAATTTGTTTGTCAAAACAGTCTCAAACGGTATTTCCAACTATAGAGAATCAAATTGACTTCCAACTTTTCTGTTAAATTCAACAACACTTACATTTTTTTATGATATCACTTTACATATAATTACATCTAAAGCATCATAACCAAAAAATTCAAAAATCCTCTTCTGCACTTCAGCGATCTTTATGGCCAATCATTCTTCAGCGGCATGAAGACATCTCCGAGATCGAGTCCGCACCATCATAATCTCTTCTCCATATTCAAAAAGAAATTCTACCCTTATTTATACATTTGAACAACACTTTTCCCTCAAAACGTGATTTTGACATTTTATCTGGTAATAGAAACCCCAAAATCTTGAGATATAGTATTTGAACTTATCCCTTCCCTCAAACTCATACGTTATATTATTTTTCAAGTCGAGCTTATTCTTTTAAGATTTATTCTTCTAGCGACCTCTATTAGTTTAAGTTTTTGTATTACATATTTCCTGCAACTTTTATCTCCCATATTTCCAACACGCAGACATATCATACTTACATCACGGCATAAATTTTCAGACATATTTATCTCATTTCAAATGGTACAATAATAATACTTTCAGTACTTATAAACTTCAATTCATTTCATACATCCTTCAAATATTTTTGTTCGATAATTCAAGCTATTTTATATCTTCATAAACATAAGTAATTGAATAATAAATTTTATTCATGTTGAAAAAGGTTATACGTGCTTTTACAGATATAAAGTCTTTTAGTAATCAATCTCAGGTACATTACAGATACCTAATTTTTCCAGTACCCAACTTCAGGTACTTTATAGATAATAAGTTTTTTACTACTTTTTCAAGTAACAGGCCATTCAGGAACTTAGACACATCAAATCCTTTAGTTTGTCCTACTTCAGTGATCTTTCACCCTAATGTAAAGCAAAAATTGGAACCAACAAAAAGCTTCCCTCATATGAGTTTGGTCGAAGTCTAGCCGAACTTTAACTCGAAACTATGTAAGCAGTAGATTCAGTGCTGGCACCAACTATTGAAACTGAAGGTCTTATGAGCGCCAATACGTGATGAAAATACAGAAGCAGACTCCCACTTCTTATCTTACTCCTCTACTGCAATCACCGCCTCTCCTATAACCACCTCCCCGAAGTGTTGGTAGAGATGAAGAGGGTCAGACCTTAGAATCCATGGTAATACAAGAAATTAGCATAACTACCCCGCTGTTATGCCTATCCATGCTTATGATGCCCCAACCTTGTCCTCTGCAAGAGCACGAAGACAAGCCCAACATTCCTCGCTTGTCAAGTTGGCAATATGAAACCTCCACTTACAGTACAAATCCTCCTCAGCTTCAACCGCTTCGTCTTCTGACATGCCTTGATAAGTTAGAGGAACAGGTGCGGGTATCGCCATCTCTAAGGACTGGTCACCAAAGTATTTCAACTTTAACCTCTGTATTTCAGATGCAATCCTCTCGGCATGGACCTTCATCCGTGTCTTTACCATTTTTAATATTTTAGAGAATTTGACAAGTTACAAGCGTACTCTGCTTTAAGGATTTGATACAAGTACTATTTATATAACCTTATATTTATTATATAGGTACATTTTACCAAGCGTCATCATTTATTTCTGACGTAACATTTCAAAATCATAACTGTTACATACATCAGCATCCACATCCTCATTAAATACATGTCATTTCCCCATAACCCGCGTAACTTCCACACAGTCAAAGCAGTCATTACTCTATTTTAATTATCAAGAACTTTAATCCAAATACCAATTACAACAGATCATTTCACAGCCAAAGCAATTGTAGTAAACTATCCCTCGATCTCATCTAAAGTCGAGTTGTCATCAGTTTGAATCACTTCTATCTCAGAGTCACGCAGTTTTAATGTAGCTTCCCCAGTCAACATTCTAACCTACCCTATGAACTAGTTAATAGCGTGGGCAGAACTTAAGCTAAAAAACCTTATCTAGTCAAAGACACCCGTCTCTCACTAACTTGTTTGTTACTCAGTCAACTGCCACTAGCCACATCATTCGGAAAACGTACTCGAGTACGCTGAAGAGCTGCGGAGAAAGCCTATATAAAGAAAAAGTTTTAGAAGAGGTGGGGACCTGAAAAATTACACAAGAGATCATCAAGAAACTACTTATTCTAGATTCTTAGAAATATTCAAACTTCTTAGTTACAGGGTTAAAGCATTTCTATATTGAGATATTAATTATAATAAGATATCTGCCTCAAGCAATAAATATACTTTTACAAAAATCCTCCACTCGAGGTCGTGTTTTTTTACCAATTCAGAGGTTTTCCACGCTAAAATCACCTGTGTTATTTCATACTTTCCATTAGAATATTTTTACAGGTTCATTAGTGTGATAGCAAATTCCAAGCTATTTTGAGCTTTTGGAATTTGGCAATTACACCCAAGGAGTAGAGTATTTCCAAGTGGTAGAGTACTGCCTCTAACTGAAGATATCAAAATTCTTTCCAATATTTTACCATGGCTTTGCAACATTTTACCATGCACCTCCAACTCGGAGCACACCCTAACTACTACAGCTCCGATCTCAGTGATAGTTAAACTGCTGCCTATTACAAGTGCACCGACTGGAGGTACATCGACTGCATGTACACCAACTGCGGGTAGTTTGATTGCAGGTGCTTCGATGTGATTTCTCTGAAATATTAAAGCATATGAGGATGACAAAGGTAAACTTAGAAATGTGAAAAGAAGTCTAACAATGATAATAGACAACTTAACAATGACAGATAAAGAGCAAACTAATGACAAGCAGTGGATAAAAAATGCCAAAACTAAATAAATAAAATGATATGAAACCTAAATTAAATAACAAGGAAACAATAAAATTAAACAAAATCATACAAAGAATGGAAGATTACCATGGCCTCTTGCACAAGTTTTTGCTGCATGTCAGTCTCAGACGGCTTCATAGCTATTACCAATAATTTGGGGTCAGTAAAAAACTTTTTAAACGTAACAATTTGGTGACGCTTAATAGATATCATCCTCCATCCCTGTAGCTTAGTGAAAAAATGTATGAATTCCTCAATTCTTGGAAACTTCAGGCTAGGAATAAAGAGGAAAGTCTATATCATCAACGCCCAGGTACATCTGTGCAGCGATAAAGCTTTACCCGATTTTTTTACCAGCGGCCGATCGATAATCGGAAAACTCTACTATTTATGTCCACAAGAATTTATAGGCCTTCTCACCCTAGGGAAATCTCTCAAACTGAGCTAGATTATTTACCAGATCAACATACTTTACCCCAACGTTTCTCCCCTTGTTCAGGAGGAGAAAGGATTATAATTTTTAACAAATTTAATCGAAGAACATCATCTGCAAAGCAAAATCACATGCGACTAAAAATAAGAAGGTAAAAAATGCCTACTAATACACAATGTAATGATAACAACCTCAGCAAATAATGACCTAAAAATTGTAAATACAAATCAAATACAATGAAAAGCGATGATAAAGCAGATAAAAAAAATGACAAATTAGAACCTTACCATGATGTCTTTCCTTCAACCCATATATATTCTTCTTATTGGGGAATCGCCTCATTTTGAAAATTTTCATATGCTCAGGATCAGCAAATAAGAACTCATGTGCAATTGGAGTGACACGTGGCCCCAAAATTAGGCAAACATGAATTGGTTTCATCTGAATTATCATCCCCCCAAATTGGAGCTTCATATAACCGGGATGACGATTGAATATTTTTACAACCAACGTCGATATCGTCACTATTGGATCAATCAACAGTAAGGGCGTAAAGTAGATGGTACGACGAATATAATTTGTTAAGTCCCACACCTGTACACTGAGAGGTATAATTTATAGTATTGGAGGTACCCTTCTGGGCTACACCCTCCTGTGTTTGGTTCTCCTCGTCAACTTGTTCAATCACTTCTTTATCAGACTTTATTGTGGATGAAGAAGACAAAATAGACATTAATCAAACACCTGGTAGGCAGCTGTCATATAAATGATTTCCCACTGATATAACAGTAAAATCACACACACACACGATGGGTAATATCATGACAATTTTTATGAAAATGGTTTGTACGACCGGGACGGTTTTTACGGTTGTCAATCACACACACGATTTGTTAAAATGGGACAGTTTTTACGGTTGTCAATCACCCACACGATTTATAAAAATGGGACGGCTTTTTCGGTGGCCATGTAAAAAGAAAGTGTTTGAGGAATGGGGATGGTTTTTGGCGCCAAAAGCCAGATGAACTCGTGTGAATTATACGTATTGCCTAACCCTAAACAACAGTAACCAAATGCCAAATAATATAACTGATGGTGGCAGAGTCTGCATGATTCAATATAACTTATGTTTTAAAGCATGATAAATTGGCATCAATAAATAACAATAAATGCATAAAATTGTGATAGGGTCTGCCTTACACGTCTTGAAATAGTAATGACATGTGTACATCGAGGAATTAAATTGGGGTCATGTGGCAAGATAATATATTTTTAAATGATTTGAACTTTTTTTTATTAATATTTAGGAAGTGACATTGGTACTAGTAGAGCCCACAGCCTTACCTGTGGCGCCTTACCTGTAGAGCCCACAATCTAAAAACCTACTGTAATATTCAAGCAGTTGATATTTTTCAAAAAGAATGACAAAGTTATATAAAACAAATGACAATGTAGGTTGAATAAATGGGAAATTCTATATTGAATATGACAACAAGCTGTTACCAAATGATATAGTTATCTGAAACAATGCCAGAGTTTAACAAAATAAATGACATAGTTTGGTCGACAGTACCCGCGCAGACGATTTGTAACCGTTTGTTCCATGCGTTGAGTAGAGTAGAGTACTATCTACATGAGTTACGAGTACAATAATTTCCTCCATGTCCAATTTGTAGAGTTCCAATCATTAATCAAATACTTGGTAGGCATCAATCACACAGAAGGTTTGTGACAAATAATTGGGATAGTCTTTTATTTGAGTAAGAAAAAGAAACTGTTTGATGACTCGGGATCGCTTTTGGCGTAAAAAACAAGATGAACTCCTGTGAACCACAGGTGATACCTAACCATAAACGATGAGAAATAGTAACAAAATTGATGAAAGTGTCTGCCATCTTATAAATTAGAAATCAGGTAAAAGGTAGGATAAAATGTATTGAAACAAATGACAAGAAGTTCATGAGATGGTGACAATGCCAGCCTTCGAACTACACGTGGCTTGATATAATAGTTTTAAATGAGTGAAATAATTTTTTACAATTTTTTATTACGCCTGATGTGATATTCGTACTTGTAGGGCCCAAAAATAGATGGTTGTATGCTATAATATTGTAACTTTAGTAGGGGCAAATCTAATTATTCCTCTTGCCAGTATCAATTTTAAAATTTATTGTTCACTGGGTCTGATTTTGTAAAGATGGCAAAAAGTAGTATTTATTATCATAATTTCCGTTATGATAATGAGTCAAACAAAATTTTTTTTTAAAATATATTAAAATATATTTTCTCTGTTAATATTTTTTTACCTACTATTATATTTTTATATTCACAAAGTAATTTATTTCATTTGTAAATGTTGTCAGTCTATATTTCAATATATACCTATTTAGTGTACATCGTGTGCATTGAGGGAAATCTATATTACATTACACAATGGTGTTTTTCAAATAGACAAGTATGTCATTGTTTCAAAGATAAAGAGGGGCTGAGATTTAATACTATTTTGTAGAGATTTGGTAAAGAAAGCGAGATTGACGGCCTAGATCAATTTAAATCTGGGAAGGCTAAAAAACTTGAGGGTACTTTAGAAAAAACCTAAAAAAACGGCAGTTTAGTAATAACGAACAATAATAAAAAAGAGAAGCCTTCATCCCCAGGTCCCCGACTTTCTATTTCGTATCTCTCAATTTGAGAATCGGCTCTCATTCTCTCTATCCTATTTTCCCTCACCAGAATCTCTTTCATCTCACCATTGAGTTCTATTGGAACCCATCATCTGTCACATGAGGTTGTAACTTCATCACCTCTGTCAAACAACTCATTGAGCTTCAACAATGGCGATCGTCATGCAGAAATCATCAAATGTGGTGAATAAATCTGACATCTTAAAACGTGGTATTATTTTAGGATTTAATCATCCTCATTTATTTCCTGATCTCTCTATAAAATTTTAATATTTTTAAAGAAAAAGATTTAAGTGTTTGAAACACCAACACTTGTTGAAACCCTAACTAAATCGATTCTCAAAAGTTCAAATCTTTTATTAATGGGGCCTTAATTGTGCACCCAAAGAGGTTATTTTCTCTCTCTCTTACTCCAATTTGTATAGCTTTCTTTGATTCATGAATTGGAGATGATTCTAGCAGATCCCATGTTTCTATTTGAGTGTTTAGAGAAGAATCATAGTTTTGATTGATTGTTAAGTATTTAAGCTTGGAAGAAGGTTAGTGTGACATTTTATTTTTATTTTTTTACATTTTTAAATGTTTGATGAATTGATGTTAATGGGTGTCATTTTTTCTAAGAGTTTGTTGTTTATGGATATTTATTCAGGGAGAAGGGGAAGATTGAGTAGTGGGGTTGAAAGTTTTTTGAGAGAAGAGTTGTAATGGTAGAAGAGGGTAATTTTGAACTTAAGTTTTGTATTTATGATGGTACTGATATTGGTCATCGGAGTTATGCTTCGACTTCTATCGTTTCATCGAAGATGAGGTAAAACCCTAATTTCATCTTTACCAATTAGATGAACCACCCTTACAGCCATCAATTCCTACAAGTTCTCAGCTAGAGATCACCAATTATCAAACGCCTCCTTCATTCACATCTTTCTTCCTTCACTTCTCTGAGCTTTGATTTACAGAGAACTGCAAGTCTTCATTTTAAAGGTTAGATTCCTCTCTCTCTCTCTCTCTCTCTATGCTGTTATTTGAAATCAAAACCCTAATTTCTCAGAAAACTAAATCGATTTGAAATAGCAGGAAATAATTGTATGTGTTGTTGACATTTTCAAATTATAGTATCCCTTTAAGGATTTCTGAGCTCAATATAGTTGTGATTGAGTTTTAATTTTTCTAATTTTTATTGGAGATTGGGATAAGTTTTCATTGTTATTTTAGTCGATTACGTTATTATTAAAAATTTTGTTTGAATTTTGTGAATGGGTTTTTTGTTATTTGATTTTGTTGTATTGTTTGGGTGAGTTCAATTTAAGTAAAGCTTCACAATCAAAATTTGGTATATTGTGTTTGGGTTCCAGTAGTTATTAAATTATATGTATATTGTGTTTTTCTCCACTTCATAAACATAAACATTATCATAGTTAACGTTACAGTAGTGAAAGTTGTTGTATATTTCACATAATTCTTTGGCCTTTTGCATCTTGATTTTGTGACGCTACTGAGTATCTTTTCCTCATTGATATTTTATAATGAGCTACTTGATTTCTTCTTTATAATCTTTATAATAGATGTTTCATTCAATTTGCAGTAAGTTTCTTTCATGGCTAACTTGATGTTGACACCGTAGACAATCGCAATAGCAGAAATGAGGCTAACAGAAAGGGGATAAACATGTTCCTTAGGTAAGTATAATTTGTTGATGCTGGTTATATCGATGTCATAGTTTACCCCTCTTTCACAATCTTGAGTCTTATGAGACAATAAGACAGTGACGACTGACGAGTACTAATTCCTCATTGGCTTCAGAATTTCCAAAAGGTAATTTGAATATGCTAATAATTAAGTTTTTTAATTTGTTAGGAAAACTCTTAATTTGAACATGCTAACAATAGTTAAAGTACCTACTCGCCATCTCATCTTTTGCTAAGTAATGAAGTTTCTTAATCTGTAACAGAAATATAGATTAGGCAGGCATTTCAGGAAATAATCTTCCGAGTCTAAGGATGGTATCTTTTTCTTGAAATTTTCCCTCTTATTATGCCATCAGAATTTGCTCTTTGTCCTGATAAAAATTTAAAAATGGGAAAGTTAGCTTTTCTCCATAACTAGACTTTTTGCATATGACATGATTACTCTGAACAACCCAAAGCTGATAATAACAGAAATGGGGTTTAGTTTCCCAAAATGGATCCATGGAAAGAGTGAATATCGATTAAAGATAACCTTATTCTGATTAAAATGAAGGAAACTCGGTTCCTACCCTTTGAATAGCCCAAAATGAATCCATGACACGTACTGCTTTTCTCACATGGTGCAAGGCTAACTCGAAGGCAACTCTTGGTACCTATAAGGGAGATGCTGGAAAGGGAGAAGGCACTTCTAAGATCCTTCATGTGAAGGATTGCAAGTACTGATATAAGTTTTATGATGTTTTACTTGAGACTATTTTGCGAGGAAGGCTTTATTATGGATTAATGTCTTCTCCGCGGAGAGTCTATTAGGAAAACTCTTAATTCAATAAATTCAAATGTTTTGTTCGTGGTACTTTAACTATTGTTGTTCTATTTTTTATTGCAGGAGAAAATGTGTACCCCTTGGGCATTCAGAAGGCTAATGAGATGGCGAATAGGAGAATGGACATCCAACATTTTTGAACATTCAGGTAAGATAATATATAAACTACTTGAAAATTGTGTATAAGAAATGTGTAAACCGTGAGTCGAGGTAATAATAAATTGATCATATTAACATATCTTAGTAGGGGGTCACTGAGTATTATGCATGCAGGAATTATCTCAAAGTAAAGATATGGTCAGTCGCTGAAGTGTGTTTAGGCATATATAACCAAGAGCATGAATAATTTAGTAAGGGCTCTGTAATGGTGAGGCATGTGTAAACCACAAGTTAACGTATTAAAGAATTGACCACACGGACGTACCTTAGCAGGGGGTGTTCTCTTATCATTGTATATGCTGGGAGTTATTACAAAATAGACATATGGTCAAATTATAGTATGCTTTCCTCATCCAGATATCTAACTTTTGTTGCTTTACATTTTCATGTGCAGAATGTCGTTGTGTCATTGGTCTATGATTGAAATGTTTGGAAGCAATGATGAAGAAGGAGGAGGTTACTCAATTTAATAAAAGTAAGTGACATGCATAATGCGCTTTCATTTTACTACCTGAACAATAATATGAATGGGTCCACCCTCAAAGTTGGGGATGAAAGAAGCGGCATGAATGAGTGCTAATTTTTTTGGAAACCCATTTGACGGTTTTACAAGTTTGGTACAAACAGTCAATGTAAAGGTGTTGGAGATGGTGAGAAAATTATCAAAGTTCCATTAAAACATTTTAAGTGTAACAGATGGTAGTCTCTCGCATATCGCAGGATTCAATATCTTGAGTTCCACAGGACCTGCATTAATGGCGCTGACAATTGCAAGTATAATGGTGGTTATGGTGAAGCGAGCTTAGAGGCAGCCTTTATGATATTGTACAGTCTTAGAACTTATCTTCACCCATCTATCCCATTAGTCATATGAATGAATTTGTGGGGATTTTCCCTTTTTAGTGATTTCGTTTTCATCTTAGATCTTTCAGCAACAATAATGCTATTTTTATGCCAATGTATATATTTTTTCTGAAAGAAAATGCAATTGCACATTTTGATTTATTCTCTATAAATACACATTTCATAACCAAATTCTTTCTGCTCTCTCTGATTACCACCAATACTCATCAATCAAGAAAACAACACCAAAACCATCATGATGAAAGCTGATTCCCTCCGTCGACTTCTCCCCTGCATCTTCACCACCAAAACCACCATTTATTGAATGTTGTAGTCCTCTCAAGCATTTACTTATGTACTTTTTTGTTTTCGTTGCTCATTTAAAAGACTTCAAATTTACATGTGATATGTAGGCAATTGGTAGAAAAAATTACTGATTACTGCTAATACAAAAAAACATGTTAGTTCTACTTAGTTCATTTACTGTAAAAGACAAAAAAAATTATCGCCGAAGGTGCGTCGAAAAATTAATTGCGCATATATATATGCGATTTCTTTAATATAACGGTAAAATAGATAGCGCCTTCTGTACGTCGACGTACACAACGTGACTTATTTCCATCTTCTACAATTGGCTATTTATTTTGTCCCAGAATCTATTATATCTTGAAGTGCATACAAACTATTAGATGTTAGGTAAATCATTCATTACTTTATTTAATTATTTTTTGTATAATTATCTAGATACTTTTTTGGATTATTTGCATTTGCGGGTTATTTTGCCGCCGAAGGCGCACTAATGGATAATTATGTAGAGCCAAAGGTGCTTCGACGTTTTTGCCATGGCGAGCCACGGGTATTACTAGTATACATATAAATCATCATAAATGACCTTAGATATGTGATTATTTATCAGTTCGAGGTTAATTAAATACACATGCCAAGTAGCAACTGTGTGGGATGTAGTTGTGTTCAACGCCCCGATTATTTACTCTGTCAGTAAGATTTGTGGAAATAGCCCCCATATCGTGTATATAGACCCTTTCCTTTCTTAGTTTAGCAAGGCCTCAAGCTCAATCTTTCCCAAAAGTTTTTCAAATATCTAGCAATGTCTGACTATGAATTTACTTTTATGTATTAGGAACAAGACAGGGTTTCATGACTTTACACCACTACCAAACCCTCCAACTTACCCTTAGGCACCGAGGCAAGTCAAGATAATGAGAATTTCGATGATGATGATGATGAAAAAGTGTTAACCGATGACCCAACGGTAGAAGATGAAGACTCTAGAAATGGCATAGAGAAACAGTTAGAAAAATAGGATGATGCTTTAGATGATGAAAAGGAGGATGGAAAATCTGGGGTCGAGGGAGACAAAAGCAGTTTAGACCCCGATAACTTCCCACAAGAATAAAAGGCGTCACTGATCATCCTATCGAATTTGGAGTCTAGGTAGTGGTAGGATGTTTTTCTGCTATTTTATGGTGTGCGTTTGCTGGGTTTCTTTTGTCTTATCTATTTCCATTTATTTTATTTTGGGTCTAATCTTTCATCTGAACCTTTTTTGGGGGGATGGTGTTCATTGTAATTTGATGGGATGGTAATGTGTATTTATTTTTGTTAAAGGGTATTTAAATTGTAATACTGCATGTATTCAAATGTCAATAACTAAACTTATATCCTTTGTTTAAGGCACACTTTTCATTCATATAATCAATCAAATATCCAAATACATCAATAAAGTAGCAAATAAAAAAGAAAAGTAAATGATGTTACAACAATTTATACTTGGTATTTAAAATTATAGATCAAACTTGAGTGTCAAAATATAATTGATTAAAACAAGATGAATATATTTACGCCTATGAGTAAATGAGTAAATACTCCACATGGAACAGAGAATGTTGCTACCGTGGCACATGGCCCAAGAACTCCTTTTTTTTTTTTTTTTTTCTTTTTCTACGAGCAATTGTGCATGTGCCGTCACGCATGTGAATGCATTACTTTTGGAGATACTGTTGGGTTTTGATATTATTTTTGAGTTTTTATTAAATTAGTTAAAAAGATCTTTATTTTCTTTGTGTTTGCCCCATCTATATAACCCAAAATATGCCTTCTACAATATATGTTTCACCTTTTAGTACAAATAATGTTTAGAGATAAGAGGTTATAGTCTACTAGTGGAGATCTAGTTGCATGGTAAATTTGTGATATTTTATTGGAATGTGTTTAGTTGATTGTTTGAAGGAATTGTAACTTTCCATAGCCCTTATCTCTCATCTTGCAAGTAAAGTCACTTATCATCAATGTTTTTTTGTTTGGAAAATGATGGTTACCCTGGTGTACTTCATGTTGTATGACAATCTTGACATAACTAAAATTAGTAGTATTATTGAGTGTTTTAAGTATTATAAGAGGGGCACCTATATATTGTTCATCTCAACCAAGATTAAATGATGGCCTTTTGATTTTGAAGTAGTAGTGCCATTTAAATTAGTAGTGTTATTCTTCTTACAATATTGTCAAACGTTACTACGTATTATTGATTTAGAGATTGTGCGAAATATATTCAACAAGACAAAGAATGTTGTAGAAGTCTAAGCAAGGTGAGGATAATGTTCAAAAGACAATGACACATATTGTATTAGATTTTTAGAATTTGAGAAGAAAAGTGGACCATATATATGCCAGCTAAGATCTAATAGCTAGGGATGTCATCAGGTATCATAAGTTGTCGTTTATTTTGCCTGGGATCAAGACGGGATCAGAACTTGCAAAACCTCTGTAATAACCCGTATATTAATTATTTTTATCCATACAATATTTCATGCATCATTCATTCGACATTTGCATCATGTTAATCGCGGATCATGTTGCATAGATCATATCATGTTTGTTCATCATAAGTTGTTGTTATTCACATGTTATTTGTAGTATCTATGTAACTCCCCAAATTCTAATAATTAGTAAACCAAATCAATTATTGAAATTTGAGGACGTACAGGTCCCCATTGATAACCAAGCCAAAATGAAGTTAGGTACAATAATCTACTGATACACAATACAGAGTAATATGAATAAAATAACAGCGGACGAAAAGAACAATGATAACTATACAAAAATTTCTACAAACCTTAACTTGCCAGAAACAATAATCTCATAAATAAAGCTCTCACAAGAACATCCAATTTGTGATCGAAAACAATAGCAGAGAGTCAAGCCTTCAACTTTAGCTCTTCAACATGATCGACTCAACCACAGCCCCTACATCATGAGATCTGTAAATGTTTATATTGCAAGTGTGAGTAAACCGCGGTTCATAAACTTCCCCAAAATGGCTAAACAACTATATCGATTAACGAGAAGATAATTGTAATGAAAATATATAAGAATTCGCTAATGATAAAATGATTTATGCTAATGATGTTAAAAATATCTAATCGAGATGTACAACAAACCTAATAAATCTATTAAACTAAAATGCCGGATGCAAAGGAATACAAAGACTATAAATAATACTCTGAGTTAATGAGAGGCGCTAAGAATAATTGCCCTATGACTTGGTAGATCAATCGCTAGCGTATGACTTAGACATTTAACAAGATCATTATTGGATACAAGGGGTTCAATTTTTGTGATGCTCGACCAAGCTAAGGATATTTCACTTGATCTGAGTGTTTCGGGTGTGTCAACTCAAGGAGCCTAGTTATCCTCACTTTATTTTAATTCCAAGGAATTTTTTCCACACAGAGGATGAGATGGGTACCAAAGAAGAAATATCTCATACCATTCCACAATCCAGGATGAGCACCATAGGTATGATAGTAACCTACCCAAAATCACCTACTATTTTATCCCGAGCTAGGAATACTAGTAACCTATCGGGGGTTAGCCGATTTAGAGTTGGTTTATGTATCCAACCTCATTATCGAAGATATCAAATTAAGGAGTCTTTATAATTTCCTAATGCAGACATGATTACTATCAATTGCTTGAGTATAATAGTAGTTAGCACAGGCTAGTGCATATGGGATGAACTACATGTTTCCAAAAAGTAGTCAACAATCCCTAAGTATAGATTTTACAATCACAACTCTTTAACGGCTATGTACTTCTGTCTTCAAAACAGATGGACCTGAATCCAACTAGGTTCCAACATCAATGGTGATTGTACAGACATTAAATAACAACTTGACGCTCAAGGACAAAGCCACGAGAATGATCAAATGGGAATGATTTCCAAAAACTAACAACAAAGTAAAAAGAAACTTAATAGTGTAGCTCTACAAGCTCGATGAATTATTAGGACAGTAAGTGTCATGGCATGATGAGTCAATAATCCTAAAGAATCTTTCAAATGTTAGACACCAACAATCGATTATACTCAGGATAAACAGTTGGTTCGCAATATATAGCTAAACAATCTAAGATTAACAGTGTTCATAATCCTCGTTCCTTGTTCATCAAAAGTATAGCGAAAACATAAATGACCCTCGATAACAAAATCTAACATTCGCGTACCAACTACCAAATCAGCGACAATACTCAAGGACAAAGTCACGAGAACTCAAAGTACGCCTAAAATAATTCTATGACTAATCGAGACAGTAAACTCTAAGTGGACAAGCTCAAAACTAAAGACCGTGTCTTACAAAAGCTACACCGTCCAAGTGACTTGACATGGAAGCAAAAACTATATATTAGGATCTTATTACGTTATTAGTATCCAAGGACAAAGCCACGTGGATAATGTAGACAAACCCAAATAGATAGTGCCTAATCCCATTATCATGTCTAGCAAACTAAACTAGCAAAGTCATTTTATATAATAAGTAATAACTATAATGTCTAAAATTTATTCTAATTGATAGTGGTTAAATCGTGTCTCGTTCGTATATCTATATATATTAACTACTGACCCTAACTATTCATGTGAAGGATTAGTCTAGGTACCGTAATAAATAGCCAACAATTCCATACTCATATATTAGCAACGTAAAGTCATCGTATCTTTAATAACCAAGGATATGACGATCTATAACATATAAGGTTCTATCTAGTAGCTAAATCAAAATTTTCCCATAGGTTTTACAAACTTATCAAACCCTTAAATACTCATGTCTATGTTGGATTAAACGAATAAACCGTATAGCTGCCCTTAGTCATTAACCATGTACTAACATAAATCAATGTATAAATATAATAAACCATGTATTGCTATAACTCCCAAATCAGAATAATGATTCAGTTATTCAGGGAGGAAAAAATTGCCTTAGATCAGTCGTCGACAAGTCTATTATGTCAAACTATATAGAGCTCAACAAAGCATACTTGAATGTCCATCCATATTAGCCTACACTAATATCAAGATATGATATGCTTTGTATCACAAGGTTCATCATCACTCGAATAATACTACCCAACAAGTCGACAAGAATGAATTTAAATTTAAATCCATACTTGTAGGGGCCTATACCTTGATCTTACCAAAAATCAAGCTGTCCCCAGTTCGAATTACCTCAATATCAGGCTTTTGTATTCTCTATATGACGTCTCTAGTGAACATTGCCACATACTCCACGAACTGATAAAGAATGTGGGTCAAGCTTAAACCAAAAATCATGAACAAGTCAAAGCAACCTATTTCTCACGAACTCAATAGTTACTCAGTCAACAGCCACTAACCACATTGTTTGAAAGACGTGCTCCAGTACGATCTAGAACTGCGGAAGAGGCCTATATAACGAAAAAGTTCCTTAAGAGATAGGGACCAGAGAAAACATATTGGAAATCACTAGAAGGACTATATCATCTAATTTTCTCAACGCTCCAAACTTCTTATTCACAACATCAAACATTTCTAAGTCTAGAAATAACTTATAATAAGATATCATCAGCCTTAAGCAATAAAAATTACTATTACAAAACCCTCAATACGAGGTTGTGGTTTTTAACCTATTCATAGGCTTTCTACACTAAATACCTGTGTTATTTATTGTTTACTAGATTGTAGCCACAGGTACATTGGTGTAAGGACTAATTCCAGGCCACGTCAAGCACAAGGAATTAAGCCATTACATTTGGCACCATCTGTGGAAAAGAAATTCTTTCCACAGTATCCTAAGACATTCAATCACTCAACTACAACATTTTAACCATGCTCACCATGAGGTGACCAACTACCAGAGTTTAGCTCGAACTCTCAATCGTGCGGGAATAACCTTCAGAGCTCCGAGCGAATCTCAACACTAAAATAGAGAAGTGGAAGGAGCTCGAACAACAATTAACTCACGACCGAGAGCTCCATGAGAAAGAGCTCGAGTTCGTATGATAAGCTTGTTTGACAACTCTCAAATGTCACGAAGACCAAATGACAACAATGTAGACTGCCCTGCATGCTTTGCTAAACATTCTACAGGCTTTTCCAACACGAGATCATGATCAGGTTCCAGAAGCCTCCCAGATTTCTATACCGGAAAGATTGAGACCTCAAGGTGCCACCAGGAAAGCTATTTCCAGACATTCGAAATGAACCTCAACCTTCCATTCATTTAGGATGGGGGGGGAGATTCAATATGAAATCAGGCGAGGTCACTTATGTTCCATCCGTCAAGAGGAAGAGCAGAGACCTCCGCCTCAAGTTCTAGCGCGAGATCATTTGAGTGAAGGTACCGGTACTCATAATCTGCAACCTCCTCGCCAAGCCTCTCAACTGATCCGTCACTATGTCACACAAAGGCATATGGACCAGCGTATTAAGGAGTTGATCGAAGAAAAAGTTCTGGGCACTATCGGCGACCTTACCAAGTTACATGGAAGTCCAATTTCCAAAGAACTATTCGATATGGATATTCTGAAAGGTTTCCATACTCCAAAAATTTGCAAATACAAAGGTACCGATCCCATGGAGCATATTCAGCAATACCGTGATTCATTGGGGTTTTAATTTAATCTCAACCACATTCTTTACCGTCTATTCACTACAAGTCTGCAGGAAGAACCACTCCGATGGTTCCATTCTCTCTCTGAAGACACCATATACACATTAGACCAGCTGTAGAAAAAATTCATCAAGATATATGCTCAGAACAGAGACAAAGAAGAAAATTTTTATTCTCTTATCTGTTTTAAACAATCTAATGGAGAGAAGCTCAAGGCGTTCGTAAAGAAGTTCTTGGAGCTCGCGCGTAAAGTCGTAAAGTGGACAACCTTGATCATAAAACTGCTGTTACTGCTTTTACCCAACGCACTCCGGCTGAACTGCAATGCAAAGGAGTACCTCTTCCACATTAAACCTATAACCTTGAAGGATATGATCCTCAAGGTCAATTGTTAAGCGACCTGGAAAGGATGATGATCGAAAGGTATAAATCTACTAAATCCGTCCTTACCACGAAAGGTACCTTTACAGATCGAAAAGCATAACCTAAGGAGGACCAGGGTGACCAAAATCGCGCCAGGGGAAACACTAACAACCCTCAAAAAGGTTGATCACAAGTCAAGCCGGTCCTCCCAAAGGTAAATGTTCGAATCTCCATAATTTTGCCGATCCTCACAAAGGATAAGCTCTACCGTCTCACCCAACCATTGGAACCAATTGAGAACCGACCATACTACATGAACTATAAGGTAAACCATCATTCTACTGACAACTGCTATGCTTTACAGAGGTTGCTCGAATAGATTTTCAAGGTGGGACGGATGGTCGAATATATTATTGACCTGGAATCATACAAGGATGGAAGCTATAAGAAGTAGCTTTAAGTTATCCAGGTCAAAGATCAAGCGGAGGAGAAGCATCTTTACTATATGCACCACAGCTACATGATCGAGATTAATCAGGTCACCAACTCTAACAAATTTAAGCGCAGGAGATTATCAGAATACTATGATCTCAAATGTCAAGATAAAGAAGTTAAACTTCTGCCTGAGTTGAGCAATCACCAGTTCGGAATATCATTTGAAGATTACGATACTAGCCATATCAAATTTCCACATCAGGATGCGTTAATCAAATTTCCACAATGATGATTGATAATGGCAACGGTACTGAGATCCTATTTCAGAGTACTATTGACCAAATGGGATTGGCCGATCAAGTTATTCATAGCAACACCGATATTAGTAGATTCAATGGTTATAAAGAAGACCGAGTAGGGAATATCATCTTACCTATTACCGCAGGACCAGCTACCATCGACGTCGTCTTCTATGTGATTATGCAAAATCTCGTTATCTCGGGATTCTGGACCGTTGTAGGATTCATAATATGGAAGCAATTGCTTCCACCTATCATCATGCACTTCACTTCAACCACGACAATGGTACCTATGAAATAAGGGGTAGTCAAAAGCTTTTACGAGCTTGCAAAAATACCGTCTCAGCAATTCTAGATATCTCCGAAAAATTTGTTGCATAGTTATTATAGGAAGCTTATCACTCTGATGATCAGCCTTCTATGGAGGAGCCCACCGAATACATCTTCATCGATGGACCAAGTAAAGGTACTTTCATCAGTACTAAGTTTGTTCAACAAGAAAAAGATGCTCTCATTCAGATCTTACAACTAATAGAGATGTTTTTGCTTGGTCTTTCAAAGAAATGCCAGGGGTTGATCTGGCCAAGGCATGTTACAAATTGGCAATCAACATCCACGCCACCGCAGTCAAACAGAAACAACGACGCCTATCACCATGACTTTCAGATGATGTTAACGTGGAGATCGAGAAATTGATCAAAGAGAGATTCATTCGAGATACCAAGTATCCAGATTGGATATCCAACATCGTTGTTATCGCAAAAAAAATGGAGAGGTCCGCGTTTGTGTAGATTTTACCAATCTCAACAAACATATTATAAAGGTCAGTTTTCCACTTCCCAACATTCATCAGATTCTTGATTCCATAGCAGGTCATGAACTTCAATCTATGATGGACGCTGCTTAATGATTTAATCAGATTCTACTCTTTGATGAAGATCATAAAATGACCACTTTCATCACTGAAAGAGAACTTTATTACTACATATTCATGCCCTTCTGACTCAAGAATACAGGTGCAATTTATCAACGATTGATGACTACTATGTTCAAAGCAGATCTCGGGAAAGTCTCAATCCGGATAAGAATCAATTCGGAGTTCATTCAGGTCAATTTTAAGGCCACCTCATTAGCATGAAGGGGATTAAGGCCGATCCATATCAGATTTGGGCTCTCCTCGACATTCCATCTCCAAAAACAACAAAAGACGCTCAAAAACATGCCTGCAAGATTGACCCTATCAACCGTTTCATTTTAAAATATTTAGACTGCTGTCATTGGTTGTTCCTATTACTCTGCGGTTGTGCCATATGAGGAAAATTTTAGCCAAATATCGAGGTTCAATGGTCATCCGAATGCGAGGTAGATTTTTAAGATCTCAAAATCTATTCGGGGAAGTCTCCCATCATGAGTACCGCAAGAGATAATAAGGAACTGATTATCTACCTCGCAGTTACTGATACTTCACTCAGCTCGGTTCTCATTTAACTTGAAGGAAAAATTAAGAAGCCAGTCTACTTCATCAACCAAATCCTCACTCTAGCAGAAGTTAGATACTCTAAAATCGAGAAACTTCTTTTTACTCTTGTTTATACGTCATAAAAGCACAAACACTTCTTCAAAGCCCATTTAGTCAAAGTCATGATGAACTACACACTTCAGGAAGTTCAATCCAAGAAAGAAAAATCAAGAAGAGTAAAACAATGGTCAGTCAGCTTCGGAGAACATAATATCATTCTGAACAGCGTCATTTCGAAAAAGGGCAGGCCGTGGCCGATTTCCTCATGAATTTTCCAGTGGAAGATCCCGAGTGAGAGGAGCACGATTCTGACCTTTCAGAGGAAGATACAAAAGAACCACCCTACAAAACATTTGACAAGCGAGCTAAATAGATTACAAGGAAGGGGTGGAGACTTCTTACAGATGGATTAGCAGGACCCGTAAGGTTAGGAATAGGAATCGTATTAGTTACTCCTTCTAACGGAAAAATTGTGAAATCAATTTGCCTGGATTTTGTGGCCGCAAATAATGTCACCGAGTACGAAGCTCTCATTCATGGACTCGACCTCGCCCTTGAGCTCGGCGTCCCCAAATGCTTTGTTTATACAGATTTACTACTCATCGTCCGCCATTACTCATCGAACTCTCGATTACCATCTTAGAGGCATAAATTGACATTTCGATTCCATGGCATATCTTGCTAGGGTTTTGGACACAGAAGCTCGATATCTCCAGATTGATGTGATTTCAGCCCCCAACATTGATCGCATTTTTGTATGCAGGATCAACATTGGGGGCGATAATGGTGGAGATGACCATTGGCGAAAGTCTTTCTTAGTTTATCTCGGTATCAACAACAAATGTGAAGGACCACTTCCAGCAGATCCGAAGAAGCACCAACAGCTGATAGACAACTCAAAGCACTATTCCAATCAAAGTGGTACCCTGTACCACCGTTCAGTCACTGGGCCTTACCTTAAGTGCCTCTCCAAACAGAAAGTTGATGAGATGCTTTACAATTTACATGAAGGGACTTGTGACTGTCATAGCGCAGGTCAATCATAAGAAAATAGAGCCATTACACAAGGAGTATTCTATGCAAGCAACATGTTTTGGCCATTCAAAAGATGGGCACTCGATATCGTCGGTGAATTTCCTAATTCTCCAGGTAACCGTTGCCATATCCTCGTAGCTACTGATTATTTTACAAAATGGATAGAAGCAGTTTTACTCTGTTAAACAAGAAAATAAGAAGTCATCTCTTTTATCTGGGAACACATCATTATTCGGTTTGGGTGCGCCCTCCTAATTTGTATCAATAATGGGCTCCAATTTGTTGGAGAAGAGGTAGTAGATTTCCTCAACCAATACAATATCTTTCACTCACCATCCAATCCCTACTACTCTCAAGGAAATAGCCAAGCTAAAATCTCCAACAAAACCATCGTGGATGGGCTAAAAAAATGATATACTATCAGAATAAGGGAGTTGGGTTCGCGAACTCCCTCATGCCTTATGGGCATATCGTACCACTTCACGACAGTCGACAGGCTATACTCTATTCCTCCATGCCTATGGCACTGAGGCCATTATTTCTTCTGAATATTATCACCCAGTCAAATATCATGACCTAACTGACGAGGAAAATGAGCTCGAATTGACCTGCATCCTCAATTGGATCGATGAAACAAGGGAACGCGCCATCGCTAAACTAGATTGATATCACCATATGCTAGCTAGTTCATACAACAAACGAGTCAGAAACCATACTTTCCAAATCAATGATCTCATTCTCAGAGAAATACCTTAACACCGCAAAGAGTCTCATGCTGGAAAACTAGTAGACAATTGGGAGGCTCCATTCCTTATCACAGGTCTCTCAACCCTGGGATCATATTACCTCATGACAGAGGAGGGCGTCCACATCTTGTGTCCTTGGAATACTAGGTGACTGAAACGATATTTTTCGTTAGGTCCCTCACTACTCCATTTCAGTTTCTTGCTTTTTCATTCTAAAAGTTAAATTTCTATCTCTATCCAATGTACATTCTTTTTCTGAAATCAATGAAACTTGAAAGTTTTTCATTATACATCTCTCTACTTTGTAGATAATACATTGATTAAAACATTGATAATACTAGATTTTAATCGACATCATACCAGTTAAATCAAGAATATACTTGGTTTGGCTGACTCTACTAAATCTTCTACGATTAGAGCAAGGTAGTACTTGTTTTCAATCAACGAACTCTACCAAACATAATATAAAGCAAAGGTAATACTAGTTTTTATCTCTTTCAATATGTCTGCGACATCATACCAATTAAATCATGAATTTACTTGGCGCATCTGACTCTACTAATTCTTCTTCGGTTAGAACATGGTAAAATATGTTTTCAATCAACGGACTCTACCAGACATAAGATAAAACAAAAATAATACTAGCTTTCATCATTTTCAATATGTCTGTTTCATCATACCAGTTAAATCAAGAAAATACTTGGTTTGGCTGACTCTACTAAATCTCCTGCGGTTAAAAGAAGGTAGAACTTGTTTTTACTCAAAGGACTCTGCCAAACATAAGATAAAGTAAAGGTAAAACTAGTTTTTATCTCTTTCAATGTGTTTGCGACATTCAGTTAGTTTGGTTAAGGTTACGCTTGGTCGACTGATTCTACTCAACTCCTAGATTAAAACAAAGGTAATACTAGTTTTCAATCGATGAGATCAACCAGACATAAGATAAAGCAAAGGAAAAACTAGCTTTTATATCTCTAGATGTCTGCGACACATATTATTTCTTTTTCAGGTTTATATACAACCACTGCAATACAATTTTTTCTGTTGTTGGGATGTCAGCTTCACTTACCCCTACAATAGGAGGTCGACTAGCCATGAATTCTCGAGCTCGATCAGTCACAACAGTCCTACCCTCCTCTATCAATTTAGTTATTCGAGGGCCCAAATCTGTTCTGATGAAGCTAGTGCAATCTCCTCGATCTATATTAACCTTGCAGAATCATTCCCTTTTTAACATACAGTCAAACAAGGTATCTCTCTATAACTTAATTCTTTTAACTTCTACAAAATAAGCAATCACAGACCTCAGCAAGTCTGAATGCAAGGCATGAGTTACAGCTGAGTGAGATCAAGCTGTCCTCGCCCTCTGAAGGCGATCTTCTAACCTTCTGTACTTAGCATTTTGACTCTCCGTTTCTCTGTCAACCCAATGTGTAATGGGAATGCAATCTGTAGATTTTTTGTCAGCTTTTACAGACTCAGCTCGATTAGTCGCCTCCAATTCGACAACTTAAGCACAAAGTGTCTCGATCTCCTTCTTCAGTTCGTCCACATCTGGCATTTTTTTTTATTAATTCTACTTTGTCCCTTATCACAATCTCCTTCGATCCAATAACACTCTCTAACTCTCTCTCCCCGGTGAGAGCGACGTCAAATTATTTTTCACACGCCCATAATTGTTCTAGCCCTTTGCGCATATACTCTTGAATCTGAGCAACATCCCCCTCCAACTCCCTAATTTGAGCTGATAAGCTAACAGCATCGCATTGAACAAGAGTGATTCTGTCATCATTTTTCTTCCCCGTCGAGCGCTCTACAACCCTGGCATTCCAGGCACGGAAGATGACCTGACCTAATTTGGCCTTAAGGTGTGCCACCCTTTCATTCAACTCATTGCATCTTTGCTGAACTGTCCGAAATTCCATATCCTTTGCAGAAAAAGCTGCAGTCAGTTGCTCAGCTACCAATTCAGATGCAGTTAGATCATCTCGAGCTCCATTTATGTCGTTATCTTTATCAACTAGTTTCTTCTTCAATCGCTCCAGTTCCCTCCTGCTATTCGCCAAATCAGTTCAAATGTGCTTTTGATTATTCCTTTCTTTAAACAAATCATTTCTCAAATCAACAACCAACCGATTTAAATTTTCCTCTGACCCTTCTAAAGCCTGTATACGGTAACGGGCCATGTCTGTCTTCTTGTTCTTTACTAACAGTATATTATTCTTGTTTTTGATTTTCGCCGCATGTTCTTTTAACTCCTCAATCACTTTTTGCCCTTTCTGGATTTCGGCATCCTACTCATCGATCTTTTAAGTTAGGTCGATGACTTTCTACATGGCCTTTACAAACTTGAGGTGCACCTTTACATGTTGGTCTTCCCTATCCTCACTCACCTCTCTCATCCTTTTAAACTCCCCTACAAACTCCTGGTAATATTGGAAAGCTTCATCTTAGTGTAGGCGAGCTGACTACAATTTGACCTGCACATTACAAATATTTTTTATCATTTGGATTTAGAACGTCCATCATTACATTTCTCATTTCTAACAAGATATCTATTTTTTGACATTCACTGTATAAAACTACTTCTGAACTTTAGGTCGAAGAATAATCCAAGATTGATGCTCCATAACATATATTTACAAATCTAAGGTATGCATTCTTTATACTTGAGTATGCCAAAAATCTAATTATTTTATGTTTAGTACCATTCCAGTGCCGTTTGCCCCAAAATTGGTAATGGATCATTGGTTTGTCTCTACATTCTATTCACTACTTTGTAGCTCTATACTAATGAAACATACGAGTCAAAATTTCTTGCTCTAATCTAAGCTGCAGGTCCTCTTACCAATACAGTAGGGTCGCTGAGGTCTATCTCTCCTTAGCAAGCTCAGCCTTTAAATCTTTTATTCTGAGGTGTATGTCCTTATGTTCCTACAACAAGGTTTACAAAAAGGTTACTTAGCCTGCAGAATTCTATCCAACGTAAGTCCAACCAATTTACAAACATCCCAAAATATTCATACAATCATAGTATTGTCACACTATCCTATCTTCTCAGTTTTAGTCTCCAGGCGTTGTCATCTCCTTAGTTATTCCTTGCCGTCTGAGGAGACACACCATCCATCCAATCAACCACACTAACAGCATCACCTTCAAACTCTTCATCCTCTTTCCCCGCAGAGGTGTCGGCCCTAATAGCATCCACCTCATCTTCAAAGAATCCTTTGGACATAAGGTGACGCCCAGGCCTGTCATGCTCAGCTCCCACCTCATCTAAGTCCACACTCACTTCCGCTTGCAGCTTGTTAATCTTAACATCTTGGGAAGCCTTTACGGCCTCCAGCCACTTCCCCTCCTTAGTCAAATGATTTTTCAATCGAGCTACGTTCCTTTCAAGCTCGCTCTTCTTTCTCTTCAACTCTGCTCTGTCATCCTCGACCCCGAGGCATTTTCCATTCATCAACCGAGCAGCCTGCAAAAGAGTCAACAAATCGACCTTATTGATTAACCCGAATCATAGTACAAAATCTACCATAAATAAATACTCAAGCATATGAACCTTCCATTTTGCTCATCTCCCCTACTCCGCGGAGAGCTGCCACCCTGGCTTTCTCCTTCACCTCTTTCCAATCATCCTCCACGTTAGGTCAATTTTCAATGACCTTCCCACCAGAGACTTCAGAAGGTTCAACCTTTCTCTTTTTCACCTATTTTGTAGCTGTATCACTTCCCGAGTTCCTAGCAACAACAGCACACTTCAGTGGTTGCCTTTTAGGGAACGTTCGAGCTAATTTGCTCAACATAATGGACTCAGGTAATTCTTTGTTCATTACAGGGGTCCTCAACAATCTAACTTGCTTTTCCCAATCAGTCTCTTTCCTTTTACTACTGTCAACGCTCGTCATCAGCCTTATCAACTGAGATTTTAAAACTCTTTAAACTCTGCTTTTAGCACGCTTCTTCATGCTAATTAATGCCAAGATCTTGAAATATGGCCTCAAGCCCAGTCTCCACTAAAGCTACTTTATCTAAAATTGCTACTTTCTTCTACATCTGTGATTTGGGACCTGCCATACACACAACATGAGCATCGACAAACATCGTACAATTTCAACTATCAATCTTATGTATTATACATTGTTATACTTACATTGTTTTATAGTTCGGAACAGAAGTTCCATGGGTTTTTCATCATCTCTCTGAAGGCAGTCATCCTTCACCCATATCACATTATCGTTCCAAGTTGGACCTGCTAAGTTAAGATTAAAGAAGCGAAGTTGAGTTGCACTCGTACAAAAATAAGCCCCTCCATTTGCACCAAAAAAATTTTCCCCATAAAACTGCAACACATCCTCAATAGAAATCCTCCTATTTCTACCCTATTCTTCCCACTGTAATTTCAAAGCTTCACAAACACTTATCACTTCCCACATGTTCCCTTTCATTTGAACGGGACATGCACCAATAAGATTCATACTCAATTTCGTCAGATTTCTTAGGGGAAGACTCAATCCATACTCTAACTGAGATAGCTAACAAAGAAAACCCTCCGAGAGTTTGCTCCTAACATCCCCATTGAAGTACTTAAAAGAGATCGATTCATCTAAACATCTATCCCTTTTTACTCCTCCAAGTTAGCCAACAAGTAATAGTATTCCTCTCCCATTGCTATGATAGAACCCCTAAATTGCTTACCGGCATAATCAATACAGGTCCCCCATCTACCCCCTGTAGAAGCCTTGGCTTTATAGAACTTTCTAAAAGTATCTGAACGAGGAGGGTAGAATACCAATCTTCCAGGGAAGCCTAAAACTTGATCAATACCTACTTTTTCCTCACCTTCGGACGCTTCAATCACATACTCAGTTGGCCTACCAGTGGCCGATGCCTCACTTACAGGGGAATTCTTCATATCAACTTTAGAAAAGGATTTTTCTCCAAGACAAAGCTCCTCACGATCGACCTACACACAGGTTCAGGTATTTATTGTTACCTACTATATATATACGTCAACAATATTCAAATATCTTTCATATATCTTATAACAACAGATTTTCATAGATTACTATAAATAGTAATTTGTCACTTTAAAAAAAAATACAAAATTGATCATAAAAAATGCATACACATATCACGTATATCTGCAAACCTTCTATATTAGAATAAAAATCTGAGGCAGCGCCATAACCTTCCCTCACCACGTTGCTATACAACCACCTTCGCGACCCTGATTCCGCAACTCTCTCAGATTTTTACTGATGATCCCACTTGCTTGAGTCTCCACAAGTTTCAGTACTATTTTTGCCTAACTTTTTCCTTCTTCTCTCACTGTTTTTCATGTTTTCAGAAGTTGAAAAATATTTGATTTGCAAAGATGAAGCAATATTTATATTTTCTTTTTCTAACTGATGGCAGTTATTGGGACTCGCACGAGCTGTCCTCAATTTTAGGCCCAAGGCGTCCCTTCCACAATCCATGCATTCCCATCATTACCCTTTTTCTTATATTTTAATCTATTTTTATCTCTTTCTTCCAAATTTCCCTCTGACCTCACCCCACTCATAATTACTCATACTTTACACATACGCAACTAAGTTTTCAGAACTTTTCACAAGGGATAAAATTAGAACTTCACTTTTTTTCTGTACATGCTTCTTCTTCTACTCTTATAGAAACCATGACGTCATTTTAAAAGCTAACATAACAGAGTTACAAATATTTGCAAATTCATTTTTACACAACAGTCACAAACAACATTAACAAGAATAGAGGATCTATTCAATAAATTATATCTGATTATTCAAATTTAAAACAATCTTATTCTGTCACCATATTTTATATTCGTTCCATGCACATTACATGTAATTACATCAGAAATAACCTTGTTCACCAGGGAACCACATCCAACCAGTCATCTTCTAGAAATCCTCATATCATCAAATTCAATCTCCACCTCAACAATATCACCCGCCACCTCTTCTCGATTTGCAGGATCCCTCACCAATTCACAAAAAATTTCCTCAAAGATAAATAGGGCATACTCAAGTTCCCTACCCCTTGAATCTAAACCTTCGAGTAGACATGTAAGGTCCCGTAAAATTATTTTATTCTTAATCTCTTATCCGCATTCATATCATCATTTGCATCTTTTAACACTCTGAAATTCTTGTTATCAGTAGTTGCAGCTTTTACCTGTTGCTGGGTTACTTCTGGGTTCTGGTTTTCCCTCTGGGATGAGAGGAGGAAGAGGTGTGTAGCTTTAGGAGACCGGTGTTTGGCTTTCCTCTTTAATGTCAGATATTCCCAGTTGTCATTCGAACGAGTTCTTTAGTCGTTCGAACGAAACAGACTTGTCTTTTGGACGTTTTGTCCATTGGATGTCCACTATCGATCGAACGAGTTTCTCTGTTGTTCGAACAAGTCGATCACTCAACTAGAGTCATTCGAACGAGCTCTTTAGTCGTTTTCTTTATATACCGAACCTTCCTCATAATTTAATTTTCACTCTCTCTCTGAACCAACCTTCAACCGACTGAACCCTAACCTAATTTTCTTCAAATTTATCACCTTCCCTTGCTCTATCATCTGTTTTGAGGTTTGATTATCCCTCGGGTTACTCCAAGCTTTGATATTTGGAAGAATTTTGGATTCGTTCGTGATTGGTCTCCGCTCTTTTCCCAGTATTGGCCGTTCTTTCCTCCGGGGAGTAGTTCTCTCTAATCTCTCCCTTGTGGATGCTCAAATATCTGTGTTGGCTGCTATTGGTGATTTTAGGGTTTGGTGAATTTGGGGGATTTGTAAAATTCTTGATCGTAATTGTCGCAGGCAGGGTAGTGATTATTCTTGCTTGCTTTTTGGACCTTTTGGGATTGGTGTTGACCATTGAACTTATGGGTTGTTTGGATGCCCTGACTTTACTTGGCCGGATTTTTCGTTACCCCATATCAGGCGAGTTCCCTTATTTACTAAATTATTCTACTAGTTAACTTGATGTCATTTTAGAGAAACAATTGGTCAGAGAGGTGCATGTATTTTAACTAAAATTAACTTAGTGATGTTCAGGGTAGTTGATTATCTATCTGCCAATCTAATTAGGTGTACTTGGCTTGGACGGGTGTAGTCCTAGACTTCTGATATTTTTAGGATTCTTGTTGATTCGGGAAGTTGGTCTTGATTCAGTCAAGTCTATTAGAGACTGATATTTCTGCTTAGTAACTGGGTATTGGTCACGGTTTATGTACTTGGTGTGTGACGGATTTTGTCACGGTTCATCAGGATTTGTGTGACTGGTTTGTCGCGGTTCTTCTATGAATAGATGTACGACGGAGTCACTGTTCATTTTATTTGGGATGGTTGACCACTCTCTTAGGAAAGTGGTCATCCCAGGTGTGCTTGCTGGGTTTGCGGCTGTTGGTTGTTTATCTTGTAGATCAATTACATCTGTAGATCATGTGAATCTTAGCATAACTCCTTTGCTTAACGAGATTGGATGCGTAGCTCCAGATCGGCTAACCCCCGAGGGTTATTAGGATTACCAAACCGGGTTGAAATTGAGTGGGTGAGTTTGGGATGGATACTATCATACCTGAGCACCCTGTGGAGTATGGGATGGTATGAGATAGTTTTTCGGGAACCCATCTCGTCCGGGGAGGTTGAAACACCTCTAGATTACCAATAGAGTTCGGACGTTGGCTCCGTGGGTTGAAAAACCCAAAATATTTTGATCAAGTGGAATATCCTTTGCCTAGTTGAGCCGTACCAAATCGAACCAATTATATCCAAGCGATGTCTTTGTTAATGTATCACGCTAGCGGCCGGTCAACCAATATTTCTTAACGTCAATCATTCTTGTAGTGGGATAGGTATGGGACTATCATACTTTATCATATCTGAATAGTATTTCATCATTACATTCTGCATATTCTCATTTCCTCATAACTCTATTCTAAATCCTTCATTCTATTCTTCTTCTCTTATTCTCTATCTCTGCATTTCTTCTTCTCTTGACAACTTTGGGTATTTAGATGATGTTAGCTGGAGGTAGTGTGGTTCTTTGAATCTATATTTGAAGTAGTCGCTCTATAGTTATATTATACTTTAGATTATTCATATCATTCATCTCTCACTCTTTTCGGCAGTAGCTCTATTAGTAGATTGTTAAGTCTTGTTGGGATTCAGTGAGCTTTGGTTTTGCTTACTCTCGCTATTGTAAGCATTTCAGAAGTTGATTAGCTTGTTTGCTGAGGACTCCAGTTGAGCTTAGTGCCTGCCGAGCAGTTGCAGATCAGTCCCAGTCTTAGTACTCATGTATGATATTTTAGACTTTGTACAATGTCGTTATATATATTCAGGACATTGTATCGGTTTTCAGTTTTGAGATGTATATATATGTCTATTGCTTCCGCTTATTGTTTCTTTTAACCCTGATAATTATTATTATTGAATGACCTAGCTTGTATTCTATATGGCTTGGTTGTTCCTGAGGTTTCTGGCATGCCAGAATCACGATATTTGGCTTATCATACCAAACAGTGATTTTAGGGCATTGCAGACTTGGTACCAGAGCACTGGGTTAATACCTATCTCTATTCTTGCAAATCAGATGATGAGTTATTCATTAGACGGAGTTAGGATCGATTCCTTTCGGTTTTACGTGTTTTATCATATTCTTTCCGTTTCTTGAGTTACTTGCCTTTTTCTTGTATCAGATGGATAGAGGCAAGAGAGGTAGAGGGCAAGGCCACGCCGCAGGTCTTGGGAGAGGAGGTCGTAGAGGTGGTGCTCTTGCTGGAGAGCCAACACCCAGTCAGGTGAGCGTGTTGTCTATTCCAGTCGCCCCTGAGGAGCAGACATTTTTGGGTGTGGGGATTGAGGTGGAGTCAGTTCCAGAGAGTCAGATTTCTCAGGATGTTCCGATTCCAGTGGTTCCTGGGTAGCCAGATGTCTTACCAGTTCCAGTTTTTCTAGGGGTTTCAGCTGAGATGTGACAGTTTATGGAGAGCTTTGCTTCTTACTTCCAGCAGGCCAAGAGCCCCGAGGTCTGGGGTACAGCTATCTAGAGCAGCTCCAGAAATATAAACATCCTACATTTTAGGGCACTCTAGTTCCTTCAGAGGCAAAAATGTGGTTTAAATCTTTAGAGAAGACTTTGGACGCAATGAAATGTCCCGACGATCTGCGGGTGATACTAGCAGCCTATCTTCTTCAGGGAGAAGCAGATCATTGGTGGGATACCGCCAAGAGGACACTTACATAGACCCCTATACGTGGTCATCGTTTCAGGATCTTTTCTTTGAACAGTATTTTTTGCAGAGCTACCGAGATGCGTTTGTTTCTGAGTTCTACGCGCTCGAGCAGGGGGAGATGAGTATCTCCAGATATGATCAGCATTTTAACGAGTTGTCTCATTATGTTCCGTTCTTCGTACAAGCTGAAGAATAGAGGAAGATGAAGTTCCTAAAGGGTCTTCGTTCATATTTCAGGAGATATCTGATTCATTCAGATGTTCGCACGTATAGAGAGATTTTTACAAAGGCGTTGGCTATTGAGCAAAATTACTTGGAAGATCGCAAGTCCAAGGATCTGAAGAAACAGTAGAGACAAGACAAGAGGAGAAATAAAGGAAAGGCAGTCCAGTTCGAGAGTTTGGATTCTAAGAGACAGAGGTTGGGTCCTACTGATGGTGAGCCGACCAGAGTTGCTAGGGGACAGTAGTCTGACAGACCATTACCTGTATATGGTTATTGTTGGAACTGCGGAGAGAGAGGACATGGTCAGAAATTTTGTCCTAAGCTTGTCAGAGATTCACAACCACAATGACAATTTCAAAGTTACACTAGCTACCAGTCGCGACCACATCATACTTAGCAGAGACAGGGACCTCATGGTGGTCCGAGACAGTTCATTCAGGGTTAGCTGGGTGACCAGAGGTAGATCGCTCAGGGCCAGTACGGTGGCCAGGAAAAATTGTACAGGGCCAGTAGGGTAGCTAGAGGAAGATGGTACAGGATTCTCATGGCATACAAAAATAATACCGTCCAGAACAGGGCCAGGGCCGTGGCAGGGGCAGGATGCATGCAGTGGGGAGGCGAGGTACTCGCGATGCTCAACCTGTAGTGGAAGGTACTATACAAATTTCTTATTCGTCCGTTCATGTTCTTTTTGATTCTGGTGCATCGCATTCATTCATAGCATACGCATTCCTCTACATTATTGGTTTTGACTCTTCCTTATTGTGAGATGAGATATCTGTGGGTACTCTTCTCGATTCCTCGGTGCTTATCTCTCATGTGTGCAGTGATTGCCCAGTAGTTGTTTGTGGTTGTGTCCTATCAGCCGACTTGTTAGTGTTACCGATGCAGGAGTTCGACGTCATCCTGGGTATGGATTTGTTGTCGACGCATCGGGTTATCTTAGATTGTTTTGAGAGGACTGCTGCTTTGAGCATTCCTGGTGAGAGGCGAATTTTTTTTGCTAGTTCGGAACCTGCGTGGTCAGGTAACGGTTTATTGGCCTTTCTAGAATTAAAGAACTCTTGAGTCGACGTTAGTTCTATTCCAGCCGTGCGTGATTACTCCGACGTTTTCTAGCCAATTCCTGGTTTACCACCGACTAGAGAGATTAATTTTGGCATAAATCTTTTACCGGGTGCCACTCCAATTTCTAGAGCTCCTTATCGTATGGCACAGATTGAGCTGAAAGAGCTGTATAGTCAGATTTATGAGCTGATGGATCATAAATTTATTCGGCCTAGTACATTATCGTGGGGGGTACCAGTTCTATTTGCAAAGAAGAAATACGGCTCCATGCGTCTTTGCATTGGCCACCGCGAGATGAACAAAGTCACAATCAAGAACAAGTATCCATTGCCTAGGATCGAAGACTTGTTTGATCAGCTTCGGAGAGCTAAGTTCTTTTCAAAGATTGATCTCAGATCAGGATACCACCAGCTAAGGATCAGGGAAGAGGATATTTCAAAGACAGCATTCCGTATACGCTATGGACATTACGAGTTCCTGGTTATGCCGTTTGGGTTGACTAACGCACCGACAACTTTTATGGACTTGATGAACTGAGTTTTTAGACCTTTTCTGGACCGGTTTGTTATTGTATTTGTTGATGACATCCTCATCTATTCTGAGACTGAGGTTGAGAATGAAAAGCATTTGAGGATTGCTTTACAGACTTTGAGAGAGAACGACCTGTACGCCAAAGTCGAGAAGTGCGAGTTCTGGCAGAAGGAGTTGAAATTCCTAGGGCATGTCGTGTCCATGGATGCAATCGCCATTGATCCTTCAAAGGTCGAGGCAGTTACGGATCGGGCACAACCGACGAATGTTATCGTGGTTCGTAACTTTCTCGGATTAACGGGTTATTATCGCAGATTCATTGAGGGGCTTTCGCAGATTGCAACACCTTTGATTCGCTTGACATAGAAAAACGTTAGGTTTGTTTGGGATGACAGATGTGATTTAGCGTTTGCCGAGCTAAAGAAGAGATTGACTACAGCTCCAGTACTGATTGTTCCCTCCAGTGGACAAAAGTATATGGTTTATAGTGACGCTTCGCTCACTGAATTGGGATGTGTCCTGATACAAGAAGGAAAGGTGGTGGCTTACGCGTCTAGACAACTTAAGGTGCAGGAGAGGAACTATCCTACTCATGACCTTGAGTTAGCAACAGTTGTTTTTGCATTAAAGATTTGGCGATACTATCTCTACGGGGAGAGGTTTGAGCCATTTTTAGATCACAAGAGTTTGAGGTATCTTTTCTCCAAGAAAGAACTGAATATGAGATAGCGGAGATGGATGGATTTTCTAAAGGACTACGATATCGACTGGCAGTACCACCCAGGGATGGCAAATGAAGTGACCGACGCTTTGGGCCGCTTGCCTAACGGATTTCTGGCTCGTATGTTGATATGTGAGTGGTCGTCAGTGACATGGCAGATTAAGGGCTGAGCTTGTATTCACGACGTACGGGTAGTCTTATGGCTAATCTGAGGGTCCAACTGTCCTTGATCACACGAATTATAGAAGCTTAGCATGGAGATGATAGATTACTGTCTTGGGCATCAGATGATAGCAGACCTAATTGGACAGTTAGTTTAGATGGCAGTATCAGATACAGAGGCAGACTATGTGTGCCGGACTCAGAGGTACTGAAATGTGAGATTTTAAGAGAGGCTCATGTTCGAGGTATACTATTCATCCAGGCAGTACAAAGATGTACCAGGACCTGAAGAGATATTTTTGGTGGAATAACATGAAGCGGGAGATAGCTGAGTTTATTTCCAAATGTCTTACCTGTCAGCAAGAGAAAGTAGAACATCATAAACCTGGAGGGAAACCCATAGCTTTACCTATTCCAGAGTTGAAATGGGAATACGTGACGATGTACTTCATTTCAGGTTTGCCAAGGACGAAGAGAAACCACGATTCTATTTTTGTAATTGTGGACAGGTTGACCAAATCAGCACACTTCATTCTAGTTTGCAAGACTTTGATAGTAGACGAGCTGAGCAGATTGTATGTGAGAGACATAGTTTGTTTACACGGGGTTCCAGTGTCTATAGTTTCAGATCGAGATGCCAGATTCACTGGTAACTTTTGGAAGAGTTTCCAGTGAGCTATGGATACCAGATTAGATTTCAGTACAGCTTTTCACCCTCAGACCGACGGTCAGACGGAGAGAGTGAACCAGATTCTTGAGGATATGCTTTGAGCGTGTGTACTAGACTTCAAAGGTAGTTGGGATGATTATTTACCGTGGGCAGAGTTTGCATATAACAACAGTTTCCAGTCGAGCATTGGGATGGCACCATATGAAGCTTTGTATGGTAGACCTTGCAGATCACCGCTGAGTTGGGAAGAGGTTGGTGAGCAGAGTTTGTTGGGGCCAGACTTAGTTCGAGAGACTACTGAGGTTATTACCATTATCAAAGATCGGTTACGTACAGCGCAGAGCCGACAAAAGAGTTATGCGGATGTTCGCAGGAGGCCGTTAGAATTTGCTATCGGCGACCATGTTTTACTAAAAGTTTCACCGATGGGAGGTGTGATGCGTTTCAGTAAGAAAGGGAAGCTAGCTCCAAGATTTATTGGACCATTTGAGATTCTAGATAGAGTTGGAGACTTAGCTTACAGATTGCCATTGCCACCACAGCTAGAGCAAGTTCATAGTATATTTCACGTTTCCATACTTCGGAAGTATGAGAGAGATCCTACTCATGTGATTGATTGGGAATCTCTAGAGGTTCAGGAGGATGCCTCGTATATAGAGCATCCGGTGTGTATCTTGGATCGCGAGGAGATAGTTCTTCGCTGCAAGACCATTCCATTTGTGAAAATTCAGTGGAGTCACCACGGGCTAGAGGAGGCTACTTAGGAGCTGGAGACAAATGTCAGAGCTCATTATCCGCAGTTGTTACCTGATTGAGGTATGTGGTAAATTTATAGACGAAATTAACTTTAAGGCGGGTAGAATGTAAGGTCCCGTAAAATTATTTTATTCTTAATCTCTTATCTGCATTCATATCTCTCATTTGCATCTTTTAGCACTCGGAAATTCTTGTTATCAGTAGTTGTAGCTTTAACCAATTGTTGGGTTGCTTATTGGTTATGGTTTTCCCTCTGGGATGAGTGGAGGAAGAGGTGTGTAGCTTCAGGAGACCGGTATTTGGTTTTCCTCTATAATGTCAGATATTCTCAGTTGTCGTTCGAACGAGTACTTTAGTCGTTCGAGCGAATTAGACTTGTCTTCTGGACGTTTTGTCCATTGGATGTCCTCTGTCGTTCGGAAGAGTTTCTCTGTCGTTCGAACGAGTCAATCACTCTACTGGAATTTTCTTCTTGAACAACAGAGTCATTCGAACTAGTTTTTTAGTCGTTCGAATGACCTGTCACTTTCTTTATATATCGAACCTTCCTCATAATTTCATTTTCACTCTCTCTCCCAACCAACCTTCAACCGACTGAACCCTAACCTAATTTTCTTCAAATTGATCACCTTCCCTTACCCTATCAGGTGCTTTGAGGTTGGATTATCACTCGGGTTACTCCAGGTTTTGATATTTAGAAGAATTTCAGCTTCATTCGTGATTGGTCTCCGCTCTTTGCCGAGTATTGGTCGTTCTTCCAACCGGTGAGTAGTTCTCTCTATTCTCTCCCTTGTAGATGCTTAAATTTCAGTGTTGGCTGCTATTGGTGATTTTAGGGTTTGGTGAATTTTGGGGTTTTGCTAAATTCTTGATCGTAATTATAGCAGGCAGGGTAGTGATTGTTCTGGCTTCACTGTTGGACCTTTTGGGATTGGTGCTGATCATTGAACTTGTCGGTTGTTTGGATGCCCTGACTTTACTTGGCCGGATCCATCGTTACCCCATATCAGGCGAGTTCCCATCTTTACTAAATTATTCTACTAGTTCACTTGATGTCATTTTAGATAAACAATTGGTTAGAGAGGTGCATGTATTTTAACTATAATTACCTTAGTGAAGGTCAGGGTAGTTGGTTATCTATCTGTTAATCTTATTAGTTGTACTTGGCTTGGACGGGTGCAGTTCTAGACTTCTGATATTTTAAGGGTTCTTGATGATTCGGGTAGTTGGTCTTGATTCAGTCAAGTCTATTAGAGACTGATATTTCTGCTTAGTTACCGGGTTTTTGTCACGGATTATGTGTGACGGATTTGGTCACGGTCCATCAGGATTTGTGTGACTGGTTTGTCGCGGTTCTTCTATGTATAGATGTACGATGGAGAGACTATTCATTTTGTTTAGGATCGTAAACCACGCTATTAGGCAAGTGGTCACCCTAGGTGTGTTTGCTGGGTTTACGGCGGTTGGTTGTTTACCTTGTAGATCAGTTGCATCTGTAGATCATGTAAATCTTATCATAACTCCTTTGCTTAACGAGATTGGTTACGTAGCTCCAGATCGGCTAACCCCCGAGGGTTATTAGGATTCCCAATCCGGGTTGAAATTGAGTGGGTGAGTTTGGGACGGATACTATCATACCTGAGCACCCTATGGAGTATGGGATGGTATGAGATAGTTTTCCAGAAACCCATCTCGTCCGAGGAGGTTGGAACACCTCCAGATTACAAATAGAGTTCGGACGTTGGCTCCGTGGGTTAAAAAATCCAAAGCAATTTGATCAAGTGGAATATCCTTGGCCTGGTCGAGCCGGACAAAATCGAACCAATTGTATCCAAGTGATGTCTTTGTTAATGTATCACGCTAGCGGTCGGTCAACCAATATTTCTTAACGTCAATCATTCTTGTGGTGGGATAGGTATGGGACTATCATACTTTATCGTATATGAATAGCATTTCATCATTAGACTCTGCATATTAACACTTCCTCATAACTCTATTCCAAATCCTTCATTCTATTCTTCTTCTCTTATTTCCTATCTCTGCATTTCTTCTTCTCTTGACAACTTTGGGTATTTAGATAATATTAGCTGGAGGTAGTGTGGTTTTTTGAGTCTGTATTAGACGTAGTCGCTCTATACTTATATTATCCTTTAAATTATTCATATCATTCATCTCTCACTCTTTTCGGCAGTAGCTCTATTAGTAGATTGTTTAGTCTTGTTAGGATTCAGTGAGCTGTGATTTTGCTCACTCTCCCTATTGTAATCATTTCAGAGGTTGATTAGCTGGCTTACCGAGGACTCTAGTTGACCCTAGTTCCTGCCAAGCAGTTGCAGATCAGTCCTTGTCTTTGTACTCATGTATGATATTTTAGACTTTGTACAGTGTCGTTGTATATATTCAGGACATTGTATCGGTTTTCAGTTTTGAGATGTATATATATGTCTATTGTTTCTTCTTATAGTTTATTTTAACTCTGATGATTATTGCTATTGAATGATCTAGCCTGTATTCTTTATGGCTTGGTTGTTCCTGAGATTACTGGCGCGCCAGAATCACGATATTAGGCTTACCTTACCAATCAATGATTTTGGGTCGTTACAAGACACTCCTTCACTAGCAACTCAACATCATAACCCAACAATCTGAGATCGAGTACGCACCATTCCTAGCTCATCCCCCATACTTAGGAATCTTTCTGCCTTATTTATATATTTTTTACTACCGCTTTCCCTCAAAAAAATATAATATCCTTTTATCTTATAACATTAACACATAAATCTTGCGAGAATTATTTCCACTTATCAGTTACCCTCAAACTCAATCATTCCACATCTTTTCAGGTTGAACTTATTCTCTCCAGATTTCCATTACTCGTTGAGGTCGAATCCTCATTTAAAAAAAAATAATCCTACAATTTTTTCTCTCCCATATTTCCAACACACAGATCGAATCATAAACCCACATTTTCACATATATATCTTAGTTTAAAGTTACAAGCATTTGTACTTTCTTTACTTATACATTTCATTTCATACATTCTTTAGATCATACAGCTCGATTTCTAGAGCTATCCTTTATCTATATCAGCATGAAAATTGGATATCAGATTTTATTTATGTCGAAACAGTTTACAAGTGCTTTTACAGATAACAAGTCTTTCATGTACTCAATAATTGGTGCTTTACAGATAATAGGTTTTTCAATGCTTTTACAAGTAATAGGTCATTCATGCACTCCAACATATTAAGTTCTTCAGTTCATCCTGCTTCAGTGATTTTTTACCCTGATGCAAAACAGAAATTGGAAACAACAAAAAGCTTCCCTCACATGAGTTTGGCCGAAGTCTAGTCGAACTTCAAATGGAAACTATGCAAGTAGTAGACTCAGTGCTGGAGCCAACTCTTCAAACTGAAGGTCTTCTTTGCACCAAAAAGTGATGGAAATGTAGAAGCAAAGTTTTACTATTTGTCTCACTCCTCCACTACTATCACCGCCTCCTCTAAAACGACCACCTCTGGAGAGTTGGTAAAGATGATGAGGGACCTTCGAGTACATTATGATACAAGAAATTAGCTCAACTGCCCCACAGTCATACTTATCACGACATCTATCACTCCAACCTTGTCCTCCACAAGAATGCGAAGACAAGCCCAACTTTGCTTGTCTGTTAAGACGACATGGTGAAATCTCCATTTATAGTAAAATTCTTCCTCAACTTCACCCACTTCGTCTGTCGACCTCCCTCTATACGTCGGAGGAATAGGCGTAGGAACAGGTTCCACCAAAGACTGGTCCCCAAAAAATCTCAATTTCAACCTCTGTATCTCCAAAGCAATTTGTTCTTCAAGGACCATCCTACGAGTCTTCACCATCTTTAAAACTTAAAAAGAATTTTGCAACAGACAACAACGTACTTTGTCACAATCCACGGTACAGGTACCCTTTATATAACCCTACATTTATTGTGCATGTACATTTTCCCAAGCATCATCATTCAATAATACGTAACTCTTCAAACCCTAACCGTCACGTCTATCAAGTCCTATAAACATTCAATGCACATACATCCTCCTTTGACACGCAGATTTTCCATGGAATCAACACACATAATTGCTTCTTTCACAAATTAAATTTCTATCCCATATATCCAAATCCTTTCTCAACCAAAGCCACTCGTGACTTCAGCTACGAGGGGGCAATTGTAGGGGCCTACCCCTCGATCTTACCAAAAAATTAAGCTATCCCCATTTCAAATTACCTTCATATCAGGCTCAAGCATTCTCCACACGACTTCTCCAGTCAATATTGCCACATACACCATGAACTGATGAAGAACGTGGGTCAAGCTTAAACCGAAGAACCTAAACAAGTCAAAACCACCTATTTCTCGCAAACTCAATAGTTACTCAGTCAACAGCCATTAACCACATTATTTGGAATACATTCTCGCGCTCGATGAAGATCTGTGGAAGAGGCCTATATAAAGAAAAAGTTTCAAAAGAGACGGGCCTACATACGGGAAATCACTAGAAGGACTATATCTTTTAATTTTTTCAATACTCCAAACTTCTTATTAACAAGATCAAACATTTCTATGCCTATAAATAACTTGTAATAAGATATCATCAGCCTCAAGCAATAAAATTTACTATTAAAAAACTCTCAACACGAAGTCGTGGTTTTTAACCTATTCATAGGTTTTCCACGATAAATACCTTTGTCATTTCTTGTTTACTAGAGTGTAGCCACAGTTACCTTGGAGTAAGGACTAATTCCAGGCCACGTCGAGCCCACAAAATTAATCTATTACAATACTATTCATAGAGATAATCCAAGCAAGCACCACAAGAGGCTTTTACAATGGAAAATATAGTACCCATGTGCTTCCTCTACAAATCTCTTTCTCTAATCAAATACCAAGCAAGCAAGAGGGCTTTAAGAGAAATGGGGAAGGTAGATTTGCTAATTGCCCATATAGGATAAGGGCTTTACTTAATAGAAAATCAGTTTATCAAGATGGAAAATAGAGAATAACTTACAGAAAATTGGTAGTTGCGATTGGTAAGTGATGACAACCAGTCGGTGATTGAAGGTGGTTAAAGGTAGCCCTCTCTCTACACTATAGAATATCAACAACACACTAAAATCTTTATGGCAATGAAGACCCATCCAACTGCAACCACAATGACAACCTAATGCAACAGCAAGAGTAACGATGGAACAACAACTAAAATAGAAATTGTTGTCTTTATTCACTTTCTCTAAAAGAGCTAGAGTTCTCTAAACAACACGGCATAAGCGATGAGAGCAGAAACATAGACTAACTACCATCTAGGATGCATAACTATCAATATGCAAATGATTTAGGTAAGATGCATGATGAAAAGATATGGATACAAAAAAAATGAAAATTACGGGATATTACATTTTACCCTCCTTAAAGGATATTTTTTCCAGAAATTTAACGTCATTATTATGGTATAGTATATCTCATATGCAAATGAAGCCACCAACAAGAAAATATTACACATGGCTGATGAAATTGAAAACAACCAGAACTCCCCATCAAAGTACACAATGAAACCCTACTAGTTAACAAAAGATATAATCACAACTATGTTATAATGATTGTTTCAATGTGAAGGAACTCAAGCATGACAGTCTATCGACCATCAGGTCCCCACAGATTAGCAAATGAGCTAACATGATCTCCAATAGTACCACCACTATCTCATGGATCAAAACTTTATATTAACAAAATTGACAAAATAAATCCCTAGTATCAATCTCGACAATAAACCAAATCATGCAATACAGCTAATAATAACTCACAAAAGTAACATATTAAAAGTAACATATTAAAAAGTAACATATCAGAAAAAATATTTTTTAAAAATGCATAACCAACACAATAGAAAAAATGGACATCGTATCCTATTTAAACAACATGCAAAATCAAATGTGTACACAATCTCCAGTCTCATACTACCTAAGCTATGAGATCAACTATGCGATACAAAAAAAATTATAAGTAAACTATGGAATTACATGACAAATTAAGACAAGATGAATGACATGTAAATAATCGAGTAAAATGATATACTTGAATAATTAATAAAAACTTTGAAATACTAAAGAACTATATTCACCATGACCTCCACTAGTGATCCTCAACCCTTCTAGTTTGGACAAGACCCTCCAAGTACCCAAAGCAATCAACTACGAGCAGGAAACCTTAACAGATATCCAAAGTCTTGCTCAGCTCACCTAAAGTGAAATAAAGTAAGTACACTCACCAACAGCCTAGTATATATATATGGCTAATAAAGTAATAACACCAGCTGTCCAAGAATTTGTCTCTTATAATGTTATTGAATTAACTAAATGTGAAAACTAATCCAAATAACCAGATCGATCTAGACTCGATTCGGAGAAGATATACAAAACCCTGCAAGTGAATTGCTAAATTGGATTACACGTCTAAACCACTCCAATGAGCAAACATGACGACATCCAAATGGTGTAAGATCGTAAACTTATAATTAAAACCTAATATCAAAACTGAAGAGGGAAACCAACCATCTCTTGATACCACCAACTTGTTTACCTTTCCAACATACAGTTCACAAGCAACATGGTATTGACCTATGGTGCTAAACTCATAGCCACATCCATAAGGTTAAAAGAAAAAGTATAATATAATTATCACAAATACTAACTGTAAGAACCTAATTTTGTATATCAAACTTAGTCTCTTTCATCAAATATAATCAGATCGTTAATAAGAAACAAGAAAATACTAACACAAGGTTTAGTGTGGAAAACCTTTGAATAGGTTAAAATCCATCACCTCTCTTGAGAATTTAGAAAGAGAGATATTATTGATGGTGGCTAGCTATTGCAAAGAACGCTCTGAGTAGTTTTGTGTAGAATTTTTGAGCAGAATTGTCATGTCCTTAATCTGTAGTTCTCCAGTCATTTTGGATAGCGTTCATTTTGAAAGAAACCAAGCAACAACGTGATGAATGCTTTCCTTTAATCTATATAATTCTCATGATAATCTTTGAGTTGAATTGTGCATAATGGAAAATAATAGATGTCAATAATATTTCGAAAAATCTTTTGATATTCAAAAAAATCCATGGATATTCTTGTTTATACAAATTGTTCCCGTATAATATATCTTCCCTCAAAATCTACGAAAGAGGTAATACTGGTGTTGTACAAAAAAGATCTTCATGCTGGCCATATAAGATCTTGATCCTTTGGTGCTATGCATTATATTCTTTTATAGGAAAAACTTACTTTTGGTTGATCGAAAGTTATCATGGTGATGACACATTCTCAGCAAGCTCGTCATGCAGCAGAAGATAGGTTAAATATTAAAGTGGCAAAACTTCGTGTGCAGTACTTTGCCTATTGCATTATAATACTGTATTACCAGAGTGGCCATTGCAATTAGACAGTTTGGATGATGAAAGTTGGCATGCAGTGTATGATCATTATTCGTATATCACTTTGAGATGTAACCCTGCGAGATAAAGTTGTTCGAGAGATCACATTGGATAAGTTGGCTAAAGATTGCGAGAGGGCAACAGAAGGGGAAATAATTTTATGTAGGGAATTGAATCACCGGGCTGCTTTAAATGTAATTATATGTAAATATAAGCTCAAACATTAGTAGCTCGAAGTGAATAAGTAATCAATTTAGTGTGTTTTGTGTTTGTTATCTGTTGAATGTAGAATTGTGCATATTGAATCTGTGAACTGAAAAGTAGGATTAATGTGTTTGCTTGACTGCTTATGCGGTGGATACTATGGATTACAGCTATCGAATTTTAACAACTATGCAAATAAATTAAAATTTTGAATATTTACTATTTATAGGAATGACGTATGGAGTGGTACGATCTTGATTAAGTATAAAAGCAAAGTGATGGATCGCGTAGATTGCTGTAGGAAGGAGGGATGGAATTGTTTAATGGCTGATGACAAAGACACATGTGATAACAAAATACAATTTCATAGAATAAATGATGATGCCGTGAGGAGAAAAGATGTGCCTGTAGAGGCAGTAGGGGTGATCGACATGTGTCTAAAAGTACCATCATTTAAAAAACTGAGGAAGATTATAAAAACTTGTCTCTCTCTCCCTCATAAATTTTCTACAGTTATAGAGAGAGAGAAAAGTGGTGTTACCAGTGTTTCTAGAAAGACAAAATGCTTGAGTTCTTAGTGTAATCCCGTAGTTAAAGCTTTATCTAGTAAAATAAATTTGTTGGATAAACAGTATAATCATTCATCATCGGTAAAAATAGTGGGCAGAGTATAAGATTGTGGACCTTCCAGTACAAGTTAGAGAAATTTTGATGCTCTGTTGTGTTTTGAAGAGAGTAATAGTCTCTATTTTTGTTAATGAATCCATTGTCATTTTATGTTACTGATTGGGAATGGGAAGCTTGTAGAATGCAGGGGACTAAAAAAGAATTATTTTTTAGTACTTGTGAATATTTACGAAAGTTCTATGTATGGTAACTATTTTGTAAAAGATAAGGGAAAGTTGAATATGAGTATCTGTTGCTAGGGAATGTTTAAAAAAATTTGTTTTTGTGTAACTGGTTAGGGTTGGATTTTTTTTATTGTATGTGTAGAATATCATATGATCATAGATACAGAGACATAATAAAAAATTGTTTATACCTGTAGGTCTAGTATGCGTTCTAAAAACCTAAAGCCAAGTAGTAAATTTGTAGTATTATCCAGTTCAGAGGAAACATCTTCGTCGGGTAGAGAGGACGATTGTTGAGATATGGAGGAGACTGCAGATAGGAGGGAAGTTACTATTGGTATAGGAACTAAAATGCCTAGTAAAGTGAGTAATGTAGTAGAGCAGGATGATACAAAGGCGGAGGATGAGATATTTTTTGCATATCCAGAAGGAGTATATGTAGGAAAGAATACATGAAATTTTAAAAAAAGTTAACAGGGAAGTGAGGAAATTATGTATTGGAGCAGGGTATGCGTTTTAGGACCTTTTTACTAGGGGAATGGGAAAAGGTACATTATCAAGTACCCCGTCTGGATTTTAAGAAAAGGAAGAAAGGGATTGGGGAAGATGTGGAGATTATGCACTATAATGAGTCAGGTATGACCGGCCCAAAATTATGGGTTTCTATATTATCTAAACTAGGTGGTATACGGTCTTAGGATTCCTTTGACATATTTTAATTAAGGGGTTATGAATTTGTTGCAGTGCTACCCCACATAATTAAATGGGAATATGTTTTAAATTATGAGGGTATGTGAGCTGTTGAATGAGAGGTGGAGAGATAAGGGGACTGCAAAGCAGTTTGTTGGAGCTGATGTACTGAAATTATTTAAAATGAAGTACGTGAAAGCTTGTAGTAGTGGTTACCTATTTAGTGATTCGTCTAGGCTAAAATATTTTGGCATTAAATCTGCTGGAAGACCGCAGAATGGCCATCTTGTATGGGTAAGGGGAAATTGTATGCAGGTTTCAGATGAACAAGTGCTCGACCTGGACTATAAATATTTTAATCCGAGTAAGTAACGCATGCTAACTTGACCGAATATTAGTTAGTCTACGAGCTTTTGATCATTTCCTTGATTTTGTTTGTCAGGTCCTGATCCCAAATCCTCCCCTGATAAGATGAGCCTATTTAACTACGTAGCCCTTGAACAGGTCGTGTTGAAGTAAGTACTTTGAAAGTTGAATATCCGTAAGGATAAAAGAGTGGACTCCAGAGTACTTAAAGTGCAACGAGTTTCTGAAAATTGAGCTATAGTATGTCAAGAGGGTACTGAGATGGTTGTAAACAAGAGCCTTTGTCCTCTAGAGGAATTGACTGGTATTCCTCTACCTCTGCCAGGGAGTTTGTGCCTGGCGCATAAGTTCTGGATGTCAAAAAAATGCTGTAAGAATTTTCTCATTCCACTATTGGGGCAGCCTAATGGAAAATGGGTGACAAGCTGGCTGTCTCAGACACCGTGGAGCAGCAGATGGTGAGTGAGGTCATTCTTCATGTGAGAGAAAAGACATCTCAAATAAGGAAGCAACAGAAGATCGAAGGTTGTGACCAAACTCGGGTTAAAGCTATGGCCAAGCTGAGGGACATAGAGCAAAGGTGTTTTTAAATGGCGTGGACTGAGCAGAGGAAGCTTGAAGAGGCATTTCAAGACCAAACAACAAATTTAAGTATAAATATTATCTATTTGTTGTATTGTAGTTGATATGTGCATTGCTGATTTTGTGTATTGCATTGGAAGCTCCTGATGTTGATGAAAGGGGCTACAAATTTTATTGAGAAATAAAATTAGGAGTATTTAAAGCTTACTCAAAAGTACAATGCTCAAGTAGCTCAGATGATGGAGCTTGTGGAGGAGCTCAAGAAGGAGAAATAAATTAAGGCAGAGGTGATGAAGGCTACTGAGGAACATTGTGCAAAAATGTCTGAGCGCAAAAAGATTCTAGAGAAAGCTATGACGACATTTAGGGTTGGTAGAAACAATACGATCCAATCCTATTGTCACTTTGGGTTAACCGAGGCCGATATCATTCTTTCCCTAGAGGGTAGGTTCCATGACATAGTTTTTTCATCTGATATATAGAAGATTAACTGGTTGAAGATATCGTTGCTCCAGTGAATAAGCCCCCCTCTTAAGCTGAGTAAGTTATAGCTGCTGGTACAGAAGTAGAGCCACCGTCTGAGGTAAAGATTGACAAGAATAATTAATATCATTTTGTGGTAACCTATTCAAACTATTTCATTCTATTTTTGCTGATGAGGCTATTTTCTATGTACTTTAAAACTGTGAAGTTTGATAGTCATAAGTTTATTGTGCCTTGATTGAATGTTTGTTTGATAGCAAAAAATTTGTAATCTACGTAGGAGATAAAACGGTTGTGAAAATTTGTTACCACCGTGGAGAGATCGTTGAGTAGAACGAGGGACTCTGTGACTCGTCAACATGTATTAAATAAATTAAATATGAGAGAAGACAGTTTAAATCTAATTCAGATAAATTTTTTAAAGAATTATATTATCTACTGTGCTAATATGCTAAAATAAAAATAGAGATGGACGAGGTTATAAGAAAAGAGGAGAGAGGTGCCCTAGTACAAAAAACTAAAGACTTGATTTGTTTTACTAACTCGAATGACAAGGCCAGGTGTCAAAAGCTTTTGGTAACTCTGAAACTATATTTTGAGGCTGAAGTAGATAGTGAGCGGGGTTTAAAAGAGGCTTATGTAGAACTCTTAAAGGAAAGGGGTGTAGTACCTGATCCAGCTCGAGTTATGTTTTTATCTCAAGATGCACGTAATCATCATAGCGTTGAAGCAAAAAAATGGTTGGCTCGAGCTGGTGTGTCTGTTATATAGGGTAACATAGGTCCCTTACCTGATCCTCATGGTTTTATGAAGGATAGAAGAGCAATGAGGATTTTGTTTTTCAAAAAAAGGAAAGAACAGAGAGAGGTACAAGACAGGCTAGAGGGTTAGTTAAACGAGTTGCAAAACGTACTAAAGCAAAGTACAAAACAAAATAGCTTTTTGGCCACTCAACTGACAAAAGAACTAACGGTTAAAAAGATGGTAGAAGGATAATTGAAAGCATTGGGTGTAGTGTAGAAGAATACGCGTAAGCATCTGCATAGGGCGCATATGCAATTGAAAGAGTATTTGTATCCGATGCGAGCACATCTCGTTGCTCAAACGGACCATGAACATCATATAGCAAGTGTAATTGAGTTTTATGGCACGGAGATGGCATGGGTGGAGAACCAATTTTGGAAGTATGTTATGGATTGTGGGAAAGATTTTGATGAAGAGAATGAAAAGGCTGAAAATATGTTGTTTACGAAGGATAGGGTGGAAAATGACGTTGAAAAACCAATTCCAAAACTGGCATAAAATTTGTTAGAGGAGGGCGAGGAGGAGGTCGGGAGCCTGAAACCTCGATCACGGCAAAAGAAGCAACAGTAGGAGGTAACGACCTTTATTACACCTCTGGATGTGCAGGTAGGCAGGTCAAGGCGATTGGGAAATTGGGGGCAATCTTCTCGGAGTTCGAGGGAGCAAAAGTAAATTATGCTGTTTGAAAATTTTCTTATTCATTAGATATCTGTATACTGTTTTGATGAGAAATAAATTTGTTATGTTTGTGATGGTAATATAGATATGAATAGATATGTAGATCAATCGTGCACAAGTACTTTATTATTCGTAAGAACGACGGTACACAATTTTTGTTAATGAAATTGTGAACTGTAAAGATATGCACTATTTTGATGTACGAAGAGTTTGGTATGCGAATTGAAACCGTTTTTGCAGGTCGAACTGGAAGGGGTTCAAAGTCAGTATAAAGCGATGCGTCTGTTGAATGAAAAATTAAACGCTAATCTTAGCAGGCATCGTGAAGCATTAAAAAATTCCACAGAGTAAAATATAAAAATTGAGGCGGGGATGATTGAGGGGCAAGGTATGGTGAGTCATTTTCCTGAGCAAATGGAAAGAAAGGAGGCTAAATTATCCAGTATACAAGAAAAAGTGGAAGAATTATATGAGGCAGTGAAGAAAAAGGATTTGGATATTGAAAAAGCTCAATGTCTTATAAGTAATATCTCAAAACGAGTAACCCAATAAGAGGCAGAATGAATACCTGCACGAGCTAAACTGATAGAGTTATTGGCGATGTTGACGAAAGAAGAGGATAGTGCTAAGTTCTTGTAGTTTCGGATAAATGCGCTTGAGGTTGAAATAGTTGACGTGCGAGCTGCTGTGAGGATGGCAGATGACCGAGCCAGAGAGCTTGAAGGGATTTGGAACGATGCAAAAGATAAATAAAAAGATTTAGAGGAGGTTAATGAGAAATAGAATGAGCTGGTGAAAACTTATTGGGCTAGGATAGGGATCTTACAAAACGTAATCCAAGGGTTAGAATTTAACCTTATGGAGTATTGAGCACCAGTGGGGGAGCTGATTAGTTCGAATGACAAATTGGGAGTGGATCTCAGGATCTTTTTGAGTTTTTCCTTTCTTCTTCCCTTCTCTTAAAAGGTCAAATAAACATCTTCACCTATCTGAAGACTTGGAAACAAAATTATTTATCGCTACTATTTTTACAGTTAGCTTTTGGACGTCTTTCTATATCTTTGGTAAAGGTATAGATAACAAGGCATGGAAACGATCTGGGTAATCATTAATTTCTTGCTTGCTGATCATATGTCTAAAGAATTTTCCCGATTGTACTCGGAATTGGCATTTATCAAGATTTAGTCCCATTTTATATGATCGAAGAATTTCGAAGGTTGCGTGCAAATCTGCGAGATGATTTTCCTTTTAGAAACTTTTACATAGCATACCATCAATGTAAACTTCTATTATTTTTTGGAGATGGTCTTTGAACTTCTGAGTTATTAGTCTTCTGTAAGTGGCTCCGACATTCTTAAATCCGAAAGGCACGACTTTGTAGCAATATAATCTATTTTCTTGATCTTCAGGCAAAAGGGGTATCTGATTGTACCTTTGATGCAGCGTCCATCACGGATAAAAGTTTATGTCCTGTAGTGGAATCGAATAGATGGTTGATGAGGGAAAGCTATCTTTTAGAGTATGCTTATTTAAGTCTGTAAAGTCCACTCATATTCTGATCTTGCTGTTTTTCTCCGGGACTGCTACGATGTTCAAGATCCACTCGGGGTAATTGGCTTTTTGAATAAAACCAAATTTAATCAGTATATTGATCTCTTTGTTGACTTCTTCTCATAGCCTTGGTGCTAATGTGTTTAATTTCTGTTTGACTGGTTCAGCTTTATCTTTTAAGCTAAGCTTGTGACAAGCCAACTTTGGATCAATGCCTGGCATTTCATGGTATGTCCATGCGAAAATAACACTATTGTCTTTTAAAAACTGAATAAGAGTATTTCACAATACTGTGAGCTTTTTTACCCCATTTGTCTCCACTAATCTTGAAGTACTCAGGGACTTCCACACTTAGTAGACGGTTTTCTGTAGTGTTCTGTAATTGCTATACAGCTTGCTGTAATGGTGGTTCCGTCATGATGGTTACAGTACTTTAACAAGCTTGAGCTAGCTTCTTACTACCTTTGATTTCATAGATGCCACCATTCTAATCGAACAATAATACTAAATGATTCGCCGATGGGATAGATCGCATGTTATGCAGCCAACAGTTTCTCATGATTCCTAAATAACAAGATTTTATGTCTATAACGTAAAACACAACGTTAACCATTACTGGTCCTGTGGTAATAGGAAGTATAATTTTCCCTACACGTTCTTCTTTGGAGCCATTAAAACCACTGATATCAATGATACTAGGCTGAACTTTGTAGGCTAGTCCCATCTGATCGATCGTACTTTGGAAGAGTAATTAGATACTACTGCCAGTATCTGCCATCATTGTATGTAGCACGAAATTTCTCATTTTTAACATGATTACAAGTGTATCATGATGAGGAAAGTTGAGGTGGCGAAGGACGCAATCTTTGAAGGAGATCCTTGTTCGTTGAGAACAAGAAGTAGGGAATAACTGGGTTTATTTAACAAACATGGTCAAATCATGGCATTGGCCAAGACGTTGTCTTTTGAATCAAACCGATCTGTTAACTGTATAAGATCCTTTAAAATTACAGGGGGATATGTGATCCTAATACTTTTTTTTTGCCACTCCATCTATCTGTATAATCTCAGTATTAATCTTGTAAATTCCATTTTTGTAACCTTCGACGCCTCCGATGTACTCGTGTATTCTTTCGTCCGTAAAGATATACTCCAAAAGTTGTTGTAATGCGAAGCAATATTCTGTGTCATGATGTCGGACTTTGTGGTGCATGTATTATGGTTTGCTTTCGATGGGTTGGAGGTATTGGGCCTTACAGAAGAAATTATACTTCTAAAGTATGGGATACAGGCTGGCTATTGAAATAGTTAACTTGGGAAGACATGAATTTGGTAAGTTACCACCTCTCTGAGGTCGATGATCATTATATTTGGTTTGTTTTCTATCTTCTCTGTAATCTGTAGTATAATTGAAATCTCATTCTGTGGATTGATCTCTTGCTGTCAATGTTGAATTTTGTGGCTTCTATCTTCTGGATACTATCCATTCGTGATCGATATATCAATTTACATTTTCGATCATATCTTCTATGGGCGTAGGTTTGTTGAGAATAAGTTTCTCTCTCGTTCTACCATCCACGAGCAAAGCGCTTGAAATGGTCGAAATGGTAATCTTTTGATTCAGTTGATCTACTTTTTTGGCCAACTCCAGGAATTTCTTTGTAAAAGATTCTTGCTTTTCTCCTGTTATTTGTTTAAGGTTGAATAAAGAATGCAAATTTTCATCCTTGTCTCTATTGTGCGAGTAGTTTTTGACGAAAAGTTCTCATAATTATTTAAATATGCGAATGGATCCTTTTTGTATTGAGTGGAACCATCGTAACAGTTTGCCCTGAATGCAAGCCTAAAGCATCCTTGAATTCTTGGACGTATTCCACGAGATTATTTTCCCTGTACTTTCGGATTTTTAGATCGTGGAAACTGGTGGAAACTATACTGTCCAATAGATCCTGATAAATCGGGCTTTTCTATAGTTTTTTGTGGATGCCTTTGGCATTCTGAATCTGAGTTCAAATAATTAATGTACATTTTAGCATGTTCCTGAGTCACATACTAACAAGTTGTGATGGTCTGACGTGGGATACGTCCTTCTCGAGGAATGTGCTCGCTACTTTCTTCACTTAGTCATTCACGTGTAGGAATGTAAACTCTTCCATGAGGTGGGTCCTCTACTTTTGTGAATTTGACAGGAACGTCATCGACTTCTTGTCGGACACCCAATATTTGTATGATTTCGAATCCTAGCTGATTATGATCGGATCGAGCATCAATTCCTTGGCTGCTGCCTCGAGGTCCCAACCTATCTCGAATGAAAACTCGTGGGTGGCTGGCAGCACATCTTTGTTCTTCTGGGTTATAATCTGCTGTCCTTGCAGAACTTTTAGCGTATCTCGTACATCTGCCAGCTCTTATTCCTGAATGGCTCATCTTTCTGTCATGGAGTTTTGAGCGACCCGTAATTATGCTAGCGGGATGCTTCCTTCCATGGGTCCAATTAGGACATTCTATTTTAGAAGCTACATTCCATAAAGAGAGTAGGTATCAGCTGTATCTGAGAATTATGGCTAGCTACTTCATTCTCACAGATGGTACCAAATGTAAGAACCTAATTTCGTATATCATACTTAGTTTCTCACACTAAAGATTATTAGAGCGCAAATAAGAAATAAGTAAATGCTAACATAAGGTTTAGCGTGGAAAGCATTTGAATTGGTTAAAAACATTATCCTTTCTTGAGGATTTTGAAAGAGAGATATGATTGATGGTGGCTAGCTATTACAAAGAATACTCTGAGTAGTTTGGTATATAGTTTATGAGTAGAAATCTCATGTCCTTAATTTATAGTTCTTTGGTCCTATTTATAGGTCTTTTAATATGACTGTTTGGCGACCATTATTATTCTTAATGACGAACATTACAATATGGATTAAATGAGTCTTTGAACTGATTGCTTAACGGTCTGATCCTTCTATTTTGTAACGGTTTCATTAATCATTTTGTATTTGTTGAATCGAGATGTAAACTCTTCTTTGTAGTTTTTCCATTATGTGCCACGTAATCATATGTTGACGAGGTCGAGTAAATGTATGATGGTCAAAGATGAGGTTTGAGTTCGAGATCCGGAATTGGACACTACACTAACTACTATGCAATCGAAACCTAACCTAAAGTTCTATATATCTAATCTCAAGGGGAAAATTATTGAAGTCCTATAAAATTACTATCAATAAGAATAATCTGCGAGAATACCAAGCGCTTTAGTCAACATAAGAGCTAAATAAGAAATCAAGTCTTAATTAGATTGCTAAACGAGTCGATTTATCAAAAGCAATCACTGCTAACGCTTACAGATACAAATCAACCACTTTTCAAAGGATTTAAGATGGACATCTTTATTCCTCTAAATCTACGATAACAATGTATACACTAAATCTACGACAGAAGCCTACACGCACAAGGTCTTAAGAGATTAACTCTATAACCTATCAAGTGATAAAAGACACAGGATACCAAGGAATCATCCTAACTCGCTCAAAAGAAATTACTCAACCTTTGAGTCAAAGAAGAGAGGTAGGAACTAACCTTTACTTTGATACTAAATCTGTAATGCCTTAAATTCTAATAATTAGTAAACCAAATCAATTAATAAAATTTGAGGACGTATAGGTCCCCACTGATAACCATTCCAAAATAAAGTTAGGCTCAATAATCTTCTGGTACACAACACAGAGTAATAAGAATAAAACAACAGCAGAAGAAAAGAACAATGATAGCTATACTAAAATTTCTACAAATCTCAACTGGTTAGAAATAACAATCTTATGTATTGGCGATTATTCATTGTTTCTAGCATTCTAATCATATTTGGTGTAAGATACTAAGTTTGAGATCCAAATTTAGGCCCTTACAGTCCCAAATTAATAAACGTATGATGGATGCCACTTGTATGGGTTCTATAATGCGTAAGACATCAACTAGAGCATAGGTACTCTTTGAAATCATGGGCAAAAACTCGCATGAACCGGACTATCCTGCTTCGAGATAGAGTGAACCTAAGAATGGAGGACTTCTTAAGTTAGATACTAACACTATTATCCTATCAGTTATCCATTCTTTAACGGGCCTACTCAGGAAAATGAGCAATGCCTATATAAAACCAATTCCGCTTCCAGCTCAGCTGCAGCAGTACTACTCACGTCTTAGACTCATGTACCACTATCCAAACTGACCAAAAATTTAAAGAAAAATAACTTCAAGCATTTAATACATACAACCAAGGGAATCCAAATAATTCGTATTGATCCAGCATGTCTTATAGAACTGAACCATATCATGAATCGCCCATTGGTAACTTAAACATACGACAACAGCAATACCAAAGGCTGCATCAACAATATTAATAGCTGGAACAACAAAAGTACCAGTCGCAACAATATCAAATGAATCAGACCAACACTTAGAAGATTAGGAACCTTGAGCAAACACTTAGCGCATTTATATAGCAAACAAATATCTCCCTTAACACGTTGACTAAACGGGTAAGCCATATTGACATAGCTATTTCACAATTTGCAACAGATTTCGGAAGTTGAGAAGAACGAAAACTATCTTGTCAACCTGAAGTTAACCCGAAAGGACAATACAGAGTCGATTCTAGTATGAACACCAAACCAGCTGAACAATACCAGCCATAACTACTATATGAATTGGCAAGCCTATTGATAAGAAGGCAGCAATGCCCACCAATGAGCAACAAATGGATACGCTAATTGGCAGTGGGCCAACTCAACATACAGATGAAGCACGAGTCCATACTCCACCGAAAAAGTACACTCCACCTATCTTATACCCTCAGAGGCTGGAACCAAGAGTTACAAACTCATATTACAATGGGCTAGTAAAAACATTTAAACTTGTACACATCAATATTCTACTGCTCAAGGCTATAAATCAAGTCCCTTCATATGTTAAATTCATAAAGAAAGCATGTACGCGCAAGATGAATCTCAATATCAACAAGAAGGTTTTCCTAACATATCAACGTAACTCTACCAAAGCTTAGAGATCCCAGATGTCCAACAATCTCATGTAACATAGGAAAACACAAAATTAATAGGGTTCTTCTAAATTTAAGAGCGAGCGTCAATCTCCTTCCATATCATATTTATCAATAGCTGGGATTTGGGAATCAAAAGCTGATAAAAATGATATTTCATATGGCGGATCGGTCACTCAGGTACCCGAGATGGACATTAATGGACGTATTTATATGAGTTGAAGGTTTGGATTTCCAGTTGACCTCGATATTCTTGAAACCAAAAAGACATTAGACCCAGGAAAGGATATACCAATCATATTAGGGTAACCATTTCTTACAACTGTACATGCGATAGTAAACTATCAATCGGGCATACTAACGTTTTCCTTATGTAGCATGAAAATAATACTAAGAGTCTTTAACAACCAAAATACAACATCCACATCAGACGAGGCAGAAGATAGTAATATAATCAATATCTCAATGAACAAATCATCCAAACTATGGGAAATGTACGACACTGAGATCCATGATAAGAAGCGGATAAGGAATGTTATTACAAATTGCCCCTCTAGAATGTCAGTACTTGAGGAACTCAACTTTACCACATCATTAGTGTTAGCATGGCATGAAAAAATAAAGAATTATCTTTTGACAGGAAAAGTACCTCGCCATCAGTCCCGGACAACCATACAGAATTTTCTACAAGAGGTTAAGAACTTTGCATGGGATGATCCAAACCTTTACAAGATTGGTTCAGACCATATTATTTGAAGATGCATACCTAATGAGAAAATTTTAGAGGTTTTTTCATGCTGCCACTTTGAAGTTTGTAGAGGATTTTACGGTGGTAAACAAAAAATTGCAAGAATATTCAAAAGTATGTTATTCAAGCCCATCATTATTCAAAGATGCCCGCCTATACTATATGATTTATTGAGCATGTCATGTTCCTGGGATAAAAACAACAATGCGAATGACTCTACTAGACCCTATACCGGCATAAATCTACAAAGTATGGAACGTAGGGCTTATTCACCATATCCCTTATCTCAAGGAAACTTGTTCATATTAATTACCATAGACTCTTTGTCTAAATTTTCTTAGGCAGTGGCATTCCCCTCACAGCATGTAAACTGTATAAAGAAGTTCTTGACGCAATTATTCTATTAATTCGATTCTTCTCATACTGTCATACTCTACCAAGATGAACATTGTCCCAAGTTGCAATAATTTTTGCAATAGGCCTCTATGTACTATCAAATGACTAGTTCAACAAAAGACATGCGTGAGGGCCAATAAAAACTAGCCAATGTACTGCACATCTCGAGTGAAAGTATCAGCAAACATCCAAACGGCAAGGCCTCAATCTTTATTATTTCTTATGGTCACACAGAGTATTATATCTCAACGACTCTCTAACCCAATCTCTTGGATAAAATCTTGAGAGTGAAAAGCACAATATTGCCAAACTTTAAATTTGGGGTTAGTCACGCCTGGCTAATGGCAATAAACTTAGCTCTTATTGGGAGGCAACCCAAGTACTAGGGATTGTATTTGTAATTCCTAACAATTTTTTATTTTGCTACTTTATTTATTTAGATATTAGGGCTATTTTTTCATGAGTTGTGGTCATCATTATAAGTATACACCATTGTCTAGCACTATGGTGCACATAATTTAGGGCATGGCTACACTCACAAAGCTTCTAGAAGATGAGAAAATTGATAAATGTCAAGCATACCCCTCCATTTCTAATTATAATTCAAAAGGAAAGCATTTAAATTTTCCACTAAAATGATGGGAGGAATTTTAGGAACATACCTATGTGATTCAATTCACATAAGGACATGGGGTTATGAGTTGGTCTCCCACTACTCAATCCCAGGTAACCATATTTTTAAGAATGCTTCTTCCCCATTCAAAATTCAAATAACATGAGGTTTTCCATAAAAATACAAGGGGGTGTCCACTCATTCTACATCACTTTCATCTATTTTCTTTCTAATAAGAACCCTACAAGAAGCAGAGCACCGGTAGAGCCAGCCTACCAGTTATCACCGCAAGCCCTAGGCTTACTACAAGCAATCGCCGGCTAGTTATCTTTCCTTAGGTTTTCTTACACACTCTCAATATCATCTCATGTCAGAATGGGTAATGAATTTTTCATGAAAGAGCTCAATGATAGAATGATGGTGGCCATAATTTCTCCATTCTACCACACTGAACTCGTCCATCATAAATGGAAATTGTTTTATTGCATGAAGGGAGACAAGTATTATTTGGAGCTCGTGTGTCGCTTCTACAAGAATCTTTCAAATCTCGATAAGGATTATTGCCCGGTACAACTCGAATGGGGATATTGCCACTGCACTTACTCAAAGCTCTCCCCGACCTCACCAACATCACACCGAAAATCCCTAGCTTGAAAACCAAGAAGATCTCTGCAAGTCGTGGCAATGCCACGATCTTAAATGTGTCATATAGCGAAGAGTTTGACAACAACGGAGTTGAGGTAAGCTCTGTACACCACAATCAATTTACGGTGTACAAATGGTATGCTACCTATATCCATCCTCTCGCCACCAATCCAATGCCTACCACGCCTTCCTCCACTTCATATTTTTCCTTAAAGAGGGGGATTCTTTCAATAGCATTCTTAAGCCCATTATGGAGTCGATCATCAAGGAAATTCAAAGACTAGAGCTCAAAAGAATGATTCCAAAGTATTCCCTATTCACATTACAAATTTTATCGCTACCATCGACACTCTCACCATCACTCAAGTGGCATCGGTGAACATCGAGGAAAAGATTGCATGGGTTTCCTTGGGAAAGTGCTTTCAACATCCATGGACGCTAGCATGAGCGTTAGACTCTAATGAACTGGCCTACCCTCCCTATTCAAGAAGAACACGAGTGCACTCTGGGCCCCATCTTCCATGCTTAAGGTGATCTCATTCACATCTAAGACCCCACTACTCGTAACACTGTGGAGATCATTGCTAGAGGATGTGCTGCTCTTCCTAAGCTTCCCAAGATGAACTGTAAATCAATTAAGACTTTTGAAAAGTGCCAAAAAGAAAATTTTGACATCGCCTCTCATACAGAGACCTTTCTTCGTAGTATGTCCCAACGCAATAAGGCAATTCCTACTCAAAACCTCCATGCCACTACCGCCCTCAAGAAGCTCCAGAAACAAAGATTGAAGTATTTTATCATGTTTTTCCTAATCAAAGATCGATTTAGTTTGGCTTATGTTATTTTTTATTTTCGAGTCCATAAATATCCGATAAAAAATCCAAAGCATCGTGTATTTCTTTTCCGTTCGATGCGTGTGATGTACCCTTTTTAATTGAATGAATGAATTTTCAAGTCTTATATTAACAATGTGATAAATTCAAATCGGTTTGCTTTTAAATCAAAATATGGGTAAAGATTATTTTCTTACTAAAATACTGGCAAACCCTAATACTGGCAGCTTTTCACTTTCACTTCAACAGTTTGTAGAATCTAGGGCATAGAGAATTTGACAATTGTGAATAACTTGAAAGTTATAGATAATTAAATTTTCTTTCTATAAAAATTTGTTTCACTTCAATATGATCAAAATTGAGTGAGATATTAATGTTTTAATGAACATCAGTATGAGAAAAATGCAAACGGTGCAGCCATATGCTTTGCAAATTTGTGAGGCTGTTATGCCATTGTTTTGAAAAATTCATATATTCACATTTGAGAACCTTTCAAGAGCTTACCAAATTGTCCAAGAACAATTTTTCTAACGTACGGTTTTTGAGATATGATCCCATGCATATTAGAGTTTTAATAGGTAGAAATTTGGCATCCTTACCTTCACTCTTGACTAACATGTCACTGTTTTTATCATTTAATATAGTTGATTGCATATTCGTTCACCCCATGTCACTAGAGGTTACTTTTGTACTTGAGAGGCATTGTACTTCACTATTTTTGGATCGGCGATATGAGTCCATTTATGCCCAGTACGCTTCCTAGTAGGGATGGAGTCCATTGTTCTATAATGAGACTTGTTTGTACTGTAGAGAATTAGTTGACCATTTCTATCAGGGCATCACTTTCACCAACCAATCACGAGTTATGACTCTTAATTGAGAGGATCGTGCACCAATTACGTTAAATAGAATGTTCTTGCGAGCAGTCGCCAGAGTAGCTCCAGTTTCAAATTACATTGTCTATAAGAGACGCACCTTGAGCTGGAAGGACTATCTTAGAGAGATTTTACTCTGCAAGATGACAACATATGATGAGGGTGGACTCCCAATCATGAGTTTCTTCACTAACCATTTTGCAATCCTATATTGGTTTTATGGGTCCAGGCCTCAAGTGGACCAACTAGTGTTAGAGTCTATGGGTTAGAGTTTTTACGCGTTCAACATTGCGACATCCTTGGACAAGATATTATAGATGGCATTGAGAGTATTTATCAATGTACTAGAACTATTCTATCAGCAATGGTCTGTGTCATTTATACTGTGTTTTTCCTATATTTATAGTTATATACAGGAAGTTACAAGTGGTAATACATGTCTCCTAAAGCTTAGGATAGTGGGCGAATTAGTAGGCCATGATACAACTGCAATGTTTGACTGAGTATTCCTATTAGTGGATGATTGAGGTTGATCTGGTAGTTGTTAATCATGCATCAATGCCTACGATAAGGTCATCTTCATTATAATACTTGTGTATGTGGTAAACTAGTAACTTCGAGATCTTCTATCAGAATACATTGTGACGATTGTCGAGTATGCAAAATGCACTACTACATGCATGTTTTGCCCTATTGGGAAGGTAGTTGGGTGAGTACCAGGGTGTTCAGTCTCATGATGGATATCAAGCATATATTTTTTATGACTTAGACAAATGCCTTACAACAATCGCGCAACTTTGATGCCCAATATTTTTTTAGGGTGCCAAAATCTTTGATATGGAACATGGTATGAAAAAAGGTTGTGAGTGAGGAGATAACTGTAGTAGCACGCTCCAGCTAACCACTCCCCACCGATAGATGAGAACGTATTAGGGGAAGCTCTCTTAATGACCCATGAGGCTCGATGAAAGAAATTCATATTGATGAACACTTTATACCATGCCCACGTGGAAATATACAACCTAAGAACTTGGAGGGGTATCCTAGGAATTATACACCTCATGAAAGCCTGAGCACTTCAAGGTCAAGACCCTCCCTATAGATAGAAATGAAAGGTAGCCTAAGAAATGACCTTTTTTCAGTGCTTCCTCCTCTATCTACTAGACCAGAAGAACTTTAGAGGAAGAAGGAGAAGAGACCCAGAGAGAGTCTAGTGACATCCTCCTCTGGTGAGACATGTCAAGTCTAAAATGGATAATCACATATTGTCATTCATAAGAGGATCCCATAAACTATGATTGGCACCATCTCTGTTCTCGCAACTAAAATTTATACAACCATGCAACGATGGTAACTTCTATAAGAAATCGGGCTCAGGAGCAAGCGATTGCAGAGATGAGAGTTGCACTTCTAGAACTCCATAAAAATATGCTAACAAAAGAAGATCAGACTCGACAACTCCAGGCAGCTAACAACGAGATGAGAAAAAATCTTGTTGCCCAAAATAAAGCTCCAGTTGGCATCCCAGCAGCCTCTGAGACCGTTAGAAATTTTGTGCGACACGAGGTGGAGTTCAATGACCAAAAACATCGAAACTCATCCTCATTTAGCACCAATATATGGGCCTGTGTATTAGCCATAGACCACCTTGGCTCACAACCCATATCGGTTGCCTTGAGGAACAGTCCTACAACAATTTGAGCAACGACCTCTACCACAAAGGCAACGGTACAGCAACTTCGCGGGTAGCAACCCTCACCTCTATGGCCAGTATACCAACTTAGCCATACCGGCCAACCTCCACCTAGTTGGTACACTCCATAGTACCAAGGTATGCATCCCCCTGCCCCCACACCGTACCAAGGGGCTTTGTTCAATAATTATCACGTTATACCTCCTTGTTGGCATCAACAAAACAACCCTGAGGATCCATCCTATAAACCTAGGTATGGCCATATGCAGTATCAGGAAAGAAATCCATGACCCCCAGGGAAGGATTACCTTGCCTAAATTGATTACTTCAACGAACGGTATGAATTAACGAAGTAGTTTGGCCAACCATACAGGCCGTACAAAGAAGGCTAATACAAATAATCATCAATCGCGAAGTGGACGAGGCCTAAGAAGGAGTAAAGGCAGACGTGACCAAATACCCTTAACCACTACCTTCGTAGAGACGTTGATCAGATACATATAACAAAATGACGCGGCCAAGCGGTACCTGATTCACGGAGAATATCAGGAATTATGTATCGGGGCTGTATTATTCCAGGCTAAAATTCAAAGCCTTCAACGGATGCCAAGACCCAGGCCAACACTTCTTGAAATTTCAGTATATTACATATTGACCTACAATACAATACCGATATGTATATGTATCATCTATTCCTTACGACCTTGTTAGACGGAGGCCTTACCTGGTTTTAAAGCCTTAAACCCAACTCAATATCCACCATCAAGTACTTTTTGTCGGCATTCGTAAAAAAACTCTATATAACCTATAGTCAAAGATGCAATTAACGGAGCTATTCTCTCTAATGAAGTAGGTCAGACAAAGTATCGAATCCTTCCTTAAGTGGTTCAAAAACGAGCTCATACTCATAGAATGAGTACTTGTGTCGACAGCCTGCCTAGTATTCATAGGAGCATGCATATCTGGATGAAAGTTACTAGAAGCCCCACACATGAAGCGACCATGGACATTAGATCAGCCTCTCAATCAGCTGCCATTCTCAGTACCGCATCGGTACCGTTGTCCATTACGTGTACAGGAACACCCAAATACCCACAAGATTTACCAGATAGACTGTGCAGAGATGACAAGGACAGGAACGAAAGAAAAGTAATCAGGGATACTCGAGGCACATCCGAATCCCCTCTCGAAGATGGCAAGCCAAAGGTCATGCACTGGAAATGATACTTGCCCAATTATCACACAATGATATGAATGGACCATCTTGTCATCGCTAGCAAAGACTTGGACAACAGGAAGCCGCTCCCAAAGATCGACCCTCCCAGACAACCATATTGTGCTCATAAGGAAGTCTACGACCATGAAATTTTGAAATGTTATAAACTAATCAATGCGACTGACAGATGGTTATGGAAAGGGTGCTATACTTAGTACTTAAAATGACCAATCCCAATAAAAGATATGCTCCCTTACAGGGTGCTAGCCAAACAAGTGGTGAGCCTACAAGTATAGGGGTACGTGATGGTCAGCAAGATGATACTGGGAAACATTAATGGGGCACAATCCCATAATGTCATCTCCAACTTCACGAGGTAATGATATCTACTAAATGGTAATCGGAGAATAACTCACAGGATCATGACAGTCCTAGAAATACACCACGAGCAAGCCATCTACTTCATATACAACGACATTGGGTCGGTATCCTATCCACATGATGATGCCTTAGTCATTTGGATCATGATTGGTAGAGTTTTGGTCAAACGTATACTGGTTGATTTAGAAAGAAAAACAAACATCCTCTATCACAATACCCTAATAAACATGAACATGTAAGACTGCATCACACCATCCAAAACTGAGATATCGGGTTTCATTGGGTCCACTGAAAGAGCCATCGGGGAACTCGTGACTCTAGTACAGGCTGGACCCGTCATACTGTCAATGACCTTTGTCATCATAAAGAGCTCCACGGTCCACTATAATGGCATCCTTAGAAAGGAGTGGATCCATGCAATAAAGGTAGTGTCATCTTCCAACCACCAGGTAATCCATTTCCCAACAAAATTTGAAACGTACCAAATACAAGGCTGGCAGGTTGTCGCTGATATTTGTTATGCCAACTTTTTAAATAAAATTGGCCGCCCTTGAGAATTAAAGAAAGAAATGGAATTTTTTTTAAATAAGGGAATAGTAGCGAATAAGGAACGAGCCCATGGCGATGGACTCGTCCCCCGTTTCTTCCTACCCACACAAAACAAAAATTGATACACAACATAGCTCTCACCAAAATGATATAATTATAAACATGTCTAGCAGAGAATGGATACTGCCTCTCATAAAATTAGTCGATAAGATTAACCGATTAACCTCGACAGTCCTGCGAGAACGATGTATATTGGCTTTCTCTTGAAAAGAGAAGAACACTATGACCTTATGACCCTCTTGCAATGATACAAATAGGTAATCACCTTTGGAGAAATGTCGAGCATCGATTCAAGTATTGCGTGTCACCAGTTTCATGTTAACTCCAAGGCAACACCAGTAAAGCAAAGCCACGGCGGACAACTCCCAAATTATGAACAATTATCAATGATGAAATTTAGAAACTGCTAAGAGTCGGCTTCATATGACTCACTGATTATCCACGATGAGTAACAAACATGGTCGCAGTCCCAAAGAGGAACGGTAAAATATGAATCTTCATTGATTTCACCGACTTAAACAAAAATGATCCAAAAGAAAGTTTCCCCATTCCCCTCATCACAAGGCTCGTAGATTCATAGATGGATACTCAGAATACAACCAAATACCTCCGGCCGTCGAAGACCAAGAATGCACTTCATTCATAACAGAGCATAGCCTATACTATTATACTGTGATGCTTTTTGGCCTAAAAAATATGGTAACCACATACCAATGCTTGGTTACAGCGATGTTTGATGAGAAACTTAGAAGAAAAGTGGAAGTCTACATCGATAGCATGCTGATCAAAAATAAGCTACAAAACTTAACGCCGAGAAGTGCAACAGTGGCATTATATTAGGAAAATTCCTAGGGCACTTGGTAACTATACGTAGGATGGAAGCAGACCCCGACCTTATACCTGCTATCGCCTCAGACATTGAAGCAAGCTAAAAAATTAGTAGTTAAAATTGTAGTACTCGGCCATTTCATTTACAAAGCCTCGTATAAATGTCGGTCAATATTTTAACGTATAAATGAAAACCATAATTGTCAGTGGAACAAGGAATGTGAGGCAGCCTTCTGGGATTGTACTTGGACAGTACAGAGAAATCAATTAGCGCAGTCCTCATTCAAACGTACATTAAAACTGAGAAACTTGTATACTTCTTCAGTAAGATCCTCTTGAAGGTAGAATTACGGTATTCTACAGTCAAAAAGAAAGTACTCGCCTTGGTTTACACATCACAAAAACTATGCTCGCACTTCTAGACACATAAAATCATGGTCATAATGACTCGACCATTAAGGGATGTCTTTGCGAAGAAAGGCAAGGCCTATTGATAGACACGTAATATTTACGTGTGCAACTCCTAAATTTATATTTAACTAGTCATTTATTAAATAAATGTGTTACTAATAGAGAACAAGGGTAATGTACTTCAACAATGATCCTCATTTAAAGTTGTCAACCAAAGGCCCATGGAAGACCATTGAAGAGAAATTAATGTAGAGATTATTCTCATTAGTTGTAATATTTATGCATGGTCTAAGGTATTATTTAGGAGATTTAATATTAATGGTAATGTTTTGTAACCCCTCCTATACTCTATAAATTGGAGGGGAATACCACCCATGAGACACATCTTGGAGAGTATAAATCAAAGGTCATAGCAATAAAGGTTTTCTTTTAAATTTTTGCCATTTTTTTTTACTAAGTAATATGGCAATATTCAAAGGGATGAGAAGCTAATCCTCTTAGCCAAGGCTAGAGGAAGCTCTACCTAATGTCACCTTAGTATAAAATAACATTGTAAAACTAGAGTAGTTGCTTTATCTTCTTTCGTTTTAATGCATATTCTTCTTCCTACGATCCTAGCTTAACCATAGCTTGGATTCGAGGGAGTAAAGAATCTACGGAAACCATATTGTTTAACCATTACAAGATGGTTTAGAACATGGAGAAGAGAACATAACCCGTTCTTATAAACTGGACCATTGTTGAATAAGGTGGTTTATGTGTAGTTCCTAATCACAAATCTCTTTTATCTTTTGATGTATTGCATATGCCCTGCGAAGGATATGCAATACGGGAACTCAAAATTTACTTTAATTATTTGTGTTATATGCAATCTCACGGTTATAATGGGTGGAGTGGAATCTAAGCCTTGGTTATCTCTCCGACTCATACAACTTATATTTTATAGCATTTTATTTTCTTTACTTGAAAATCCACAAAACAAATTTATTGTTATTGGATAACATTAGTAGCTCGAAGTATAATTCGCAACACAAGTCTCCTAGGACTCAACGGTACACCGTGTACTTGTAGGCCTTTAGATGCCAATTTTTATATCGATAATATTTTTGGCGCCGTTGCCGAGGACTTATGAAGGTGCGATTTATATTTGACTTGTTATTTTGTAAGACGATTTTTTTTGTCGTTTCTTCTCTTTCACATCATTACTCTTTTATTTTATTTTCTTTGGCTCTTGGAATGCTTTCTGTACAAATAATAAGTGTTGTTTGGTTCTCAAGGTGGTAAGTGGAGTTTTCAAGGCAGTTACCCAATTTTGTACGTTACTTAAGTACATAGAGCTAACACAGTTACATAAGTTACTCCATACTTTATGTGATTTGGTTGCCGTAATTTACAAAATACAAGGTAATAATTTATGATTGTCCAATAATTTGAGGGCTTGAGTATAACTGTTTATAACTTCAAACAACAATATTTTGTGGTTGGGAAAAAGTATAACATATTTTGGAATTACCTCATCTATTTTATATTTTTGTGCATGCTCATTTGATCTTGTATTTTAGAGGTTCACCGATAAGTTCTAAACTTGAATTTTTTACCACTTTGCTAACTGTGACCAACGATCTACATGTTTGCAACTAAGGTGATACACCTGATTTATTTGTATTTCATGAACTATTTTCTTCATTGTTGGATCTCAATGAACTTTGGTAACACAACTCCAACTTTTACTTAAATATACTCGAGTTGAAAATTTGTTATTCTGGACCTCAAAAAGTAAAAAGAACAAAAAGCATGAAAGATACAATGAACAGAAAATAGGAGAAACTTAAAGCTAACTTCAACAATTACCTTCTTGTACCTCCTAAGTGAAGGGGCACTTTTTTCTTTCGGCCCCTAACTGAAGGGGTGGCCACAGCTACACCGTGAAGCACTTCCCGTAGGTTGGAACTTTTCAAAGCATAACATATAGAAGGGGATCCTATCCGATCCACCCCGGTACTGGAACATATAAAGTCGTGTGGACTGTACAAATACACGCTGCTTTTATTAAAAAATAGTTGTTGTTGGATTGACCTGTAATTGTGTTTAATATTCTTTTTTATTCCAACATTTGTAAAGGTAAAAAATGTTAGAGACTCATGGGATTTCATTACCCAAAAAGCTCTCCAACAAGTGGGACCATTCATTAGGGATACGAAGAAATTCGTATCACATGGAAATTAAACGTCCCGGACCTCAAAATAACTATTAATAAAAAATAATAGCAAGATTCCTATGGGATTTCATCACCAAACAGATAGGTTTACTGGACCAGGATAAAAGCACGGGTTCATAGGATATGGCCCCAGCCTAGCACCGCAAAATACTGGTTATAGATTTACGACGTCACCATTCTGAATGCTGACGTACGATATGGTGACTCACTTGGGCGTGAGGACTAAACATCTACTTTAAGCTGGTACTAGCACAGTGACGCAGGGGAGTATAGGAACCAAAGCCTTTTGCCATCTTGGCCATTTTGAATATAGAAGAATATTGGGGAGACCCAATTATTACTTCTAAGAAACGTTGATGTACTAAAGTTTTGGTTTAATTGATTATTTACTATACCGGGTACCGATTTTTATTGCTTATTAGTTGTACATGATCAATTGGACATGCAGAGGAAAACGCTTAGGAAGCTTACCAAACCATTGCCCATTTACGGACCACTACCTCAACCTTAGAGGAGAGGGCGACCACCTCACCCAGTCAATACAATAGAGGACTTAGAAGCCCAAGTTTGGGAGGAAAGTAATCCATCTTGGGTTTTTCCAAATTTTGGAGGAGGGTAAATCTTCTAGAGTTTACCCAATTGAACTTGTTGTTGAGGTAGAAGTTAAACCCCTAATCATGGCTGCCGCTAAATCTCTTAGGGACTATTGGACCCCTGTGGTAGGTGACATGCCTTCGTGTAACGTATTACCAGCCGTCATGAAAAACCATTATGAAATTATGCCTAATGTGATCCAATATTACCTACATTTCATGGGCTTGATTATGAGAGACCTTAAAAGCACATCCATGGGTTCAAGAAAATTTATGGGTTTTCCAAATACCATCATCTTATTGAGGATTCCGTCCGCCTTCGTTTATTCCCATTCTCATTAAAAGATAAGGCAAGTCATTGGCTTGATTCATTGGCACCAGTATCTATTAATTCATTGGATCAAATGATGACTAAGTTCTAAACAAAATGGTTTTTTATGTGAAAAACCCTCTCTCTTAGAAATGAATTGTTGAATTTGATCAAAATGAGAGTAAAACATTTTACGAGGCATGGAAGAGATATAATGATCTTCATTTATATTATCCCCATCATGGTTTTGAGAAGCAACATCTAGCCCAGATCTTCTATCGTGGAATAACTTTTGAAAATCGTTATAGGCTAGAATCAATGCATAGTTGCAAATTCCAGGACCTTGAACCCGATAGAGCTTATGAGAAGTTTGAGACATATGCTGAGAACTCTCAACAGTGGGATTTTGATCTACATAAAATATTCGTACGACCAAGAAAGGTGTCTTATTCAAAGTGAGTGAGGGAACAGCAATCAAAGCCCAATTTGAAACTCTTTCCCAAAAAATCAAGGTTATGGCTATGAATCAATTTGAGGGTAGTGTGAACCAGGTTAGGCAACAGGGTTGCATCGTTTGTTATGATGTAACCCATGTGACTCAAATGTGTCACATGTTTAATTAAATGAATAATAATCAAGAGCAAGTGAATGCTTTGAATTATACCTTCAAGAGACCACTTGACCCGTATAAGCCAACTTGGCAGAATAACCCAATTTTTGTGTGGAAGAACAACCAACCCAGTTCGGGTTTTTTAGTGCCACAAACCTCAGGTCATAATTTTCCTAGGAATCCCCTTTCTCAATCTTATCCACAGGAATCTCAGTAATCCTTTAAGGCATCCAAATAGTTCTCACCCGCTCCACCCAAACCATCTTTGGAAAAAACCCTTGCTCTTTTGATGTTACAAATAATGCAATTCCAACAATTGACTTTGGTGAATTAAAATTCTACATCCTATTCTATCTCTAATATAGAGAATCAGATAGGAGAATTGGCAAATGCATTAAATAAGAGACTACCGCATCCAACCTGTATCTAATCTGAAAGGACCACTGCATTTTGATTCTAGGTCAATCCCAAAATAGCTTAATGTCATTACCACTATTCGAAGTGGTAGACAAATTGATAACCGAGTTAAAATACTTAGGGTTGAGCCAGCACCAGTTGCTATTGCGGATGAGGTAGGTACGAGTGAACCAGTTGCAGTGTGCAACCACCTCATCAATTTCCATATCAAAGGCCCATTTTGAGCCAAAGGTGCCTTATCCACAGCATCTTCTTTCGGCTAATAAAGGGATTCAATTTGACGAGATATTGAATACATTTAAGAAAGTTCATATAATTATTCTTGTACTCGATGCCATCATGCTTATCCTTTCAAATGCCTAATTCCTTAAGGATGCGTGTACTAGGAAAAGGAAAATTAATGTGTATATAAAAGTCTTATTGACTGTGTCATTAACCCCGCCTAAGCTTTGAGATCTTGGATGCCCATCCATCCCTTGTAAAATTGGAGATCACAAAGTGGATAGGGCATTACTCGAGTTGAGGGCTAGTGTAAATATCTTACCTTACTCAATCTATCATGAATTAGGAGTTAGAAAACTAGAACCTACCCGAATGGCACTTCAATTGGCTGACAGGTCAATACGATACCCATGTGTTATCCTTGAGGATATTCTTATCAAGGTTGATACTCTCATTTTTCCTATGGACTTTGTTGTTTTGGGCACTGAAGATGTCACGAATCCTAGCTATGAGATCCCCGTCATATTGGGCCACCCTTTTCTTGCGACTGCTCATGTCACTATTAATTGCTTTAATGGAGTCTTATAACTATCAATGGGAGACATGAAGATCAAACTCAATGTTTTTAACAATAATACTTAAGTCCCTCATTCTAATGACATGGTTGAGCTGAATATGATTGACTCCCTAGTTTACAACTCCTTCCCTAAATTATTTTCTGAGGACCCCTTAAAATCATATCCTGTGAACTTTGGTGAAGACTTTAATAAAGTCTTAATGCTCTACCTGACTTAAATGGAGACCTCATGTCGAACCTCTTGAACCATCCACTACTTTGCCTAATCCATCCATCGTTAAGGCACCCAAGTTAGACCTCAAGCCATTACCTAAGACTCTGAAGTATGGTTTCTTAGGTCATTTTGAAACTCTATTGGTGATCGTAGCTTCCAATCTAAATGTTGGCCAAGAAAGTAGATTGTTGGGTGTCCTTGGAAGACACAAATCAGCCCTAGAGTGGTCTATAACAGACTTAAAGTAGATTAGCCCAGTCGTTTGCATGCATCGCTTCAATCTCGAGGAAGGTGCAACAAATTCTCGCGAGATGTAACGGCGATTGAATCCCTTTTTGATGGAGGTGGTGAAAAAGGATGTTCTCAAACTTTTGGACTCGGGTATCATATACTACATATCGGATAGTAAGTGGGTCAGCCCTATTCAGGATGTACCAAAGAAATTAGGAATTACTATAGTTGAGAATGAGAATAATGGCCTAATCCCCACCCGCATGACCACCAGGTGGTGTCTATGTATCGACTGTAGGAAATTGAACACAGTCACAAGGAAATATTATTTTCCTCTTCCTTTAATTGATTAAATGCTTGAACGTTTAGCCGGAAAAATTCATTACTATTTCCTTGACGGTTATTCTGGATATAATCAGATCTCCATTTCCCAAGAAAATCAAGAGAAAACATGTTTTGCGTGTCCCTACGGGATATATGTGTATTGACGTAATCCATTTGGGTTGTGCAATGCACCCGCTACCTTCCAACATTTTCTGATATGGTTGATATGTTTCTTAAAATCTGCATGGATGACTTTTTAGTAGTTGGATCATCTTTTGACAAATGTTTACACCATTTAGAGCTCATGCTAGAATGATGTACACAAACTAATTTGGTGTTAAACTGGGAAAAGTGTCACTTCATGGTGACACAAGGGATAATTCTTTGACATATTATCTCCAACAAAGGGATTGAAGTGGATAAAGACAAGATTGAAATTATTTATTCTTTACCTCCACCTCAGACGGTTAAGGCCATTCGATCATTTCCGGGCCATACTAGGTTTTATCGCCGATTCATAAAAAAATTTAGCAAAATTTCCCAGCCCTTGGTACAATTTACTTACTAAGGATACTGATTTCAACTTTGATGATGCATGTTTAGGCGCTTTTGAGAAGCTCAAATTTTTATTAACTTTAGCCCCTATCATTCAACCTACTAATTGGGGACTTATCTTCGAGCTCGTGTGCGACGCTTCAAATTATGTTGTTGGAGTAGTTTTAGGGCATAGAGTAGATAATGAACCATTGTGATGGCCTTGGAGAAATTTTGATCATAGCTTGTTGGATCCAAAATCATTATTTATACTGACTATGCGGCCTTAAAGTATTTACTATCTAAAAAAGATACTAAACCTAGGTTAATTAGATGGATTCCTTTTTTTCAAGAATTTGATATTAAAATTTGAGATAAGAAAGGAGTTGAGAATGTGGTTGCCGACCATCTATCACGAATTCTCACTGAAGGTGCTGAAGATTTATTTCCTATCTTAGAGATATGTCCTGATAAGAAACACATGGCTGTCTCACAATTAACTTCGTACGGTGATATTGTCAATTATCTTGCTATATAATGATTACCTTCCTATTGGTCAAAACAAGATAAAATAAAATTCTTGCACGAGGTTAGTCATTTTAGCTGGGACGATCCTTATCTATATAAGTTTTATTTCGACCAAGTAATTAGGATATACATCCCAAATGATGAGTTCCATAGTGTACTAACATTTGCCATACCTTAGCTTGCGGAGGACATTTTGGTGCTAAGAAAACTGCTATAAAAGTCCTTTAATTTGGTCTTTATTGGCCTACCTTTAATCGTGACGCATATACCTTTTTTTCTGAATGTGATAGGTTCTAGAGGACCGGGAGTATTTCTCATCGAAACATGAAGCCCTTGAACCACATCCATATTGTTGAACTATTTGATGTTTGGGGCATTGCCTTTTTTACAGTCGATTATATTTCCAAATGGATTAAGGCGGTGCCATGTCAAACGAATGACCAGAAGCCCGTGGTAAAATTATTGAAGAACATTTATAATCGTTTTGGCACCCCTCGGGCAATTATAAATGATGTTGGTAAACATTTTTGTTACCGTGCCTTTCAAACTCTTTTGAAAAATTACTCCATCACTCATAAAGTGGCCACACCATACTATCCACAAATAAGTGGCCAAGTCAAAGTTTCCAATCGGGAGATCAAATTTATTTTAGAAAAAACTGCTCGAACCGATCGTCTTGATATTGTCCTTTTGGTATATCGAATAGCTTATGAAACCCTGATTAGTATGTCATCCTATAGACTCGTCTTTGGGAAGGTTTGCCACTTACCTGTGGAATTGGAATACAAGGCTCTATGGGCTACAAAGGCATTTAAGTTTGAAATGGATAAAACCAGATCACATAGAAAACTTCAACTTTTTGAACTTGACGAACTTCGTCATGAGGCTTATCAATATTCAAAACTTTACAAGGATTGAACAAAAGGTTTTCATGATAAGTCAATTGTTCGCAAAACTTTTGAGCCTAATCTGAAAGTGTTACTCTGCATTTCACAGCTACGTTTATTTCATAAGAAATTACGTTCTCCTTGGTACGACCCTTTCGAAGTTAAAACTGTTTATCCTAATAGAGCCATGGAGGTGGAGGATCCTAAAGACAGTAATACTTTCAAAGTCAGCGGGCAACATTTAAAATTGTATTTAGAATCTTGTACTTCCGATGAAGAAACAACTTTTCTTGTTGACCAATATTATCAAAATTGATCACGTATATCCCTTACATGCCTTATTTATATATTTATATTTGGGGGTACATCCGTATGGCTGAAGATGGTAAAACTTAACGCTTTCTGGGGGTAAACCCAAGTTTTATTCAGGTGAGAAGTTCCAGTTTTTATTTCCCATTCCATGTATTTAATTTTGTTCTCAAATATTCAGGACAATATTTTATTTAAGTTTAGGGGCAGAAACACTATATTTTATATACTTTTTTATGAGGAGTAAAATAATGACTATTTGGCAATTTATAATATACTTTTGGCAAATTTTTAACACTTAGACTAATTTTATTTAAGCAAAATGATATGCAGATTGGAAAACCCAAAAAACTTTAATATTTAACCGAGTTTGCACTAGAATATTTATTTATCGTGTTCTTAAACTCGATATATTACTTTGTGATTACCGAAATGCTCAAATTGTTCTTGGTATATTTTCAAAACTTACACTTCACTATAGTTTTACTACCAATACCTTCAACAGAGTTTTTGACCAGAATATGGAAAATTTAGCATTTATGTTAGGAATAATTTCTCCAAGGGAGATAACTTCCAAAGAATAAGTTCCTTCCTAAAAGTATTAAAGAAAAGCCAAGCTTGCTCTAAAAATTTCACGTTGCAAGACATACTCGCATAATTAAGAACTGAAAGAGGAAAAATTATCACCAATCTCGAGTATGACCATGAACTATGTTAAGAGAGTGTGAAAAGTATTTTTTGTGAGAATCCTATGTCTAGGTCAAGAGGGGGCACCAAACCCTGGCAAGGGATTGTCGACCGAAACTCCTTGTTATGAAGGCTTCACTAAGAAACCATGTATGAAAAGAAAAAAAGGGCTTGTGTAAAAAAAAGCAATACAAGAAAGACGAATTGACTAAGACACTTGTCGAACTAACCGATGAATTTATTCTAATAAGTACTAGACTACCAAACACTGACTCAACTATTTTATACAATGTATTGTGTTGTAACACTATCTTTACTACACTTAGATATAGCTAAGGAACATATTTGAATCTTTTTCAAGGCATGAGGTTGTATTTCATGTTTTGGATTTTGAAAATGATATTTTATGGTATAATTGGGAAATATTGAGTTTTAGGGAATTTTTTGTTATAATATTTTCTTGTTATAGCAAAATAAGGATAAGTAGACAGGAAATAAGTTCTTTATAATCTAAAATTGCAAAAGTATCAATTTTTTATATTTTTATGGGTATAATCACTGCAAATCCTCACGAGATAGCACTCATCCACCAGGGGAACCTGGGGGTTTAACGGCTTGTTGCATACGATAAATGCAACCGCGTTTCCTACAAAAATGGCTTTTATTTACTTTTACTCTAGGACTAGCAAAATATAAGTTCAGGGGTATTTGATAGACACGCAATATTTACGTGTACAACTTCTAAATTTATATCTACCTAGTCATTTATTAAATAAATTTGTTAATAATAGTGTTTTTGCTTGTATTTAAAAAAATCAAACACGTGATAAACAAGTCATACATTTTTCCAATTTTCAACAAAGAACAAGGGTGATGCACTCTAAGAATGATCCTCATTTGATGTTGTCAACCAAAGGCCCATGGAAGACCATTGAAGAGAATTTAATGAAGAGATTATTCTCCTTAGTTGTAATATTTATGCATGGTCTAAGGCATTGGTTAGTAGATTTTATATTAATGGTTATATTTTGTAACCCCTCCTATATTCTATAAAAAGGAGGGGAATACTACCCATAAGAGACGTCTTGGAGAGTGTAAATCAAAGTTCATAGCAATAAAGGATCATCTTTTATTTTTGTTTGTCATTTTCTTTAACAAAGTAATATGGTAATGATCAATGGGATGAGTAACTAATCCTCTTAGCCAAGGCCAGAGGAAACTCTACCCAATATACCCTTAATACAATATAGCATAGTATAGCAAGAGTAGTTACTTTATCTTCTTTCATTTTAATGCATATTCTTCTTTTTACGATCCTAGCTTGACAATAGCTTGGATTCGAGGGAGTAAAAAATCTATGGAAACCATCTTGTTTGACCATTATAAGATGGTTTAGAATAGAAAGAAGAGGACATAACCCATTCTTATTAACTTGACCATAGTTGAATAAGGTGGTTTATGGGTAGTTCCCAATCATAAATCTTTTTTATCTTTTGGTGTATTTCATATGCCCGACCAGGGATATGCGATATGGGAACTCGTAATTTACTTTAATTATTTATACTATCTCACAGTTACAATGGGTAGAGTTGAATCTAAGCCTTTGTTCTCAGTCCGACACATACAACTCCTATTTTCTAGTATTTTATTTTCTTTACTTGAAAACAAACAAAACAAACATATTGTTATTGGATAAAATTAGTAGCTCGAAGTATAATTCGCACCACAAGTTTCTTGGGATACGGCCTCGCTTTCTCTTGAACTCAACGGTACGTCATGCACTTGTAAGTCTTTAAGACGTCGATTTTTATATCGATCACTTATCGAATATAAAAATGGGCAATCACCCTAGGAGAGTTCGACATTCGATTTGGGCCCTTGGTAGCTATTAAAAAGGGATGACGGTTATACACAGACAGATCAATTAATATTAGTAGCTCAGGCTTAGGGGTCATATTAGTTACTATAAAAAATGATAAGATAGAGAAAGCCATAAGTGTCAAGTTCCCACAAAGTACTAATGAAGCGGAATACGAAGCCCTTTTTTGTAGAATAGATGCAACATTACCACTGGGAGTGAAGAAATTTCTATCTTTAGGAACTCGCATCAAGTGGTTAACCAACATAGTGGGACGTTCAAGGCCAACGGAAAGATGGCAGAATACATGGATATCTAAAAGCAAAAGATTAACAATTTTAAGAAGGTTAACCTTAAACACAATCACAGGGGCAAGAATTGGCATTCTGAAGCCCTAACTTATTTAGCTTGAATCATCGACGACCGCCTAAGAGTTATCCAAGTTGAGGTCCTCGACCAGCCAAGCATAGTAAAACACATGGCAGAAGTAATGCAAATCGACAATGAGGCCCAAAATGAACAATCTGACCGGAGAAATTGCTTATCAATTTCTTGGGCGAACTCCACATCTTTCTAGCGAACAAGTCGGCCGCTGAAAGTTTTTGTAACAAGGCATGTAAATATGCGATGATAAATAATAAGCTTTTTGTACGAGCCTGTACGCCCCATAACTCATATATATTGTTGGCGAGAGTGTGATGACAATAATCAAAGAAATCCATGAGGGGTTATGTAGAGCACACATAGTGAGTAGGTCCATGGCTGAACAGGTACTAACTTAGGGACATTATTGGAAAACAATGAGATAAGACTTTATGGAATATGCCAAAAAGTACGACAAATGCCAATTCTATCTCCATCTTATCCTCACGCTTGTGATAGACCACAATATAGTCTCGAGCCCATGGCTATTCGCAAAATTGGGACTGGACATAGGCGGGGTGCTCCCCATGGCAAGTGGAGGACATAAATAGCTTTTGGTTACTACAGACTACTTTACCAAGTGGGTAGAAGCAATACCACTCGCTCTTATAACAGAAGAAGAGGCAATCTGCTTTCTTTGGAGGTACGCCATCACAAGGTTTGGGTCCTAGCGGTCCTCATGACAAACAACGGGACTCACTTTGCAGGTAGTAAGGATGCAAATTTCGTGCGACCCTACAACATCAAACTATTGTCATAAAAACCATGGTACCCCCAAAAGAATAGACAGGCTGAGGTAACAACAAAATGATAATTGATGTTATCAGTAAAAGGTTGGATGCCGCTAAAGGCTGATGAGTCGACGAACTACCCCATATTCTTTGGTCCTACCGAACAACTCCCTGACAGTCGACAGCCTTCACTCCGTCTATGATTTCCTTCGAGTCTGAGGTAGTGTTGCCCACCGAGATTTAAGTTCATACAACCAGATATCTTATCATTCAAAGTAAAATTTGCGACCAGCTCCACGCCAAAAACAATAATTTTATTGATGAAATAAATGAGGAGGCCTCCTCCCGAATTCTAAGATACGAAGAGACTCTGAATTGAAATTTTAATAAATGAGTACGCTCACATGATTTCCAAGAGGGGGAATACATGATGAAGAAGGTCTTCCCCACCTCTAAGAATCACAACAAATACTAGAGTAGTTTTTTAACTTAAAATAACATCCCCTATACTGGTGCCGTTTTTAAAGTAAAATGCCATCTCAAATACTGGAGTCATTTTATTGAAATAAAAATGACCTCCTCTATACTGGGGGCACTTTTGAAATAAAGGGCCCTCCAAAATACGGAGTCATTTTTTGAAGTGAAAATGACCCCCCCTATATTGGGGGCGCTTTTTGAAATTAAACGTCCCCTTACATATTGGAATAATTTTTTGAAGTAAAAATGACCTCCCCTATATTGGGGGTGTTTTTGAAGTAAAATGCCCTTCTAAATACTGGTGCCATTTTTTAAAGTGAAAACGATCTCCCATATACTGGGGCATTTTTGAAGTAAATGGCCCCCCAACATACTAGAGTCGGTTTTTAAAGTAAAAATGACATCCCTTATACCAGGGGAATTTTTGAAGTAAAACGCCCTCCCAAATACTAGAGTCGTTTGTTGAAGTAAAAAAGACATCCCCTGTACTAGGGGCATTTTTGAAGTAAAATGCCCCCCAACATACTAGAGTCATTTTTTGAAGTAAAAATAATCTCTCCTACACTAGAATCATTTTTGAAGTAAAATGCCCTCCAATATAATGCAGTCATTTTTTGAAGAAGAAATGACCTCCCCTATTCTAGGGGCGTCTTTGATGTAAAACGTCATTCCATATATTAGAGTCATTTTTTAAAAATAAAAATGATCGCCCCTATACTGGTGGCATTATTGAAATAAAATTTCTTCTCAAATACTAGAGTTGTTTTTTGAAGTAAAATCCCTTACCCTAATATAGGAGCGTTTATGACAAAAAATTACCTCCAACATACTAGAGTTGCTCATTTACAATAAAATGAACAGCAATACTACAACAATATTACTCGAGTGAGCAAAATGAAATGCGCATCAAGGAATTGTGCCCAAATAATTTTATTCATGACATCTGATCCACCAAAATTGCAAATACATCTAGGCAAAACACTCAGGACACCCACATTTCTTCTTAAGCGACTGATAGTCTTTTTCGTAAAGCCCCAGCTTCCCCAAAACCAATGTTAGGAGTTCAAAGTTTCAATAGCAGGAGTTCAACATCATATCACAAAATAAAACGCAAATGCTCCACCCTTCCTGAGCCTCCTCCCAATCACGTTTAGGGAGGGACTCCAAAATGGGGCACGTACGGAATTATGGTGCATTGTCCTGTCCGCCAGTCCCAAAGAGGATTGTGACCAATGATTTAATCACCTGAGCGAGCAGCACTTTTATCTCATCATAGCGGGATTGGGACCGAGGGCTCATTGAACTCATCAGAAAAATAAAAATATTAGTGCCAAATAAATTTAAAACAAAGAGAATGGCCAGTTAGCCCCTTTTATAGCAATATCTTTCCATGCCATCAATAAATATGGTGACAAAACAAAATCAGTACCATCAGTTTCAAGTTAAATGACTTTACTAAGTCAGGCCAGCTCCTTCCTAATATACCTCGATACTTTACAAATCCAATGTATATATTTTTTATTACGTTATTAAAGCGACTAAGTCCAATAGTCTAATGAGGACTAGTAAAAGGTTTTATAGAGGCCATAAATCCTAAGTATATTTTTCTACTATATAGTTAGATTGACCAAGTTCAATAGTCCAATGAGGACTAGTAAAAGGTTTTATGGAGACCACAAATCCCAAGTACATTTTTCCTACAATGCTATCGGAGCGACCAAGTAAAATAGCGTAACGAGGACTAGTAAAAGAGTGGGAACTCAACAAATTCTAAGTTGTTTCTCATTTTCAAAATGGCTTGTCCATTACCAAAGCATTTTACCCAGGATACTTCATCAGGCTCAGCTTATACAAGGTAGCTGGTGATCGCGAAAATCATAATAATAATTTATTATTTCTAGAACGATGGTTGTAACATGCAAACAAAGCCAAATAAATATTACAAGAACCCAGGGCATTGCTATTACCCCCAATCGTAGCTATGCCCACCCGCCTCATCTTTTTTCTTCACATCTTCTAGTGCCATGATACTCTGAATGACCGAATGGCCTGGAAAGGTTTTCACCTGGATACGTAGTACCTGGTACCAAAACCAACGCTTCTTGTGTACCTTTTGTAGCTATTTTGTATGAGTTGCATGGTCCACATACGCACGCACCAGGGGCTTCCTTTCCAAACCCCCGACTACAAAAATACATGCTAGTGTAGAAGTTCATGCATGCGGCAACATTGATCTTATGACAAGTTTGGGATCGGGTTTGCATTATACACCACGCTTGATGAAAGTTCTAAGAATAGAAAATAAAATAAGATTAGGAATGGTGGAGACGGGAACATCTTTTAAAGTGCATTAAGGTATTAACCCCAACATTAATGGTGTTGACTACCATCATATATTAATACACATAGGGAAGACAGAGCAACTTTACCAGTCCACTCCCAACCCCCAATAAAATTCCTTTCAACATCCTTAAAAAAAGAACTAATGCCAACTGTCCAACGATGACTACTTAAAGAGTTTGTGAGAGATCCAAAAAATCCCAAGTAAATTTCTTGTTAGGTTGTAATAACGGTCAAGATAAATAGCCGACTAAGGACTACTTAACGAGGCAGAACTCTAAAAACTCCCAAGTATATTTCTTGTTAGGTCGTAATAAAGACCAAGTTAAATAGTCCAACAAGGACTAGTAAAGGGGATGATGAGAACTCCAAAATCCCATGTATATTTCAAGATTTGATCGTAGGAATGAACAAGAAATATAGTCTAACAAGGGCAAGGAACAAGCACATATCATCTTATAACAAAATGTATCAACTTAGCATAAATAGATCCAAAGAACAAATTACCACAGTTTACAATTCCTAGTGGTGCGAACAATTTTAACTAAATGTTAAAACATAGCCACTACGGATTCTACAAAAAGCTTATAGACAATATAGCTACGGGGCATGACACATTTATGCAGTAGCAACAACATCCTTGGCAGTAACCTTTGCATCTTCCAGGGTAGTGATATCCTTTTTAAATCCCGCAAGAACAGGACCTCACCGACCGGAGTACCCGAGATGACACAGCTCGAGACATCTTAAGTTAAATGCAGGGTAAGCAATGGGGGAGCAATCATTGTAACCTACCAGTTGGTGGACAAAAAAAACTCTTTTTCAGTATTGACCAAGTTGTCGTTCACCTCCTTTTCCTGCCCCAGACTCTTCACATGAAAGCTGGCGATATATTTCTTCAGGCTGCTATTATAACAAGCAAGATTCTTGTAGCATTGAATGGCGACTTCCAGCATCGGCGTGTACTGCAAACGATAATAGAAATAATTTATTAAAGCATGAACAAATCATTTTCATACACAATAAATGTAACTGCAGGCCGTTATAGCCAAGATCTTTACCTGAACTGTAGTGGCGGCCGCAGCGCACTGAACGTGGGGATAGGGATGGTATCGGTTAAGTGAGGCTTCTCTATGTCTAATAGGGTATGCTCTGAACCTCTCCCTCCGGCAAGCCACCTGAGAACAACTTACCACTACCCATTGAGTGGTCCGTCACTTCGATAAAAGAGTGAGATTAAAGCTCTCACTCCTTCCCCCACAAATCTTCTAACTCCTCGTCAATAAGGTGCTGGTACAAAGAATTATGATGCTTGGCGCTCGGGATATCCTTCTTTGTGTGGATGCAGCAAGCACCCTTCAGCCCAACACTCATACCAAAAATAAGGGGAAGAGATTGTAAGGCAATGGCGGAGTCCCTCCCCTTCATAGCAAGAAAATGAGGCTCCATTTTAACAGTCTTTGTACAGAGATAGTGCTGCTTGCGGCAAGTCCACGTGGCTTGTTCTACTTTGCTGGTGACCAGTACCTATTAGCGTCAAACTTCCCATAAAAAATCCTTGTAAGAACGTGGCACTCTCTCTTTCGCAGGCTTAACCAACGAAGACGAGGGATCTTGTAAGTGATCCCTGCATGAGTAACTCCTGCGAAGAGCATATAAACCATCAAACCTCATATAAATAACAATAGCCTATGAAAATATGATAACATAAAATATACACTTAATGTTAAAAATGTTGTGACGGAGATGACGATTGGGACCGTCGTCAAAAATTAAATGCACTGATTTCCAGAATAGGGTAATGACACAAAAGTTTACCACCGGTAGGCAAGTTAAAAATATTTGGCTTGCCTGCCTTGCAGGATACATAATACCAATGCATCCACTCAAGAGTATAAGTACGCATGACCTTCTAAACTTTGGGTTTAGCCTCCCCCTTCTTATCAGGAGTCCTCTTAGCCATAACTCCTGCCAGTAGTGCAATTGGTAAGTTAAAATACCAAACCGAACCTAAACCAAGCCAAACAAAATTGTTTTGGATTCCTATTTCTTGAAACCGAAAATCAAAATGACGAAAACCAAAAAATACTATTTTTGTATGGTTAACTTTTGTATGATAGTCTTTTAAACAGAAAAAAATAAAAAATAAAATACCAAACTACATAAATACCAAAACCATTGGAGATGATAAACTTGGAACTTCAAACTCATGACATGGTTTTGTATATTCATAGGATCTCCATTATCATATTACGCCATATCCCATATTAAAGATCACCTTTAGTATATAAAATCTCCTTATGATATATTATATTCCAGCTAATCATTATAACTTGGAATGACTTCTGAAATTTTTCTTTCTTAATAGATATTACAATATAATACGATTATAACAAAACCGCTAAAATTTGGGAATATCGAAAATATCAAAAATGTATATACCAATACCTAAACCATAAAATATACCAAAAATTACCGAAATTATGATATTTCAAAAAAATGGCAAATTCCAAAAAATTGATGGTTTGGCTTTGGTTTATATACTTTATAAACTGAATGGTTATGTTTTGGTTTTGTTATTACCTTTGAAGTTTCAGTTTTGGTATTAGTGTAGTAGCCTACACGTAGCCTTCAACAGACAGTCGAAGTCCATTTCATAGCCTACTCGAATGTATCTAAGCCCACTCAATCTCTAAAACAGACTCCTCGGATATCCCCCGAAGACGAAGCTTCGACATCAGACAAAGCTTCCGGAACGGATTAACATACTGTAGCAGAAACCCTTCGACCATACTAACACACGATAAAAGCAAGATAAGATAGACAACCACCTCATCAGATTAGATGGCGCATAGATTGGCCCGTACTGCAAAAGTGACAGGTCCAACCACCGCGCCATTCAGATATATCACCAATAAAAGTTGTAGTGACAGAGCCGACATAACCAGGGCCCATAACTCGCTGGGATTTCCTGACAGTAATCATGTAATCCTGACCCACACTTGGTGACTAAGCTCCCAGTATCTCTACAAATAGTGGAGAGGGGAAACCAAGTGAGGGATAGAAAAATCATCTCTAACCCCTTGCATTTTACCTTCGACCGCCCTGATACTCTGTTATTTACTCTTCAGTAATACAATCTGTCTTACAAATCCTCATCAGAGGTCACAGAGAGTCACATTCAGGCCTCTACGTATGTATTTATTTATAGTAAGTTCTTACATTAGGCTAATTGCTTGCACCCTTTGATTGATGATTGATTATACGTTGTGAGAACCTATTTCACCTCCAAACGAAGTTAGTTCCCTACAATTGGCTCCGTCTGTGCTTCCCACACCACCTATCTCCCTTCCTTTTTTCTCCCCTCTTTTTGTTTTCTACTTCAGCAGATTACCCTCAATGGTACCCATACGCCGTTCCAACTCAATCTGGGAAGGAAACTCCATTGATGGAGTAGCTGCCCAAATAGCCTTGTTATCCCAACAAGTCGGTTAGGCAGAGAAGCGCCACCAGAATCAACTAAACCAGGAGCGAGATAACCACCGCTTGGCACTGGAAACTGAACGGAATCGCCGCTTGGATGATGAAAACAGACAGAACAAAGCAATCGATGAATTATGCAACACCGTCCGAGATCTATAGAGATTACAACCATAGGAACCTGCTCGCTCTTCCCAGGAACCAGAACCATTGCGCGTCTTTGCTCGTGCCCGCCTAGGACCTTTACCAAACCTCGAGATACCCCATGTTCACACCGGTACCGAAGGTTTTCCCCGTATTATTCCCCCAACTGGCACCATTCACCTCGGGATTCACCCCACAGAAGAATCTTCTAACTCAATCCTCCCCTCCTTCAGATACCCCAGACGTCGTCCTGCTCGGGAACAACTCGGTGAACGCAGTGCTGATTTAATATCACACACTCGACCTCACAACCTTCGAATCCATCAATCTTCCCCACATCCTGCTTATGTTACACAACAGGACTTCGACCATAAAATACAACCCGTCATCCGCGTTAGCACGAGCTCAGCCACAAACTCCTGTAACCACCTCAATAACCCGATCTGCCCCAAAATTTTGGCTATCGAAATACCTTCCAACTTTCGTGCCCCCAAACTCAGCAAATACCGTAACACTGACCCCAAATCCCGTATCCTCGAATTCCAAAACTCCCTGAGCCTCTACTTTACGCTGACTACCTATAATGTTGCCTTTTCCAGTTCTGTACTACCACAGAAACACTCTCTTTATACCTTGCTACCACAGAAACCACTCTCAGTTCCGTGCTCATTCAACTTAATTCTAACATCGAAAAACCTATATATTTCATCAGCAAAACCCAAACCCCCGGAGAAAGTCGATATTCCAAACTTGAGCGTCTACTCCACACACTTGTCTATTCAGCCAGTAAGCTCAAAGCATATTTTCAGGCTCATCCCATCCGCGTTATTACCAGTTATCCCCTTTGAGAGGTACTTAGTAAAAAAGAAAAATCCAGACGAGTGGAACAGTAGTCCTTATACCTTGGCGAACACAACATTACCTTCGAGAAGCAAATATCCCAAAAAGGATAAGCAGTAGCAGACTTTTTAGCTGACTTCCCGGTCGAAGATGCCGACTGGGAAGAACACGAAAATGATTTATCAGAAGATCAACCCAAAATAGAAGATCCCTAGGACCTCTCACTGGCTGGCATCTATTCACAGACAGATCAGCAAAACCTAATGGCTATGGAATTTGTATTGTCTTGGTAACACCCACTAATGACCCACCCTCCTAGATGATCCCAAAGCCAAACGGTCCTTGGTAGAAAACTGCCGCAGATACACTATACACAAAAACCAATTACATCAAAAATCCCCAAATGACGTCCTCCTTCGATGCATATCCCAAGCTGAAGCCTCTCAAACCTTAGCCGAACTTCATGAAGGAACCTCTGGTGCTCATACTGCTGGCCATTCTATTGCCCTTCGAGCAGTTACCCAAGGATTATTTTGGCCCGATATGAAAAAACAAGCATCAGACTACGCAAAACACTGTGAAAAATGCCAGTGTCACGCCCATGACATCCATTTCCCTCTTAAGACCTCCACTTCAGTCAAGTTTCTTAGCCATTCAAACGATGGGCCATCGATCTCATTGGTCCCATCCCAAAAGCCTCGGGTTATAGAAAAAACATCCTTGTCTCAACCGATTACTTCACAAAATGGGTCGAAACGTTACCTCTATGCCGAACCAGAGAAGAGGAAGTTATCAATTTTTTATGAGAAAATATCATCACTCGCTTTGGCTGTCCCCAGATGATTCGATGCGACATTGGTCCCCAATTTCTTTGGCACCAAAGTAAGAAACTTCTTCAAAAAGCAGAACATCATCCTCTCACCTTCCACACCATACTATCCCAAGGACAACGGTCAAGTCAAAGCAATTAGCAAAACCATCGTCGATGGCCTTAAGAAGAGAGTCGATGCAAAGAAAGGACGATGGGTTCAAGAGTTACAACACGTCCTCTAGGTCTATCGCGCAACCCCAAGGAAATTTATAGGATGCACCCCCTTCCTCCTAACATATGGAAATGAAGTTGTATTACCAACTCAATTCGACGTACCTACTCGAGACCCTAACGTCCCAAACGAAGATAATGAGTTCGAACTTGCATGCAACATGTTATGGATCGATGAAACAATAGATCGAGCTATTTCCAACTTTGGCCGGTATCACACATCACTTCTGAAATCTTACAACAAAAGAGTTCGACCACGGAGTTTCAGTATTGGAGATCTAGTACTTTGACGTGCCAATCAATCTTCAAAACCTTGAAACGCCGACAACTTAGCAGAATCTTTGGAAGGACTATATGTTGTCTGCGATAAAATAGATAAGGGTTCTTATTACTTAATGACAGAAGAAGAAGAGCCTCTACCAAACCCCTGGAATACAATGCAGCTCATCTCCTATAACAGGCCATATCTCCAACCATGTACAACTGATGTAATCCCGAAAATTGAAGAAAAAAGTTTTTCAACCCTTACTCTATCTCCAGTTTTATTTTGAATTTATTGACTTAACACAGGTATCATGTCATCCTTTGACCCGACAGATATTTGAGGGTAATCTTGAGATTTTTCAAGCTCCAAACTTTCAGCAAACTCGAGCGGCATGAATGGTCGAAAGGCCAGACCCGTAGGGATAAATTTAGGGTGATCAGATATTGCTTCACTGTTGCTTCGGCCTTCGAAGTCCAGTCCATTTCCTGATTGACCCTAGGTATCATGTCCACCCACGCCCTACTGATACTTGGGGGCGACCTTGAATTGCTCAAGTCTCTAATTTCGAGCAAACTCGAGGGGCAAGGATGGTCGAAAGATCGGAGCCTCGGGGATATATTGGGGGCGAGCAGATATATTTTCTCCAGGCTCTGAAACTGTCGAAGTCCTGTCCTTTTCTTGGTTTACCCCAGGCATCATGTCCACCCTCGTCCTGACTGGTACTTAGGGGCGACCTTGAATTTATCAAGTTTCTAACATTTGAACAGACTCGAGGAGCAAGGATGGTCAAAAGACCGGACCCTCGGGAATGCATTGGAGACGACCAGATATTGCTTCGCTGAGGCTTTGGCCTTCGAAGTCTAGTAAATTTTCGGGTTTTTTCAAGGCATCACGTACCCTCGGCCCTGTTGATACTCGGAGGTGACCTGGAAATTATTCTAAATTTAAACATCGTTGTGGCTTCCCCCTTCGAGGTCCAGTAAAACATTCAGAGTTTGATCTATATATCTTCGACACTGCTCAGGCTTCGATCACACTATAGTCACTCAAACAGATCCATTTTTTACTGAAACTGTATACAAAAATGCTATCTGCAATACTTTCAAATGCAGAGCACAGTCAACATATTATCCATCAGAGGAACAGCTGCAGTATAATTCAAAGACCAATCATCAAGAGTCCAAAACAAGCAACATCAACAGATTGTGTATTCTAATTCCAATATTTCAAGGTCAAAGCACGATTACACAATCCATCAGCAAATCAGAAATCAAATCAAAAGTTTGGAATTAGTATGTTCAGAAAATACTCATCAATATGTTCAGCATCAACTTCTGAAGTTCAACAGATAACAAAAGCACAAAAAACCTACCAAATTCAGCGACCAAATGAAAACAACAACATCGTTCATGATATTACAACTCAACATTATAATCAGCAGAGGAAGACATGTAACCCCAACCCCATATACCACATATCGGCGCAGTTATGCCTTTTTTCTATAGAGATCCCCCTGCAACTTCATTCGAACCTTCGGCGTCCAAACCATCAATTGTTCTACCAATGCGTGCTCCAACAATCGAAGTATCTGTACCACACCTAATACTTCCAACTGCCTCTTCAGCAATGTTTGCCTCTCTTCCCTACATCTGCAAATCTTCCCCTTCAGCGAGTTCTGGAGACACAGGATAAGGTTTCAATGCCTCGGGGTCATAACCCCTATCATCTATAATGCTTTTTAACTTAACGTTCACCTTGCATTTTCCATCATACTACTGCTGAAAACTTACCTTTTGTTCCGCTTTCTCCCTCTTATATGCCATAAGCTTTGTAGACCACTCTCGCTCAAACCTCGACATCTGCAGCTCGAGCCTCTCGTCATAAGAGTCGGTATGCACCCCCAGATCTAGTTTTAACTTTATGACGTCAGACACCAGTGATGCCTCTTTCCCACGAGAAAGATTCAGATTGCCCTTTGCTTGTTTCAATTTTGCCTTTACTGACTTCATTGCCTTACTGTAAGTTTGTACCCAAGCATCCGTCTGCAAAATTTTTTAAGAAATCAGTGCAACTCGAAACTCAAAGATTTTTTAAGAAATCTTAAAATACCACAACTGCAAGCCGCAAATAGTTACCTAAAACATGTGCTTCTTTATTGCCTTCGAAGCCTTGTCTGGATCATCTTCCCAGAGCTTGACCATCAAAGCCTACTTTACCACAGCCTGCTCCTATCGTTCAGCCTCTGTCATCTCTTCATCTTCCTTATGCGTTGGCCTGCCTTTTATTCCTACACCTTCGGGGCTTCGGGAGCTGACTGTCCCTTCCCCTACTCAGTCTGAGTTGCTGCCGGCCTCGGCCTCAACTTCGATGCATCTCCTGCCACTTTGGGTACTGGTGCTGCGTGCTTCGATCCCCTACGCGATCTCGGTTCAAACTGGTAGTTCCTAGGTAACTCTTCCCCTCCCATCTCTTTTTTCCCCTTTGAAATACCTTCACCTCTTTTTCTCTTTGGTAGCTTCGGCATAGCGGGTACATCTCAAAATAGGGAATCCTCCTTCTTCCTCTTTTGCCTTATGATCTTGAGACTGTCAAACACATAATTTACCTAGTCTTCTCTAGCTTCTAGAAGAGTATCAATATAATTTACCGGATTATCCCAAGACGAACTCTTCGGACCTGCAGATCAAAACAAGAACACAGTTATCACTTATTTCAGATACACATAAACAACAACCCTTTGACAGTAAAATTACTTTCGTTATATACCCTATGATATAATTTATATGGGTCATCCTTGTCTACATTCTCATAGATACCCCTTACTATCAGTAAATCTTTATTCCATCCCCGGGTTCTGACTAGCTTTCCTCGAATAAAAAGATATAATGTCAAACCACTTAATCAAACTTCGACCCTCACTAGCCAGTTTTACATTCATCCCCTCTACAACCCTAATCATCTTTTAAAAATTACCGTTCATTTGCACCGGAGCCTCCCCCGTAACACTTAGATACGCCCCAACCATCGGGAGTTTTAATTTGGTGGCAAACCGACCTAATTTAATCTTATCTTTAGCTAAAATTGTACCTTCGACCCTATCAAACTTAGTCGAATCCTCACTATCTTCACTCTGTACCTTATCTCCCTCTCCACCACCAGAAGGCCCTACATTACCCCCCTCCCCCCATACTGTTTCCTGTTCATCACTATCTTCAGTCACTATCGTCCTTCGACGTCTCGAAACCAGAACCTCCTCAGCCGGTAGAACCATAGACAATGAAGCCTCGGTTATAATATCTAACACTTCTACATCACTACCCTCATCCATTGGGGATCGACTAGAAATACTTGTATCGAATTCTTCGACCTTCATATCAATCAGTTTCCATCTTGAAGCTTGATAGTTATGCATTTTAGCCTACAGAAGATGAGGCACGCAATTAGATCGATAAACTCGAAAATTCCGTGTTTACACACCCTATCCCGTCTATCCCCTCCTGATATCCATCACAACCATAATCTTAGACCTAATACCTCCTCCAAAATTCCCCAAACCCCAGAATGGATCAAAACCCAGATCCCTCAAGTCTCTTTGCCCTTGAAAATAATCTCTAAACACCAAACACAGACTGGAGTACCTACATTCTCAAAAGTAAAAAAAAATAAAGTACAAGCAGCAGAGATCAAGTGACATGCCGGTGGTTAGCTGCAGTACCCTCGAATCAGCAAGACCAAACCAACAAGAACTCCAAAGTTCAAAATGACGCACGTTCCCTTCTCTCCACTCTTTGATTCTCACAGTAAAATAGTGCAGTAATTACTCTTCTCCTTATATATCTTTCAAAAAATCAAAAATAGCCTCAATTTTCTAACCACTATCATTACCACGACCCCACTACCCGACTTTTCGGCTACAATGTGTTTTGACCAATATACCCCTTGTACTTCTCACGTGCGAACAATACCCTCACTATTAACTGCCTGCAAAAGCCGAAGCTTCTCGAACCTTCTTTTCTCCCACTCGAAGCTAAACAGCCAAGTCCAAACATTCACATCATAACCTTTTTCTGTCATACGAGAAAAACATCATCATTACTTTTTTCTCACTACCCCAAGCGCCCATAGCAGTCTGACTGACCACCTGTCCGGACTGTCAGAACGGCTAGTCAAATCCAGTATAACCGTCGACACAATCCCCAAACTCGAGTACTCTACAATTTTACGTCTCGAACAATCCGCGGCAGAAAGCCTCAAAAAAACTCATCTAATATATCGACCGTCGACATCCAACACTTCCCTTAACTCAAAAGTTTTAACCCTTCGACTGAATACAGCCATAAAATTTGACCATTTAAAAATCTCATGCTTACAGATAAAGTTTTCAACTTCGACACAGCTTACCTTTCACTTCGACAAATTCATTTTTATCTTCGAAAATCACAAACAATACACTTCGACAACTGTATCATCCATTCCATACTTTAAATTACAATTCAGATTATATTACTATTACCCACAGTTCGACAAAGCAAGTTATCAACAAAAACCATTTTCATTCAGCAACTAAGACAACATTATAGGCTTCATACAAAAAAATGAGAGAAGAGAAAAGGAGGAAGAAAATAGGAAAGCAACAACAAGAAAGCTTTCAAAAGAGACCCCTATTTGTTGGCGGGTTGCTTCTCTTCAACAATGGCCGCTGCATCTTCATCTTCCTGGTCTACTATATCCTCCGCGAAGCCTTTGAGAAGAGATAGCCAATGGCCAGGAAATTGCCCCATCATCTGTACTATTCCCCACCAGTACACGAAGGGCATGTCATAGAGTGGTGCCCCAGGTTCAGCTCAAAAAGGTCAGGCATTTCAGCATCAATATCCTCTTCTATTCTGAACCGCCGTTGAAGACCCAACAAGGCCTCCTGGATCCTCCTGGCCCTCACCGCCGCTTGATTTCCTTGAACTGGTACGCTTTCAGCCATGTTGATCAGGAAACAAAGTAGTAGATGGAGAGAAAGTTGAAGGACAGATGAAGAAATTTCCTCTAACCTATCCCCTTTTATACCTACAAACCCACCACAAGTTTCTCTCTTCCCTAACCGAATTAATGGCAACCTTCAATTTCCAACCTCAAAAAGTCAGCAAGTAAGCTTTCCAACATCCCAGATGTAACTGATCCATGGGTACCTGCATTTAAACCTCATTCTCAAGGACGCCTAGTCGAGCATACCTCCAGCGTCGAGCATTCGATCATCATTACCTTCGAGCATATCATTATAACTCGCACCTATAAGAGTATTCGTCTAGATTATCTATCAGATACAGCAATACAAGTATGCTGAAAATAGTTCGTCCATTCCAAACACCCGATCATACAAACAAATTACATTTCTACAACTACACCAAAAAAAAACCCTCCCCCATAGCAAAACAAAAGCCTTCAAAAGTATAAAATATTCGCCACATCAACCTGAATCCCCTTTCATGGAAATGCCGCATTTTGCTCCTCGATGATCTCTTCCGCACAAACGAGATTTTTGGCAAGAGTCGCCAGAAAGAGTTAGTGCCTCTCAGCAGTCGTAAAATGAAGCCTCAGCTGCTCCCACAGATAGGCATATAAGGCTCACCATTGATAAATTCCTCAGGTCCTACCCCCATATGGTCTGGCATGTCCCAGTTCAGATCATGCTGCCCAAAAATCTTCATATACAGTTCCGCCATCTTCCGCCCCACTCGATAGTCGCGAGGGAAGCCCATCCTCTTCTGGTAACGCGTGTTAGACATGGAATCCATTAAGATGTTCATAATATTAAGAAAGAGCAGAAGACTATTGCAAATGGAAGAGGATGTAGTATACCTCCACAATAGCCACTACTTATAGCCTTCAATACATTTATTACCCTATAACAACCCACATCTCTTAAAAATCCTCTTTAATTACCTACCCAGAAGCCAATAGTCAAACAGCTCAAATTCCAAGTCCAAACAGTTTTCTCAACAAATACCTCTCCACCAGGCTTCGAGACCTTTACTGAGAGGGGGTGAATATAGTAGCCTGCTCGTAGCCTTCGACAGGAAGTCAAAACCCACTTCATAGCCTACTCAAATATATTAAAGCCCACTCAATCTTTAAAACAGACTCCCCGGAGATCCCCCAAAGAAAAAGCTTCGACATCAGACAAAGTTTCGCGAACAAATTAACATACTACAGCCAAAACCCTTCGACCTTACTAACACACGATCGAAGAAAGTTAAGACAAACAACCACCTCACCAGATTAGGTGGCGCATTAATTGGCCCGTGCAGCTACAGTGACAGGTCCATCCACCACGCCGTTCTGAGACATCACCAATAAATGGTGCAGTGACAAAACTAACATGACCGGCACCCATAACTCGCCAGGATTTCCTGATAGAAATCAAGTAATCCTGACCCTCACATTGTGACTCAGTTCCCTGTATCTCTATAAGCAGGTGAGAGGGGGAAACCAAGTAGGGGTTAGAAAAATCATCTCTAACCCCTCGTATTTTACCTTCGACTACCCAGACACTCTGTACTCGAACCCTATTATTTACTCCTCAGTAATACAATCAGTCATAAAATTCCTCATCAGAGGTCGTAGAGAGTCACATTCGGGCCTCTACGCAAGTACTTGATTATAGTTAGTTCTTACATTAGGCTAATTACTTGCAGTCTTTGATTGAAGATTGATTCTGCATTGTGAGAACCTACTTCACCTCCAAACGAAGTTAGTTCCCTACAATTAGTATTTGCAAAATACCAATCCAAACCAACCAATACCCACCCCTACATCCTGCCCTCGCCTTCGCCGATCTAAGGTTTTGGCGTCCCTCGGGATACACTCTTGAACAAGTATGAGTCCCACGAGGTAACGGTATGGGCTCGTCTGAAGCACCTACTCCCTCACCCTCATTCACAGGATCCATGAGGACCATATCCCATGGTCAAAGACAACATTTAGTCTTATGCGCCACCATAAAATTTGTTCAACCCACATTATAACAAGGTGGTACAAACTGGTTAATAAAGTAACAATCAGTCCTTACTCTATAAGAATTCCTATTCATCTAACAAGGTGCTCGTCCAAACAAGTTTAAAAATTACTTTGTGAGGTCGTCTAAAGGGAACCGTAGACCAGCATCAGACATCCCAAAGTAGCAGATATGGCAATCAAATGAAATATACTCGTTACTCTCACTCACCCTTGCACGCTCATTAACAACGTCAAAATATTTCATACTTATTTTATCAGTCTTATACTCGGTTAAAGGCGTGGGTAGCCTTTACCCCGCTAGAGTAAGGCGAAAAGCGTCCTGAATCACCCCTAGCACGACTACTAATAGTTGCCTTGTGGGATAAATCCCCTAACACCCTTCACATGGCATAAAATCCATGCGAGACTCTGCTCTTAATCACACGGGGCCGAAGTGCCTGCCTCGTGGTTGTGACAACCTCCTCAGTCCGGGGGAGCAATACAGGGAGATTTTTTGGGCAACCCTTTCATCGTTGACTCAGCTCAAGATAAATGCATTTAACATAACGAAGACTTAAAAACTCTTCTAAGTCAAGGGCATACAGACTCGTGTTAGTCGAGCGGTCGTCCCTGCACGAGCTAGGTATAGCGGTTTAACTCAACTCAAAGAAAATACAAACAATTACTATATATTAAAGTAGGGCAACCTCTGGGACCCATCATCATAAAGGCACCTCTCGTTTGAATACGGCCGCCTTACCAACTATGGTCTAAGCAAAATCAAAGTAAAACACAACCTAAACTTAACCAGTATTTGTACTAGTTTAACATACTCACTACAAAGGAAGCCTACCACGAAACTTTAAACCTCTACATACTATGGAAACAAAACAATAACAATTAATGTGAATCTGAAGCATAAAGTATGAGAAAGGGCAAACAACAGGAATCGAACTATTTCACAGCATGGCAATAACAAAGAACAAAGAAGTGCAATAGAGTTCAAAGATGAAAAAAGAAAAAAAAAAAGAAAAACCAAAGTGATCTCAAAAACATAAACCTCTTTTTTATAGGGAGACACAACGAAAGGGCAGTTTAAACAACAATAGGACCCACTATAATTGGGATACACGTCGCCCAATTATTACGGTAGTAACTGCACGCCACATAAATTAAAGAAGTATTAATTATTTTATTTATTTTCCTAATACATAGACAATAATGGTGGCTCACAACTTTCAATACAACGGTTAGAAACATTGGAATTTAAGAAAATGACCACGCATCTAGCAGAACAAGGTAATGTTCTCGTGCCTAAATGATAAGACAAACAAATAAATATTATCTTTACTCTCCCTCGCCACAAGCAAGAACTGAGGGGGGGCGGGGGCTATTGTAATAGCATACTCCAGCTAACCACGAGGCTCAAAGGTCATTGGATGACCTTCCCACTGATCGAGGAGCATGTCTTAGGGGAAGCTCTCTTAATGACCTATGAGTCATGACGAAAGTAATTCATACCGACGAATACTTTATTCCATGTCCACGTGGAAATATAAAGCCTAGGACACCAGAGGGGTATCCTACAAATTATATACATCACGTGAACATTTACACTTCTACGTCAAGATCCTCCATATAAATAAAGAGAGAAGGTAACAAATGAAGGGAACTTTTTTCAAGAACCTCCTCTTCCATATACTAGACTAGAAGAATTCTAGAAGAGGAAGGAGAAGAGACACAGAGAGCCGAGTCAAATCATTATCATTGATCAGCAAAAGTTTGGTATGGGACAAACCCGTCGCTATAAAGTGAAGATTCTGCGGCAACTATTTTATGCCATTTTTTGTTTCTTATTTATGACTGCTAGTTTCGTTGCAAATTAATGTAATGGTAATTTTTGTCACTTAATCTTTTGGATCGCCAATTATTGCGACGGTAACTTCCGTCGCTAATAATTATGCGTTACCATTTATTGTAATGGTAATATTTGTCGCTAAATTTTTCGCATCACCATCGGTTGTAACGATAACATTCATTGCTATATTTTTTACATTGCAAATAATTGTAACGGTAACATTCGTTACAAATTTTTTGCGTTGCCATCTATTGCGACAATAACTTTCGTTGCTATTTTTTTTGCAACACAAATTTTTACGGCATTATGATTTTGTCACCCAAAAATGTTTATGACACTTGTATATGCTTCAAATAAGCATCATAAAAAAATTAATCTTGCAAATAAATTTGAAATGTAATTTAAATTACAAAAGTGAAGTCCAAGCCATATTTAAATAAACATTTTACAATATTTGTCTCATGGAACTCTAAAGCACTCATGCTCGATCCTTTATTTATCAGGTCTGATTTGCTTATTTGTCCATCTTCCGATAGTCATATCCTCATAGATTCTTCCCCAATAGTTCTTTTTATATAGACCATGCACACAAAGTTGATAAATAACCGCCAAAGTAAAGAGAATTACTTGGTAAAATTTCATATAATTGTACGCATCTCTTAATAATGTCTCCTGCATAAACACCAAGAAAGGCATTCAAGGAAGTCTACTATTTTATATTCATAGTAAAAATATTGATAAGAATGTCATAAGAAGAAGTCTACAAAGTCGATAATTATATGTCCACTCTATCAATTCTAATTTTCAAAAAGTGTGTTATTAACTAAGTTCAAACATATCTTAAAAGTAAATAATATTTATCTGGATATTACCAGCAGATGTCACGCTGGAAGCCCTATCAAAAAAATTATATATTTGGAGTTCTTGCTCTGCTCCAATAATGAGAGTGAGCTAGAACTTCATTATTTCATTACTGCTTGATACTCTCTCAACTGACTCACCTTGGTACTATGAAAACAATAGCACTAGGCAATCAATACAACTTTAAAACCAAATAATAATCTTCTAGCTAATGGAATCAGCTACTTGCATACCTTATTTGATTGCAGGAAGTATTGATCATAACTATGACTTCCACAACTCCAAACTGTAGTATTTTCAATTTGGGTAACATCTTTTAAATAGAATCCTTCCTCCTTCAGGAACAAAAAATATTCCTCAACTTCAAGAATCTCTTTAATACTATTTGCTTGTTCACATAAGTTATCAAGCTTTTCCAGTAAATATTGAAGTAAAAATATCCAAGAAAGATATTCAGTAGATGTCTACAAAGTTGATAATAATGTGTCCAATATCTGACTACCAAAACTCTGCACTCTCATTCCATCCTCAGCCATCCATAAGTAATATGGGTCTTTAGCGATATGTTTTTTAAAATTCATCTGAAGTTGGATCTTCAATCCAGCGCACAAGCACCCAAAACAATTATCTTAAAAATGATTAACAATATTTAAGTGGCAGGCAAAAAAATACTAGGTAGAAATTTGATTATGTAAAGAACTACCTCTGTCTTAAGTTCTCGTGAAATCCTGTTGTCTTGGATCCCCGTAATGTATAAGATGAATGTTAAGAATAGAGGTTTCTACTCTCTCTTCTATGCAAAGAATGATACGGGGAATATGCCAAGCAAGTAAACAATCAAACAAAGAGCAATTAACGAAGGCAAGTATTTCCTAGAGGAGGGAATTTGAAAACCCCAGATGAAAAACAACTCCCCGTGAACAATCCACTACGATCAAATTGGTTACACACGATCTTCTCCAAGCTTCCTTAGGCTTTGTAATAGAATCTCTCAAGCCCAAGTTATCGAGAATTAAACTCATAGAAGATTAAGCTAACGAATAACCTGAGTCTCCCTTATATACTTGGGAGACTTATTACAAATAAAACCGATCTCGAGGTAATCTCAACGTCATAAACAAACTTCTAGAACTAGCATACGTGGTTATCGTTTCAACAACTCTAAGCTCGCTCGAATGACTTCGATGGAACCAAGTTTCTAGCCCTATGAATATGCATCTCATTCTAACGACATCTTGTCTTGTTCGAACGACTTTGACGTCTCACTCGAATGACATCCAATCTCATTCGAACGACTTTGACAGAACTATGTTTCCAACCTAGAAAATAAGCATTCGTTCGAACGACTATATAGTCCATTTGAACGACCATTAATTTGACTTCACCCTTAGCAATCTCCCACTTGAAATTGAAACTATCATAGCCCATCTCCAGATCTCGAAATGAATTGCTCGCATTACCCGAACCTTCAATCATAAAGACCCATAGAAGTTGTACAAGTCGTCAACTTCTGAAAAGTAACTGCCTTCGTAAATATTTCGGCTAGATTCACATCAATATGAATCTTTAAAAGCTTCAACACACCGTCCTCGAGGAGCGAGGGAATATAATAATATAATAATATCAATATGCTTGGTCCTAGAGTTAAAAGCCAAATTCTTCACTAAGTGCATAGTGCTTTGACTATCACTATACAACTTAAGGGAATATTGTTCTTTACCAAGGTCTTTCATTAACCCTTTAAGACAAACCATATCCTTGTAAGCTTTTGTAGCATCAACATATTCTGCCTCCGATGTAAACAAAGCTACAATCTTCTATAGCCTAGAAACCCATTTAACTGTACCGATTCCCAATATAAATACAAAACCACTAGTGTTCTTCTGCCTATAAATGTCACCTGACATATCAAAATCAGCAAAACTTGTAAGCATATCTCAGAACCCCCATAATATAATGCCATATCTTGAGTCCCCTTTAGATACCTAAGTATCCATTTCACAGCTCTCCAATGATCCTTGCCTGAATTACTTATATACCTACTAACAACTCCCACTGCTTAGGCAATATCCAGTCTCCTTCAAATTATAGCGTACATAAGACAGCCAACTGCAGATTGATAAGGAACCTTCCGCATCTCATCACGATTCTTCTGCGCCTTAGACAATACTCCATTGATAGTTTAAAGTGACCACCCAATGGTATACTAACAACCTTAGAACCATCCATGTTAAACTGCTTAAGTACTTTGTTGATGTACTCAGCTTGAGATAACTTTAATTCTTGCCACTTTCTCTCTCATGTAAAATGCATACCAAGGACTTATTTTATAGCACCCAAGTCCTCCATAGAAAACTCCAGGGATAATTGTTCTTTCAACATGATAATCTCTCTCATGTCGGTAATTGTTACAAACATATCATTTACATATAGAAGCAGGATGATCTATGAGTTCCCCATATTTTTGATAAAATAACTGTGATCCACATTATTTTTCGAATAATCATTTTCGGACATGAATTGTTATAATTTCAAATACTACTACCTCGGCGGTTGCTTCAAACCATATAAGCTCTTCGTGATCCTATAAACAAGATCTTCATTCCCTTTAACTAAATACCCTCCTGGCTGCTTCATATAAATTTCTTCATCATGGTTGCCGTGATGAAATACTATCTTGACATCAAGCTGCTCAGGATGTAAATATTAAACTGCAACTATATTTATCACAACCGGAATAGTAGACATCTTCGTAATAGGAGCAAAGATCTCATTAAAATTAATGTATTCTTTCTGCTAAAATCCCTTCACCGCGAGTCTATCCTTGAATCTCCTTAAACTGTCAAATTCCAGTTTTAGTCTATATACCCACTTGTTGTACAATGCTCTCTTCCCATCCGGTAACCGAACTAAATCTTATGTCTGATTTACTGATAATGACTGTATCTCATCATCTATAGCAAGCTCCTATTTGCTCCTGGTTTCCACATCAAAATGCTCCTTGTAACTTTCTGCCTTACCACAATCTGTAACTAACAAGTGCTAAAAGGAGTCAGCGTACCTAGCCAGAACTCATGCAATTCCCGGCTCCTTTTGAAGTGTAATTGGAATATCAAGATCGGTAGGTTCCCCGTCTTGATCTGGTGTATCGGACTCAACCATGACTTCTTCATAAACCTCTTGAGAAGGTTTAAATTCAATGTCAATACTTTCCACTGCTTCACATCTATTCCTTTCCACAGGTACTTTAAAGTCTTTATACAAAACTTTCTCATTGAATGTAACATTACGGCTCCAGATGGCTTTCCGATTCTTTGCATCTTAATATCGGTACCCAACTTCATCACTACCATATCCAATTAATAAGCACTTAGTTGACTTTGCATCTAACTTTGTCCTTGTATCTAAATTATAAAGCACATATGAGGTACAATAAAAAATATGCAAGTGAAAAAGGTTTACCTCTTTGCCGGTCAATACTTATTCAGGAAGTCCAAAATTCAAATCCATTAAAGGCCCTCTATTAATAGAGTATGCCACCGTACTAACAGAATCTGTCCAAAAACATTTTGGCAATCCATCGTTGAATCTCATACTCCTCGCTCTTTTATTTATGGTTCAGTTCATGTACCATTTTATTGTAGTGTTCTGGGAATTGTCTTTTATTACCAATCACGTTTGATGCATAAAATTCTTTGAATTCGTCACTGCCCCCGTTATCTGCCCTAAGATACATTAGTTTTAAGTCGGTTTCATTTTTAATTAGAGCCCACCACTTCTTAAATTTATCAAGCACATCTGATTTACTTTACACAAAGTAGACCCACAGTTTATGACTAGTATCATCGATTAAAGTAGCATAATAATGATAACCACCAAGGGATGATACCTTGGTTTTCCCCCAGACATCTGTGTGAATAAGATCTAGTTTTCTAGGTTTCCTTGATCTTCTACTTATTTTGAAACTAACCTTCTTTTACTTCGCAAGAGCACACTCTTCACAAAAATTAAGATCAACTTCATCAAGACCCTCTAACTTTCCCTTCGTTACCATCATTTTCATCCCCTTTTCACTCATATCACCAAGCCGTTTGTGCCAAGTACTTGTATCTATCCCCGGAGTGATTGCACAAATAGTACAAATTATATTTTGCGTTGCATGCAATGTTTATTGTCTTAAGCCTCGAGCTACTACCATAGTTCCCTTTCTAACCTTCCAGAAGGTTGTGCCAAAGGAGCATACATATCCACCATCATCCATCAATTTCCTAACCGAGATAAGGTTATGCCCCAATTTGGGTATAAGTCACATATTCTATAAAAAAAACGTCACCCTTATAGGTACCATCAACCTATTGTTTCGTTTTTCGGTAATATTGTGTGCACTCTTATCTGCAAGAAAGACAGTATCGAAGTCTTATTTAACAATATTGGTTTGGAAACCTATCTTTACAGTAGCATGGTAAGAGGCACCCAAATCAACTATCCAAGATTTACTAACATCGTCACACGAATATAGTAGAGCCTCATCAGAAGTAACCTCCTCAATAAGGTTTATTGTTTATTTCTCCTCAACGTCAACTTTCTTAGGAAAATTACAATCTCGCCTGAAGTGACCCTTCATTCCAAAAGTCTAACACGCACCGAGCAGCTTAGACTTTCCTCTTGACTGTGAACGACCCATTCTATATTTCAGTCCATTTCTGGAAGACCTCCCTCATTCCTCAACATTCAACAAATTGTCGTTTGAACTTGATGAGGGTTCAGATATTTTATACCTATTCTCTGTACTCTTTTTTTGCAAATTGTTTTGTAGAATATATCCAAAGTAAGATAGTAAGAGAATAAAGAGCCAACCATGCCACTTACTAGTATATGTCACTAGTGCATATGCAGAGGGAGCCCTCTATGAAAAGTATTAAAAAAAAACATAAAGAAGAAAATAAAATAGGAACCCCTAATATAGGTAAGGGGTATGCATTTATGCCTCTTCGCTCAAGCGCTCTCTTATTCGAAGGAATTCCAATATCGTTTGATCGAACTGTTGAAAAAAGTCACTGTAAATAACGTATGATTCGTTCAAGCGACATGAAGAAAAAAGCCTTTGAATTGTCATTCAAATCGACATGATGAAAGAAAATCCTACGATTTGCCATCTGAGTCCACATGCTGAAAAAATTTCCAAATTCGTTCGAACGGCTGCCAATTTCATTTAAACGACCTGGTGTAAAATCTCACGTAAGAGCTATTTGGGGAATCAGATGTATTCTGTGTCTGGGTTCTCTATGCATTTTAGAAAAGTAGGCCTCCCTAAACACCATTCTTTAAAGGATTTTGTGTTTGTTAACCCTCGTTTGGCTGTTGTATCCACTAAAAAAAATTCTTACCTCCAAATTTGTGATATTTTCTATCCATTGACCATTGTCCATGGAAGTGTATTTGTCATGAACGCCTTATCTATTTCTTAAGAGTTTGAGACCATCAAAAAAAAATTCCTTCCTTTTACTAGCCTATTGAGTTCCTTGGATAATGGCTTGTATATATGCAACGTAATTGTTGGTATTGCCTAAAGCTTTGAGGAACGTGCCCAGAACCACCCCTTCCATATTCCGGTAAACTACCCCAATGCCACCTGGTCCAGGGTTGCCCAAGACGGATCAATCACAGCACGCCTTTATATCTCCATGAAGTGGTAGTTCCCACCAACAGATCTTTATCGTTGTTGTGTCTCAATGTCCACATTGGACGTTCATGGCCTTGATAAATTGAAAGGCGGTGCCATTTCTGTACATGCTTTTCTTGGAGAGTTGGGATGTATCCTTGATTTCTTTGAGGATATCTTGCTGCAGCTGTTGGTTGGATGTTTTCTGATCATAGTATCTAAGTTTGTTATGCTTTTTCCAAAGAATGCTGCAAGTAGGACGGTTTTCCAATTGCCTTAATTTTTCACCGGTGGAACATTGAATATATTAGCTATCCATTTCCATATTTCCAAAGCATACTCGTATTCAAAGTAAAAATATTGTTCCGCTTTGCATTTATGTTGGCAGAGGGAGTAGATGGAGGTAAGGCAGATGCCTCTCTTCTCCACTCTATTATCGAATGATAGTGTGTGATTAAGGAGTCTCCACTCAAACGAGCTTAGCCGAGGGTGTAGGCTGTTGTTCCAATCTATTCTTCACCACCATGCGATATCTTGGGTTTTGCAAATACTGTGAAATGCATTCTTTAGTGTGAATTTTCCGCAAATATCCGACTTCTAAATTTGTTGGTCTTGAGCTTGAGGGTCGCATTCGATGCTCTCCGGGTTAATTCTCAATGCCATTAATAACATATGTATCTCTTGGGGGAATTACTAATCCTTCACTGCCAATAAAACTGTTAAGTTTTGTAATACAGTTTCTCCATAGATGCGTTGGAATGATAATGTACTCGCGAAGGGAAATTTCTATTGCCCAACAGTCTATCCAAAAGTCAATTGTGTCACCATTTCCAATCACCCAGCCCATGTGCGGGCCTGTCAGTTGTTCCGTAGCTTGTATTCCCCTCCAAATGGATGATTTTTTGTAGTATGTGATACCCTCATGGTGTGTGCTTATGAATTTAATATACATGAATCATTCCTAGTCTTCTCTTTGTTGGCTGAATATCAAATATAGCTTATAGAGAAGCGCATTGTTAACTTCCCCAAGTTTTCATATGCCAAGGCCACCGTCTTGTATGGTTTTATGCACCTTTTCCCATTTATGGGTAATGCCCTTTCTTTAGGAATGGTCTCCGGTCCAAATAAAATTTCTAATAATAGTTTCGCCCTCTTTGATCAAAGATTGAGGCCATTTGTAGACTGCCATGTTATATATAGGTGCGCTAATACCATCCATTCGCTCGCTTTCTATTTTTATCTTCCAAAGGTCGCAATGTATTCTTTGTGGCTTTCCCTTGGAAGAAGGGTATTCTTAAGTACGTTTCTAGCAGTCTCCCTTCCCGGAACCCAAAAATGTCCAGAATTACCCTTCTTCTGGTGAGCGGAACACCCCCCATAAAAGTCTTGCTCTTCTATTGGCTTTCAACTTGTCCAAAAGCTTCTTGGAAATGAAGGAATAGTTGTTACATGTGTTTGAGGTCTCTGGTATTCCCGTTGAGGAATATGAAGATGCCGTCTACAAGAAAGAGGTGTATTAGAGCGTGTATGTGCCTATTCCTAACCATGGTGTGTATGTTGCCATTGTCCTTAAGTTTTTGTAGGTTAATGCCCAAAATATCTTCAACGAGTACAAAGAGAGGTGGAGAGAGAGTGTCTCCTTGATTAAGACCTCTTCGAAGGCTGGAGCACCCTGTTGGGCTACCGTTAATTGCGATTGATATCTTCCCGCTTATGATAATGGTCATTATCAACTCACAAAAATTGTGAGAGAATCCAAAAACATGAAAAACTACTATTAGAAAGTCCCAGCTAAGTGTATCATAGGCTTGTGTTATATCTAGCTTGAGTCCCACATTGTCCACTTTTCTCTTATCATTCATTTCATTGACAAGCTCAGAAGCCATCCAAATAATGCTATGAATGCTCCTACCCTTGATGAATGAACTCTGCACCCGGGACACCACTCGTTTAGCTATTGGTGATAGTCTAGTGCAAAGGATCTTCATGATTGTCTTAACTATAAAATTACTCAAGCATATCGATCTGCAGTGAGTCACCTCTCAGGATTCTTAATTTTAGGTATGAGAACTATGATATTGGAGTTAAAGTTGGTAGAGAGTCCCCTGTCTATGAAAAAGGATGAGGTACCTCTTCAAAAGTTTTGTTTAACCACCTCCTAAAATGTAGTAAAGAAGGAAATTCATCTAGACCTAGTAAGCTATCCTTGTTAAGACTAAACACCACGAGTTTGATTTCTTCCTCGTTGAGGAGTGCAATCAGCATTTTGTTTTCATATAGCTCCACTCTGGAATTGGTGACATCCAAAATGCTGTAATACAGGTTGACCGGGTTCGCTATAAATTTTATTATATAGAACTGGAGTTTTAGTGACTTTATCTAGGATTGGTTTGTCGTGATAATTCCTTCCTCTATCTTGATCTCCGTGGTGATGCTCTTTTCATTCCAAGCTCTCGTCAGGCGGTGAAAAAATTGGGTATTGCAGTCTCCTTCTGTATGTCACTAAATGTGAGACTTTTGACGCCATTATATTTCCTCTCTCTCTCTTTGATATGAGATAATTGTGTAGCCTTTTCAATGATGTCCTGGTCGATCGCATCACTTTGATAATTATTTTTCTGATTGAGTTGAATTTGGAGAAGGTCATTTTCCAAGGCTTTTTTTTTTTCTCGCGTCGTGTCAGGTCATGTTTATTTCCACAGCTTGATATCGCTCTTTAGTCTCTAAAGTTTGCGCATTAAACAAAATAAAGGTACTGCTACTTGTTCATTATTGCAACTGCTTCGAGCCACATCCCCATAGTCTACATACGTATTCCATATTTAAAGGTATCTAAAGTGAATGTTGCAAGGTTTTGGGATGGCTTGGCAATCCCCAAAGAGGTGAGAGTGGTCAGATACTGTTCTTGGGATGTTTCTGATTCTCCAACCCCAATAGCTATCCAGCCAAAGTGGGTTACGTAAACCTCTGTCCATGCAGCTCCGTACTCTATTAGCCCCTGTCTGTGTGTTACTCCAAGTAAAGCTTATTACCGCTGTGTTGCTCTCCGTTAGATTAGTTATGTCGATGAAATCCCAAAAGTCTTGCATGGCTCTTGTGAGTGGTCATCTTCTGCCCCTCATCTCCCCAATCCTGAGGACGAAATTGAAATCTCCTAAGAAAATTGACAAGTCATTGATGTTGTTAACGACTGTTGTTTGTTTGTTCCAGAGCGTTATTCTGTAGAGAGAGAGGCAGCTGGCGTAGATGAAGGAAAAACTGTAGCTCATTTATTAAACTGTGATTTGCAATTCAAAAGTTCTCGTAGTTACCGATTCTGGAATCTCATTCCCATCTCTCCAGATTATCAAAATTTTCCCTTTATTATCCCCTACATCATTTGTTATTATTTACCTCGCAAAGCCCTGTAGTTCGGATTTCACCACGTAAATTTTTGGTTCTATTACACACATAATGTCCAGTTGCAGTTATTCGACCTTTATTTTCAAGTTGGCATAATTTTTACGATTACCTAATCCTCTTGCATTCCATAAGATCAACCTCATTGTCTATTATTTGATCTAGTGACCCGAGGGTCAAGTGTGTATATCTTTCCTCTTTTATAGACTTGATTTGGTCTTAGCTTCCTCGCTATATTTTAATCTTCATCTTCCATTTCATCTGCCCATCTTGCCGAGTTAAGCAGCTGTCTGATTTTATCAAAATCTGACTCTTATTGACTATGTGTTTCTCCCTGGTCCTCCCTTGCTTATGTTATGTTATATTTCTGGAGAGTTGGCATTGTCTATTTGCGTATCGGCATTGCTGTCTACTTCTGAATGACAACTTGAGAGAACCCCTTCATTGTTATTTTCTTCCATTTTTTCCGATATGTCTCCAACTAAGTCCTCGAATGTGTTACTTCTAGTGATATCTGCCTCTTTTTGTGTTTCGATGTTGTCTGATGTTCTCCCCTTTGCGATGAACAATTCTTCTTCATGTTCGATTGTCTCTAATTTCCCAATATGTCTTATTGGTTTTGTCATCCCTGGGAAGTATATGATCAGGGATATGCAACTAGCGAAGGGAGTGGGGTTTTTCTGAAAATATGTGTGTTTGCTGGGTCATTGCGGTTGAGTTTGGGTTTGGGTTTGGGTTTTTTCCTTTTTGTTTTCCTTGCTTTTATTTGCGCCTTCCTTAATGTGAATGAACATGGTTTTTCTAATATTTTGCCCCCCTCACTTGAGCTCTTCATAGTGCTCTTGATAGGTTCCAAGTCCTTCTGTCTACAGGCACTTTCGTACAATCTTGAATTCCGCAATAATATTCCCCACATTGTTCTAATGCTTGCAATATTTAGGGACTCTGGTTAGCAATATCTCCTATTTTACTATGCGCCCTTTTATGTCCAGGAGAATGTGGTCGGGGATTGCTTTAGACTTAGCAATATCTATGAGGACATTGATGTGGTATCCATAGTCCTGGTTCAAAGTTGATTGGTCCAGCTGGAAAGGTGTTCCTAACATTTCTTTGAAAGAGAGAATTATTTTGTGGCTCCATATCTCTATAGGTAGACCTACAAATTTGCACCATATGAGCGCGTTGTAATTGTAGTAGTTGTCCATTGATAAGAACCAAATTCATGAAAATATTCTCATCGCTGTTCTCTCCACCATCCAATGACCTCAACTCCATATCAAAATTTTATCCTCCTCGTTCTCCAGTTTGATGATGAAAAAGCCTTTGTCGATTTGTATGAGCTTGTAAGATCCTTTTGTTTTCCAGTGCATACGAGCAAATTCCTGAATTACAGTTAATTTAATCTTCTAGAGGTCTAACCTGCCTATTAAATTGAATTGGTATTGTTATATACCTAGTTCTAGTTCGACCGTTAGGATGGTGATTACAGGTGTGTCTCCTCTCTTTCTTACCAGTAGCAGCTCTCTCGTATCCACCGTTATGTTTCTCTAGTCCCTCACCTTATCTGCAATTGTTTAAGTTGTTGCCATTGGTAGTGCTCCCTTTTGATTCATTATTATACCAGCCATATCCCCATTGGGTTCGGATTCGATTGGCCCTGCGTTGGTTTATGTTGAGGTTGTTCTCTCTTTGGCTAGGCTTACCACACCATTGGAATTGGGGATTGATGATGCTTTTGCAAGAAAACTCCATGGGTAGACTGCTAGTAAATCAGTATTATTTTTCTCCTCCCTCGCTACCAATGGTGCATTTTTCTTAGGGATTTTACTGCAGTTGGCATTGATGCTCCACTTAACCTGATTTTTATAATTCATTTATGTGTTAATAGTTGGTATTGTATAGCTTTGATTGACCCTTGCCACCGTCGCTATCTCTGGAATTGGTCTGCAGATCATCTATGTTCCTTCATGTGAGTTTTGTTTATATATCTCCATCCCTTACTTGATATTTCTACCCAGAGATTTAATGCCATTGTTGAGAATCAACTGTAACCGATTCAAAGTTTATTAATCCATGTTCTTCGTTAATCAATCGGGGTTGCAAGGTTTCAGATTAGAATTTGGAGTCTCGATTCTTCAACAGGTGGTAAATTGTTTAAGGTATTAAAATCACTATTCCTATTCACTATTAATGGTTAACAGTGATAACTATTCACTCATAATCATAGAGACTATAGTGTTAAATTTAATATCTTCTGTAGTGGCTTATTCCACATCTCGAACTCAAGCTCTATCTTCGACCATCATACGACAACTCGACCTCATCAACATACACGTGTCGCAATTTATGACAGATTGCAGCTACAAAGTTATATTCAAAAAATTTGACCTCTACATTAAGAGTTTGTGTTAACAAGCGCATCATCATCAATGAAGCCGTTTCAATATAACAAGATCAGACTGTTACATAATCAGTTCAAACTGATTTTATATATATATTTAAAAAGAATAATGGTCGTTAAACGGTCATATAATATGACCAATAAATAGGACCAGAGAATTATAGTTGAAGGATGGATAAATCCAGACTCATACACTCTATGCAAACGACTCAGAGTAATCCTTGTAATAGCTAGCAACTATCAATAACATCTCTCTTTCTAAATCATCAAGAGAGGTCGTGGTTTTTAACGTATTCAAAGGTTTTCTATGCTAAATTTTGTGCAAGTATTCGTTTATTATTCATCTAAACACTCTGATTATTCTGGGTATAAAAGCTAAGTTCGTGATAAAAAATTTGTCTATCAAAGAAACAACTTATTATATTTCTACAGATTGACACTTCTAGACCAGAGTACCCAAATTACTCAAGAGAAGGAAATGCCGTACTTGTGGAATTGCGGAATACTCAAAACTTCAAAACAGAAAGGTGAGCTACTCTAAAATAATAGCTGGCAAATGTACAAGACGTATTGAAGATTCTGCAGTGTCAACAGATTATAGCCCAGAAGAACAAAGGCATACTGCCAGCTGCTTCGCATGTTTCCATTTTAGACAGAATGGGAGCTCATACTAACAATCTAAGAGGTAAGGTTCGGTCTAACAATAAACAACCTTGGGGTGAGGCAGCTCTGGTACAGGAAGTCCACCAAGAACTTGATGGAGGCCTTACTAGAGTCAAACAAGCAGAAGATCCACCCTGGGGAAGAGTTCATATTCCGGCACATGATCGACTAAGTGAAGGAAGTGGCGACAAAAATCTTTGCGAAGGACGCGTCCCATGAACGACCATTACAGATTATCAGTACATGACTCAGGAACATGTTGAAAAATGCATCAAAGAACTGTCAGATGCCCAGGCTCAAATCACTAAAGGCATTCACAACAAACTACTAAAAAGCCCGATTACTCAGGAACTATTGGATGGCGAAGTTCCAACCACCAGTTTCCATACCCCGAAAATCTTAAAATATAGGAGAAATGATCCAGTAGAGTACGTTCATGAATTCTAAGACACTTTTGGGTAACATTCTAAATCCAACCACATACTATGCCGGCTCTTTCCTACCTGCCTACAAGGCGAGCCTTTATAATGGTTCCACTAATTTCCAAAAGGGTCTATCATAACTTTTGAATAATTGCAGGAACTCTTCATCAAGAACTACTCCCACAATAGAGACAAAGAGGAGAGCCTACATTATCTGTTCAGCCTTAAGCAGGTACCAGGAGAAAAGCTCGAAACATTTATTAAGAAATTCTTTGAGGTTGCAAGAAAGGTAGACCGACTCGATCAGAAAATTATTATTTCGGCCTTCCCCAATGGTTTGCTCGTGGATGGAAGGGCGAAGGAGTACCTAATTCTAACAAGCCTGCGACTTTGGAAGACATGATCGAGAAGGTCAACGGCTACATTATCTTGAAAGGATGGTATTCGAAAGACAAAAACTCATAAATCAACCTTGACAGCAAGAGATCATTCAATAGAGCAAGAGTTGACCGTACTGCTGACCATGGAGGAGACAGGAAATAGACCATATCTAACGACGATCAAACTCGGAGAGGCGACAATATGCCCAAGCCCTGTCTTCCTAAGATAAATGTCTCAATAGCCATCATATACCCTACACTTGAAAAGGATAAGTTCTTTTGCAATGCCAAGTATCTCCAGCCCATCGAGAATAAACCATATTGCATATACCATAATGTCGGGCATCACGATACAAATCATTGTTTCGCTTTACAACGACTGTTGGAGTATATTTTTGTGGATGGACAAATGCATGAGTACATAGTGGATGTTAAAAGTTATACAAATGGGAGTTGCAAGCTTATTATTGTGACCGTACAAGTCGAAGAAGTGGCAAAGGAGAAACATTTATAACATGTCTCCTTCAACCACTTTATCAAAACTCATACCATTAACAGGACGATCAGATGCAAAAGACGACATCTCGGACAATGTCATGATTTTTTTATGGTCGATAAAGAAGCCCAATTGCTCCCCGCATCTAGTTTCTATTGCACAGGGATCTTCATCGAAGATTACGGAGTTTTCCATGTCAATTTTCCTCATCATGATGTACTCGTGATCATTCTGAAAATGCGAAATATCGTATTACATACAATAATTGTTGATAATGGCAGTAGCATCGAACAGTTTCTCCAAAGCATAATTAATCAAATGGGACTGGCTGACAAAAGATAACCTAGTAACGTCGACATCAGTGGTTTCATTGGCCTGATGGAAGAGCGTGTATGCAAGATCATACTTCCTATTGTAGCTGGACCGAGAAAGGTTAACATAGTATTTTACGTCATCAATGCAAGATCCGGACGTTGTTGGCTGCATAACATGAAAGTTATCCCATCGACCTATCATTTGGCGCAATGATTCGATTGAAATGGTTGTATTTACGAAATCAAAGGTAGTCAGAGGCTAGCTTGAGCATGTAAAAATTCTGTTACCACTATGGCAAAACCATCAATACCACAGCTCGCATAGAAATTACAGAAAACCACAGGGAACATTACAGAGACCTTCACAAAAATCGTGCTGCCAAGCCCATAAAATATAGGATACATCGTGAAAAGTAGAGAATAAATTGGCACCTACATTAGAATTCTTTTTCCCTTGACAGAGCGCAATGCTCTTATTTAGTTTCTGAAAGATAACAGTGATGTCTTTACATGGACATTTTATGAAATGCCAGGCATTGTTCCAAATTTGGCTTGCCATATACTTAGTTTGAAAGATATGCCGAGGCGGTCATACAAAAATTGAGAACTATAGCACCAAGGCTCTGAGATAAAGTCAGAAAAGTGATCGATAACCTCATTGAAGTTTGCTTTATACAAAAATCCAACTACCCATAATAGATCTCTAACATTGTTGCAGTACCAAAAAAAAATGGCAAGATAACATTATGCGTGGATTTTATGGACCTCAACAAACATACTGTGAAGGATAGTTTTCCATTTTCTATCATAAAGCATCTATTCAATTCTATTGTGGGACATGAACTCTTATCCATAATGGACATTGTATCAGGGTACAACAAAATACCTCAGTTACCCGAAGATCAAGAAAACGTAGCTTTCATCACAGAACATGGTTTATTTTACAACAAGGTTATGCCATTCAGCCTCAAGAATGTTGGAGCTACGTGCAAAAGATTAATGACACAGATGTTCAAAGACTATCTTGGGAAAATAATGGAAGTTTACATTGATGATATGTTGTCTAATAGTCTCAAATAGGAGAGCCATCTTGTAGATTTTCACACGACCTTCAAAATTATTCGATCTAACAAAATGAGACTGAATCCTGACAAGTTTCAATTCGAAGTCCAATCAAGAAAGTTCTTGGAACATTTGATCAGCATGTAAGGTATCGAGGCTAACCCAGATCATATTCGCACATTGTTATCTATGTCTTCTCTAAAGACCAACAAAAACGTATAGAAGTTAGCTGGCAAGATAACAATAATCAATCATTTTTTCTCCAAGTCCTCAGACTGGTGTCGATGCTTATTCGGCCAACTGCGCAAACAAAGGAAAAGAAACTTAAAAAAGATCCTGAGATCGAGTGGATTGCAAAATGTGAAGCAGCATTTCTGGAACTAAAACACAATTTGGGAAAGCCCCCAATAATGAGTATACCCAAGGAAGGAGAAGAGCTTACCATATATCTTTCCATTATTGATGAATTACTGAGCTCAATCCTCATTGTACTTGATGAAAAGGCGAAATAACCTATCTACTTAAACAGCAAGACCCCACTCCAGCTAAAACACGGTACACTAAGATTAAGAAACTACTTTTAGCTCTCGACTACATAACGCAGAAGATAAAATAATATTTCCAAGCTCACTGAGTTTGAGTAATGACAAATTATCCTTTGCGCAAAATCTTGTCCAGACAAGAGAAATCCAGATGCGTCCAACAAATGTTGGTTACTCTTGTGGAGCACAATATACGCTTCGAACCATGGCATTTTGAAAAAGGGCAAGCAGTAGCAGATATCCTTGCGGACTTTTTAGTAGATGATCCTGATTGTGATGAGGATAGTACCAACATAAATAAGGAACAATTTGAAAGAAAATCATATTGGGTATCCAAGAAAGGCTGGCGCCTTCCTACTAACGGTTATGTCTGACCTGCAGGGTTTGGCATCGGGATCATTCTTGTCACGCCTTCTAATGACATAATTAAGAATGCAATTTGGCTCAACTTTGAAGCCACCAATAATGAGACCGAAAATGAGGCACTAATACATGGTCTAGATATGGCTCTTGAGATAGGAGTCCCTAAGTTGTTTGTATACACGGACTCTTTACTCATAGTAAACCAATATAAAGGCAACATCCGAAAAAATGAAAAAAATGATTGATTACGCCATAGTAGTAGACGCCAGAATGAGTAGATTTAAGAAGGCTACCATCGAACATTTGCCTCGTGGGGAAAGCAAACATTTTGATTCTCTTGCCTATCTTATGGGAGTCCTCAGAACAGAAGCTCGACATTTGAAGATCGAAGTAATATCCAACCCTAGCATTAACATCATTAGCCCAAATTTTGTAAATACTGGGGTCGATAAAGAGGAAGAAGATGATTAGAGATGACCTTTCCTCACATACATCGGGCCTAAAAACAAATTTGACGGTGAACTCCCCAAAGATCCAATAGAAAAAAGACATGTGCTAGACATAGCTAAATGATACGTTATTGCCGATAACTTCCTTTATAAAAAGTTAATAACAGGACCCTATCTCGATTATTTATCTGATAAAGAGGCCCAAGACTTCCTGTGCAAACTTCATGAAGGCACTTGTGGATCCCATGGAGCATGACAATCTTTAGCAAACTGAGCTCCTAGTCAAGGAGTTTTATGGCCTAAAATAAAAGCTCAAGCCATCGAATGCGAGCAAGTACGATGCCTGCCAATGACATAGACCCCAAATTTGAGCTTTAGCCCTGGATCTCCATTCTAGCAAAGTCGTCTGACAATTTAGAAGATGGGCCCTTGACCTTCTAGAAAAATAATCAACTACACCAAGAAAAAAAAAGTACTTCCCAGTAGCCATGAACTATTTCTCCAAATGAGTAATAGCAGTTCCTTTGTGTCGAACACGAAAAGACGAAGTCATCAAGTTTATATGAGAAACTATTCTAATATGGTTTGGCTGCCCTCACCTCATCAGAATCGATAATAGACCTCAGTTATTTATCACCAAGGTCGTTGAGTTCCTCAACAAAAATAATATCATCCACTCTCCTACAAATCCGCATTACCCATGAGGAAATTGTCAGGCTGAAATCACTAATCGAACTATCCTCGACAGAATCAAAAAGCGCTTGGCAGAGAAGAAGGGTAATTGGGTGGAAGAATTACCGCATGTGTTATGGGCGTATCGAATAGCACCTCGGGTATTGAACGGATGTACACCATTTTTGTTGTCATACGGTACAGAAACAGTAATACCCACTGGATATCATCACCCATTACGTGACCATACCATGACAGATGAAGAAAATAAGTTCTAGTTGGCATGTAGCATGAATTGGATTGAAGAAACAAGAGACAGAGCAGTCATAAACTTGGGAAGATACCATCAGACTTTGGCAGGATCATATAATAAATGAGTTCGTCACAGAGAGTTCAAAATTTAAGATTTCATCCTACGAGATGTACCAAAACACAGAAAGGAACTCTATGGTGGGAAAGTCACAAAAAATTGGGAAGGACCTTTAATCGTTATTGGAATAAGTGGACTTTGCTCTTACGACTTCACCACAGAACATGATAATCGAGTCCCTAATCATTAAAACATGAGGAGATTGAAGTTATATTGCAGAACGTGAGTTCATAATATACTTTTCTAATATATCTATCATCTTGTATGTTGGTCTTACATTAAATAGATACTTATGTTTGATCGCCTTACATCAGAGTACTTTATAATATTTTATATAGTACTCTTCTACAATAACTAACATTTCTTGTACGTCAACCATACAATAATGAAATACTTGTGTTTGGTTACCCTATATTACAGTACTTTTCTAATATATCATACAAGTACTTCTATATACATAACACATTTCTAAAATCATATGTTACCAGCCGGTTCACCCCATTCTACTATTATAGTTCATTTGTTTCTTTAGCCAATCTGGTCTTCTATTACATTAATGATTGTTTGTTGCTTCAGCCAATCTAATCTTCTATTACATTATAGATCATTTGTTACTTCAGTCAATCTGATATTATCTTATATTACAGATCATTTGTTGCTTCAGCCAATCTGATCTTCTATTCTTCTATTGCACAATAGATCGTTTGCTGCTTCAGCCAAATTAATCTTCTATTACATAATAGGTCGCTTATTATTTTAAACAATTCGATCTTTTATCATATGACAGGTCAGCTATTAGATCTATAATACTACTACCAGACTTCAGCACTGCAATTGGTTAATCAAAAAGTCAGTGCAATTATGTACAGGTCACTAATACTGTTATCAGTCCAATTTTACTACACTCTATCTACTATATTTCTATTGGTATAGTACGCATAATTCCTTCCTACATTCATAACATCTCATTAATCACTCGAGCTATTACTTGAACTATCAGACAATACATTGCCACACGAACTTTCCCCACGCCCAGAAAGTCGCAGACACATCAACTCTTGCACCATCCCAGTAACAATTTTTTTCCATCTTTAACCTTACTCTTACTAAGAGTACCAATTCTAGACATCATGCGATCAAGATACTCACCTTGTACTAGTAGCATGTCACACTGCACACCATTGGCGACCAATTTGTCATAAATAGTATCTTTTTCGGATTCCAGTCTCTTGAACTCAGGCACAAAAAAGGAGAGCACCGCCGTCATCTCTCTTTCATGTATATCAATTTCCTCACGCTTCACCTTGTCTGGAATAACAAGCTCTGCAATTTTTCATTTTGCCTTATTCAACATCCCTTCCAATATTTTATAGCATTCTTCTATCACCCACTTTTCATCCAATATAGCTTTATTACGTGATTCCATCACTGTCATGAATTCGTCCATATAGGCCAACAAAGCCATCGATTCTTCAATTTAGACTCATTCTGACTTCTCTCTATAACCCTTCATCAAGATTTACTTCAGCGTTTAAAAGATTAGCCTTCAAATTGGTCTTCGTACTCAGAAGCTCCCCAATTTACTTTTGGTGCTCCAAAGTATGTAACTCCAAAGTTTGAACTGTATCCTCTAGAGTCCCTATCTTGAGCCAATGCCTTTTAATTAATTCATTATATTCCCAATGGGCCTCTTCTAACTTTTTTACTCTCATACTAGTGGCATACCACAATCCTTCATATTTATGAGCACGCCCATCTACCTCCCTCACTGCAGCTCGCACATCAACTATTTCTGCCTCAAGCATATTTATCATTTATTGTAAGTCTTTGGCAATATCTTCTTCTTTCTTCAACATTACTAACAACTCGGTTACTTCATGTCGCGCTGGTGTTAGTTCTGCCTCCTATAGGGTTCTACGCACCAAAATGCCCAACTTTTATTTCTTTAAAACTTATTTTAGCCACTCCATTTTTAAGCTCAATGGCTAGTTTAGCCTCCTTATCTTCAAGTTGTTCGGTTAAATGAGGCACTGAGCTTCGCTCTTTCTTTATTTTCACCTCCAATTTTTCCTTTAAATCAGTAGCACTTTTTAGTGCTTCCTGATACCAATTCATATTAACGTTAAGTTTTTCATTTAAAGCATGCAACGCTTCACACTGGGTCTAAACCTCTGCCAGTTCACCCTGCACCAACAGTCAACTTTCACATGCATACTAGTTTATGTATCCAAATAGTTTACATATCACAGTTAACAATTTTACTCAGGAACATAATATTTGAGTAATATCAATCCATAGCTCTATTTCATATCTATACTATCATCAAAGAGAACAAATTTATTTATCATCAAAGCAATGTACAAACATCTAATACATATGCAATACGGTAATATACTTGACTACTTTACTTTAAATTTCTCTTGCTCTGAGAGGACTGCCCCTTATCTGTCAAACACTTGGACCTATCTACCAGCACGTCAGAAGGAAATATAAAATTTTCCTCATCTTACTGGCATTGCTTTTACCGTGACTGAGGTATCAAGCTCTTGACATCTTCCTTGTCATCTTCCGAAATTTTTTGCACCGGTTTAGGAACTGGTTTTTTGACAACCTTTTCCACTTCATCATTTATGAACAACATATTTTCAACCTTCGCGTTCTCTACATCCAAATCCTTTCCACAATCCACTACATACTTCCTAAATTCGTTTTCTACCTTTGCCAATTCCCCTCTATAAAAATCAATCACACTTTCTATACGGCGCTCATGGTCTGTTCGAGCTGCGACTTTTGCTCACGAAGGATACAGATGCACCCATAATTACATGTACGCCCTATGCAAATGCTTGGGCATTTCATTCTGCAAGGCACCTACCACACTCAAATGACTTTCTACCTTCTTTCTAACAGTTGTTTCTTTTGTCAATTAATTTGATAAGGACATTTTTTGCTCCATACTTTGCGTCAGCATGTTTTATAACTCCTTTACCCCACCTTCTAATTTCCTTTACACCTCTATTTGCTCTTTCCATATCCTAAAAAACATAATCCTCATTGCCCTATTTTTTCTTTTTGCAAGGCAAAATAAGGTTTATATAGGGAACTGTAACCCTGAGTTTCCAACCTTATGAGGTTTTGAACCCACGACCTCTCTTTAGGTGGAGAGGTACAACCACCACTGGGCCAAGAGCCCAATTGTAGTAGCCTACACGTAGCCTTCAAACGGACAGTCAAAGCCCACTTCATAGCCTACTCGAATACATAGAAGCCCTCTCGACCCCTAAATAAGGCTCCTCAGAAACCCCCCACAGACGAACCATCGACACCAGACAGAACTTCGTGAATGGATCAGTACATTGCAGCAGACAACCTTTAACTATATCTACATATGGTCAAAGTACAAAAAGACAGACAACCATCTCACCGGACAGAACGTCGAGAATGAATTAACGTTCCAGCAGCTGGTATCCTTCGACCTCACTATCGCGCAGTCGCAGCAAGATAAGGCAGACAGCCATCTCACCGGAAAGAACGTCGAGAATAAATTAACGTCCCAGCAGCAGGTATCCTTCGACCTCACTATCGCGCGGTCGTAATAAGATAAGACAGACAACCACCTCATCAGACAAGATAGCGCATTGATTGGCCTGTGCATCTACAGCGACAAGCCCAACCACCGCGCCATTCAGAACTATTACCAATAAATACAGCAGTAACAGTACCAACAAGACAGTTGTCCGTCACTCACCCAGATTTTCTGACAACATAATCATATAAACTGGACCCACACCTGGTGACTCAGCTCACTATGCTTCAATAAATAGAGGAGAGGGGAACCCAGAAAGGGGTTAAAAAAATCTCCTCCGGTCTTTGCATTTTTTACCTTCGACCATCCTAAAAATCTATACCCAAACCCTCTAAATTACTCTACAGTAATATAATCTATCATAAAAAATCCTTATAAGAGGTCACAGAGAGTCACATTCGGGCCTCTACGCAATTATTTGTCTTTAGTTTCATCTTATCATTGGCTGGTTACTTGATCCCTTTGATTGAGGGTTGAGTTTACTTTGTACGGATTGACTCCTCGTCCAAACGGAGTTAGCTCCCTACAATTGGCGTCGTCTGTACTTCCCACCCTACCACTCTCCCTCTCTTGTTCCCATACCCTTGTTTTCCACACCAACAACACATCCTCAATGGCACCCACATGCTGTTCCTACTCCACCCAGGCTGGAAATTCCATCGACGAAATTGCTGCACAATGAGCATTACTATCTCAACAAGTCACTCAGGTAAAGGTATGCCACCAGAACCAACTAAATCAGGAATGTGAAAACTATAGTTTGGCATTGCAAACCGAGCAGAATCGCCATTTGGATGACGAGAGCCGACAAAATAGATAAATCGGTAAGCTGCGTAATACCGTCCCAGAGCTCCAAAGATTACAGCCCTTGGAACCTGCTCGTCCTCCCCTGGCACCCGACCCGTCTCGCATTTCTGTTCGCACCCGCCATGGCCTTCCTCCAAACCTCAAGTTACCCCCAGTTAACGCTAGGGTCGAAGGTATTCCCCATATAATTCACCCAACCGGCTCTATCCACCTCAGGATTCATCCTACCGAAGACTCTTCCTACTCAACCCTTCGCTCCTCCAGACAACTTACATACCATCCTGCCCGAGAACAGCTCGGGGAACACAGTGCTGACTTTGTACCACATACTCTGCCTCACAGCCTTGGACTCCACCAACCTCCCCCTCATCCTCCATACGTTACACAACAGGAATTTGACCACAAAATACAACCAGTCATCCATGTTGCCGCGAGTCTAGCTTCAGACTCATGAAGCCACCACAATAACCCGATTTGCCCTAAACTTTTGGCCATCAAAATACCCTCTAACTTTCACGTTCCCAAACTCAGCAAATATCGTAATACAAACCTTAAATCCCACATCCTCGAATTTCAAAATGCCCTGAGCCTATACTCCACGGCTTACTATCTTTTATGTTGCCTTTTTCCAACAAGTCATACCGACAACCCCAGTTCGCCTTCAACAAAGACAGAGAAGCCAGAGTTGACGCTCTTTTCAATTTCAGAAAGTCAGGCAATGAGACCCTCGAAGCCTTCACCCGAAAATTCCTTGATGAATTTCATAAAATTTAAAGCCTCGGCTGCTTGATTGCCATTTTAGCCTACTCGAATGCTCTGCCCGGCCACAGCCGAGAAAGCGAACATCTCGTTCACCACAAACCCAAAATACTCGAAGAAATGTTCTCGAAAGTCAATAGCTATATCGACCTCGAGCACCTTCAAGAGTCCCGCAAACAGAGCCAGCCTTCGCAAATAGCAACTTTCAACAAACCTCGGCAACATACCCACTCTAACGCCACACCCCTGATTGCTCCTGTCTCACAGGAGACTAAAAGCCGTAAACGCCCCATGATTGATAATTGCACCGAAGCGTGCAAGAAGCGACTAAAGTCTATTTTAGCTACACTCATTGCTCCCCTCGGTACCCTTCTACCATACATACAGACAGACCCCATTTAGCGCACTCTTTTCCCCACCAAAGTCAGACCAGGCAAATCTTTCTGTGCCAACCACAAATGCAATTGTCATCATACCAATAAATGTTTCACTCTTCAGCGCTCCCTCGAACTTATCTTCAGAGCAGGACGTTTGAACCAATATATTACCGACCAACCAAGCTACCTTGATGGGTCCTACCTCAAATCCCTATCAACCCCAACTACAGACCCAACCGAGGTACACATCTACAGAGTCAAGTTCGTCGAAGTCAACAATATAGACAGTCGACTCTCCAAGAGCAAGCGAAAGCGCGCAGAAGAATGTTATAAGCACACCTATCTGAAGAAATTCTCTACCCTCTTGCCTTAAACCAGCCGTCACCCTCGACTCGAAGGCATCTCTATCATCGACTGCGATACTTTACATGTTGGTTTTCCTCATTCTGACCCATTAGTCATTATGATTGAGATCAAGAACCTCGTTCTCCATACAATGCTTATAGATACTGGGACCGTAGCCGACGTCCTATTTCTTTAAACAATCCAAACCATGAGAAAAATTAACCATTTAACCTCATCTAACATCAAGCTAAAAGGTTTCAATGGATCAACAGAAGTTGTAGTTGGCCGTATCAGTCTACCTGTCACTACAGGGCCCATTACCCTTCAAACCAACTTCGTAGTCATTGACCAGAAGTCTGAATACCTTGGTATAATCGAACGAGATTGCCTTCGCGCCCTGTGCACTATACCTTTGACCTATCATTAGAGCCTTCGATTCAGCAATCACGAGGGTACTTGGAACTTGAAAGGTTCTCAACGCCTTGCCCGCTCATACGAGCACCCAGAGATAGACCAAACACAAAAATTGTCAACCGCCCATAACAATCACAGTATCTTCCCAAACCTTCAACTTGGACAGATACCACACAACTCATTGAACCCACTGTTTATATCGAACTCGATGGTCCTGGTCGAGGTACATTTATTGGAACCCTCCTTAATGAGTCAGAATACCTCAAACTTTTCGTGTTCCTTCATGGAAACCAATATATCTTCGCCTAGACATTTCAGGAGATGCCCAGCGTCAACCCCCACGCGGCGTGCCATCGCCTTGGTCTCCTCCCCTATTCCTCAGCAGTAAAGTAAAAAAAACAAACATTGGCACTACGACTTCGGGATGGTGTGAACCTTGAAGTTGACAAACTCATAACTGCTGGGTTTATCAGAGAAGTGAAGTACGCAGACTGGATATCAAACATCGTGGAAGTACTAAAGAAGAATGGCAAAATCAAAATCTGCGTCAACTTTACCGACCTCAATAAGCATACACTAAGGGGCAGTTTCCCCCTACCAATTATCTCAGCACTCCTCGATGCCACCGCTGGACTCGAACACCTATCTTTGATGGACATGGCTTCGGGTTGCAATCAAGTACCCCTCCTCCCTGAAGATCAACTTAAAACTGTCCTTTTAACCGTACAAGGCCTTTACTATTTTAATATTATTATGCCATTCGGCTTTAAAAATGTCGGTGCCACCTACCAATGCCTCGCCACAACTATGTTCAAACTCTTGCTTGGCAAATTAGTCGAAGTCTATATCGATGACATGTTATGAAAAAGTTTCCATAAGAAGACTCATATTTAAGACCTAATATAAAACTTTTCAATACTTTGTACGTACAATATGAAACTCAACTCAGATAAGTGTCAATTTGGCGTGTTATCCGGCAAATTTTTGGGTCACCTTATCAGTAAACGCGGGATAGAGATCGATCCCACGCACATTTGAGCCCTCATAGATATGCCTTCTCCCCGAACAAAGAAAGACGTTTAAAAAATAGCTGGCAGGATAGCAGCCCTCAACCAATTCATTTCAAAATCCTCTGACCGCTGTGCTTGGCTTTTTTCCCTCTTGCGCGAACAGGGTGCCAACAAAATAAAAAAGAAAAACAACCCCTGAGTACGAACAAGCTTTCCTTGAACTTAAAACTTATCTCGGCTGTCTACCTATTATCAGTACCCCTATCGAAGGCTAGACACTCTCTTTATACCTCGCTGGCACAAAAACTTCCATCAGTTTTGTGCTTATTCGACTTGATTCCCATATCAAAAAACCTGTATATTTTATAAGCAAAGCCCTCACCCCTGCAGAAGCCCAGTATTCAAAACTCGAACTTTTACTTCTCAGAATTGTCTATTCAGCCCGCAAACTCAAACCATATTTTTAGGCTCATCCCATTTGTGTCATTACCAGTTACCCTCTTCGAGAATTACTCAGCAAAAATGATTAATCTAGATGAGTACAACAGTGGTCCGTATACCTTGGCGAACACGACATTACCTTCGAGAAACAAATATCCCAGAAAGGCCAAGCAGTAGCAGATTTTCTAGCCGACTTCCCGGTCGAAGATATAGATTGGGAAGAACACGAAGGTGATCTCGCAGCCTATTAACCAGAAGAAATAGATCTGTGGGACCCTCTTACTGGTTGGCATTTATTCACACACAGATCAGCAGGACCTAATGGCTCAAGAATTGGTATTGTTCTTGTAACACCCACTAATGATCGCATAGAGATGGCCGTCAAACTTGCCTTCGATTGTTCCAATAACGAAGCAGCGTATGAAGCCTTGATCCATGGCCTCGACCTCACACTCGACCTCTGCATCCCCAAACTTGCAGTCTTCATAGATTCCCAACTTATTCAGAGACACTATACAGGAGAAAATCAAGCCAATGGTCGCATTGTAGATTGCGCCCTCGTCGTGCGACAGCGAATGGACCGGTTCCCCGAAAAATCCATAATCACACATTACCCTCATGGAGAAAATTGACATGCAGACGCCCACGCTTACATAGCAGCTATGCTCGGCCACTAAGAGTCGTGGACACTGTATATCGAAGTACTCGAACGCCCAAGTATCGATCAGATGGAAATTAACACCATCAAAATTGCCGGTAAGAGTCACGATCTCGATGATTGGCAAAAACTGTTCCTTCATTACTTCAACAATGCAACTCTCCCAGATGATCCCAATGCCAAATGCTCAATCCTGGAAAATTTTCATAGATATATCATCCACAAAAACCAATTACATCACAAATCCCCAAATGGCGTGCTCCTTTGATGCGTATCCCAAACCGAAGCCTCTCAGATCTTAGCTAAACTTGACGAAGGAACCTGCGGTGCTCATACTGCTGGACACTCTATGAGCCTGCGAGCTATTACCCAAGGATTATTTTGGCTCGATATGAAGAAGAAAGCTTCAGAATATGCCGAACAATGTGAAAAATGCCAGCGTCACGCCCACGACATCCATTGCCCCTCTAGTGACCTCCATGACAGCCAACTTTCCTGGCCATTCAAAAGATGGGCTATCGATCTCATTGGACCTTTTCCAAAAGCCTCAAGTAGCAGAGAAAACATCCTTATCGCAACCAACCACTTTACTAAATAGGTCGAAGCTATCTCTCTATGCCGAGCCAGAGAGGGAGAAGTTGTCAAATTCTTATGGGAAAATATCATTACTCACTTCGGTTGCCCCCATATGATCTGATGTGACAACGGTCCCCAGTTTGTTAGAAGCAAAGTTAGAAACTTCCTCAAAAAACACAACATCATTCTCTCACCATCGGCACCTTACTATCCTCAGGGAAACGCTCAAGTCAAAGCAATCAATAAAACACTTTTCGACGGTCTTAAGAAGAAAGTCGATGCAAAGAAAGGAAGATGGGTCCAAGAGTTACAACATGTCCTCTGGGCTTATCACACAGTACCAAGAAAATCTTCAGGATGCACCCCTTTCCTCCTGACATATGGGACCGAAGCTGTGCTACCAACTCAATTCGAAATACCCACTGAGACCCTAACCTCTCAGACGAAGATAACGAGTTCGAACTTGCGTGTAACATGTTATGGATTGACGAGACCAGAGACTGAGTTATTACCAACCTTGGCCGTTACCACATTTTACTTCAAAAATCCTATAATAAGAGAGTTCCACAAAGAAATTTCAACATAGGAGATCTTGTGCTTTGATACCTTAATCAATCTTTGAAACCCCAGAATGCTGGCAAGCTTGCCGAATCTTGGGAAGGACCCTACATCGTCTACGATAAAACAGACAAGGGTTCCTATTTCTTAATGACGGAAAACGAAGAGTCCCTCCCGCACCCCTAGAATGCAATGCAATTGGCCACTTACAACAGGCCATATCTACAATCCAGTACAACTGATGTAACCTAGAATATTAAATAAACAAGTTGATTCCATTCCGACTTCGTCAACTGTTTTATTTTTTAATTCTTCGTTGATGCTAGGTATCACATCTACCCTCGCCCTGGCTGATATATGGAGGCGACCATGAATTGCTCAAGTCTCGAATTTCGAGCAAACTCGAGGGGAGAGGGACGTCGAAAGACCGGACCCTCGGGGATGCAACGGGGGCGATCAGATATTGCTTCGCGGTGGATTAAGCCTTCAAAATCCAGTCCTCTTCCTGGTTGAACCTAGGTATTACGTCCACCCTCACCCCGACAGATACTTGGGAGCCACCATGAATTTCTCAAGTCTCCAATTTCGAGCAAACCCGTGGGGTAAGAAAGGTCGAAAGACCGAACCCTCGGGGATGCATTGGAGGTGATCAGATACACTTCGTCCAGGCTCTGAAACTGTCGAAGTCCTGTCCTTTTCTCGGTTTAACCTGGGTATCACGTCCACCCTCGCCCCGACTGATACTTACGAGCGACCTTGAATTGCTCAAGTTTCCAACATTCGTGCAAACTCGAGGGGCAAGGATGGTCGATCTACCGGACCCTCGGGAATGCATTGGAGGCGATCAGTTAATTTTTTGGTCTCCTATAGGTATCACGCCCCCTCAGCCTGACTGATACTCAGAGGCGACCTGGAAGTTATTCAAAATTTTAAACATTAGTGTTGCTTCGGCCTTCGATGTCCAGCAGAACATTCAGAATTCGATCTATATATCTCATATACACATCAGACTTCGATCATACTATAGTCAATCAAATAGATTAATTTCCCATTTCGAACAGATCAAATGTGTACTTCATAAATACAAAAGCACTAACTCAGGCCATCAAATGCAGAGAACACTCAGCATATTTATTACCCCTCAGAAGAAACAATTGCAGTATAATCCAAAAATCAATCAGCAAGAGTCCAAAAATAAGGAAAATAAACAACATGTGCATTTAAATTGCAGACATTCAATGACACAAGCATTAATATGTTCAGCATCAACCGCAGAAGTTTAGCAGATAACAAAAGCAAAAAATGAACACCCCCTTACTGAGTTCCAATACCTACAGAAAACCACAAGCATCGTTCACAATATTACAACTTAATATCACAACAAGCAGAAGAAGACATGTGAATCCTACCTCAAAATACCTCACGTGGGCGCGGTTGCACCCTCTGGCTCCACAGTCGCCCCAGCACCACCAACCTCAGCAGCATCACGCAACCCTTCGATCAGACCACCAGAAAATCCACCAATGGACGCTACAAGGAGAGCACCCGCAACATCACCCCCAATACCCTCAAGTGCTTCCTCATTCACCTCCTCTTCCTTCACCTGTAATTCATCCCTCTCCAAAAGTCCTAGAGAAACAGAATAAGGCTGCAACGTATCGACATCATACCCCATACCATCAATAAACTTTATCAACCTCACATTCTCCATACACTCCTTATCATATTGCCCTAGGAAACCAACCCTCTGTTCCACTTTTGCCGTCTCACAGGCCTTCAGCTTGGCCGACCACTCTCGCTCCAACCTTGACCGCTGTTGCTTGAGCCTCTCGTCATAAGAGTCAGTAAGCACATCTATATCTTACTTCAGCTTCCTGACTTGAGATACCCATGATGCTTCCTTCCCACGAGAAAAATCTAGATTTTCCTTTGATTGTCGCCGTTTCGCCTTCACCGACTTCATTGCCCTGTTACAAGTCTCTACCCAGACTTCCGTCTGCTAAAAATACTCAAGAAATCAGTTAACCTCGAAACTCGAGCAATTAGCCAAAAAACTTGGAAATATCGATATGCAAGTTATATATAGTTACCAGAGACATGTGCTTTTATATCTCCTGCGAAGCTTCGTCAGGGTCATCCTCCCAGAGCTTGACCATCGACGCCTGCTTCGCCACAGCCTGCTTCTGTCGCTCAGCTTCCATTATTTCTTCATCTTCCTCCATTGTATCATCCTCCCCAAGTACCTTACGTCTCTTACGTTAAATAAATTTTGATTACTACACCTTAGGGGCTTCGGGCACTACTCGACCCTTCCCTTTCTTGGCCTGAGAAGGAAGCTATTTTGTTTCATCATCGAAGCTTCTCGACCCCCTTTTGTTACTGGCGCCGCTTGTTTCGCACCCCTCCACGACCTCGGTACAAACAAATAATTTATCGGCAACTCTTCCCCTCCAATTTCTTTTTTCTTTTTTGACACACCTACCCCTCTATTTCTCCTTGATCGGTTCGGCGTAACGGGTACGTCTCAAAGTTGGGAATCCACCTTTTTTCTCCTCTGCTTCTTAATCTTGAGACTATCAAACATCAAATTTTCAAAGTCTTCACTAGCCTGGAGCAGAGTATCAATGTAATTCACCGGATTATCCCAAGATGAACATCCCGGACCTGCAAAAATAAAGCAAAACACAGTTATCACTTATTTTAGAAGAACACCAGCAACAAACCTTCGATAGAAAACTTACTTCCGTTAAATACCCTATGATGTAATTTGTACAAATCGCCGTTATCTGCATTCTTGTAGTTACCCCTCACTATCAGTAAATATTTATTCCACCCCCGACCTATTGAGCACAGATCAAAGAACCAAGGCTTCTCTAGGTGACATTGGATGTGATATGTCCCCAGATTTTGACTAGCCTTCCTTGAATGAAAGGCGACAATGTCAAACTATTTAATTAAAACTCAACCCTCGCAAACCAATTTCACATTCATCCCCTCTATCACCCTCCTCATCTCCTAAAAATTACCGTTGATCTGCACCGGAGCTACCCCGTGAAATTCCACACTTCTTTCACTAGCCGCCGAAGAGGCAGCTCCAGTCCAAATCAAATTTGACCACTATACGCCATAATCTCTTCCCTAGGGCCCAATTTGAAAGTCAACCCGGCCCCCGCCATACTATGTCGCACCCCAACCTTCGAGAGTTCTAATTTTGTGGTAAACCGATCTAACCTAGCCCTATATTTTGCCGTAACGGCATCCCCGATCACATCCGACTAAGTCGAATCCTCATTATCACCCCCCTGTACCTTATCCCCCTCCCCACTACCCGAAGGTTCTACACCACATCCCTTCCCCCATACTGTTTCCTCTTCATCACCATCTTTGGTCACTATCATCCTTCGAAGTTTTGTAACCTTATCATCTCTAGCCGGTAGAATCATCGACAACGGGGCCTCGGTCACCACATCTAACACCTCTAAATCGCAACCCTTGCCCATTGGGTCCCGACCAGACGTACTTGCCTCGACCTCGCCAACCTCTTCATCTACCAGTTCCCGCCTCAATGCCCGACGGTTATACATTTTTTGCCTACAGAAGAAGAGCCACGACATTAGGGTAGAAAACTCGATAATCCCGTGTCTATCACCTTTACCCCATATCTCCCCTCTAGATATTTCTCCTACCGTAAAAATTAGACACAATAACTCTCCCAAAACTCAAAAAAAACCCTCACCAAATTTTTGACTAGGTTGAAACCCAGTTCTACCAAGCCTCCATACGCCTAAAAATAACCTCTTCACTTCAAATGCAAAGTCTCATACCCACCTCCTCAAACAGAATAAACATGACAGAGATCAAGTGACTTACCAGTGGCTAGTAGCCTTCTCATCAATCAAGCAAGATCAGACCAGCAAAAGAAGCAGCAACCCCCACGTTCGAAATAACGTATGTTCTCTTCTCCCAATCTTTTGATTCTCACCAAAACATAACAAAGTAATCACTCTTCTCTCATTTATATATATCTTTCAAAAAAAAAAATTTAACCTCCTCGATTTACTCACCTCTATCATTACCGTGAACTCACTACCCCGGCTTTTTGGCTCCAATGTCATTTAACCACTTTACCCATCGCACATCCCACATGCGCACAACCCCCTTACAACCATCTACTCATAAAACCCGAAGCTTTTGAACCCTTTTTTCTCCCCTACTCGAAGCCAAATAGTCCAGTCCAAATAGCCAATCATTACCTTTTTTTTCTGCCATACGAAAAAAGAAGCATCATTACCTTTTGCACACTGCCCCAGGCGTTCGTACCAGTCTGACCAACCAGCCGTCTGAGCTGTCGGAAAAGCTAATCAAATCAAACTCAATCTTCGACATATTTCTGCACTCGAATACGCGACCATTTCACGCCTCGAACAATCATCAGCACCTTGCCTCGACAAAATTTATTTTAATATATTGGCCTTCGACATTCAGCACGCTCCTTAACTCAAAAGGTTAAAACCTTTTACCAAATTCAGTCGTAAGTTTGACTAGTCAAAAACCTCAGGCCTGCAGACAAATTTTTCAGCTTCATCACAGTTTACTTTTCCCTTTGACAAACTAATTTTTATCTTCGATCAACACAAATTACATATTTCGTCAAATTATATCATCCATTCCATATCAGACTTTTTCACTATTACCCACAGTTCGACAACACGAGTTATTCAAAGAAATTATTTTCATTCAAAAAGCAGCTAACATTTCGACCCTCTTGCAAAGTAATAAATAAGAGACAACAAAAACAAAAGGAAAAAAAATAACAACACAATCACATCTCAGAGGACCCTAGTTATTTACAGGCTGCTTCTCTTCGATAACGGTCACAGCATCTGCATCCTCCAGGTCATTAATATCCTATGCGAAGCCTTCGAGGAGAGACATTCAATGACCAGGGAATGGGGCCCCATCATCTGTAGTATCCTCCACCAGTATGCGAATGGCATCTCAGGAATTGGAACTCCAGGTTCCACCTCAAAAAGATTTGGCATTTCTGCTTCAATGTCCTCTTCCAGGCCAAACCGCTGTCGCAGCCCTAGCAGGGCCTCCCCTATGCGCCAAACTCTCGCAGCAGCTGGGTCCTCTTGAACGGGAATATCTGCCGCCATTTTAATACGATCAACGAAGAAGTACAACAAGAAAAACATGCATAAAGGTGATAAGTAATCTCTACAAAAGCCCTTTTTATACTTGAAAACCCACCACAGCTTTCCCTCTTCCGTAACCAAATTATTGACAACCTTTCATTTGCAACCTCGCAAAGTAAACATGCAACCTCTTCAACTTCCTAGACGTAACTAATTTTTTGGTGCATGCACACAAACCTCATTCCCGAGGACCTCTATTCAAGCACATCACCCAGATCGAGCATTCGACCATCACAACCATCGTTTATTACAAAGCTGCATTTCATCGTACTTTCGACTATAATTCATTCCGACCATCATAACCAAATAACAATAAACCTTCATTCATTGCTACCTTCGAGATCATCACTGTAACTCACGCCAATAATAGTATTCGCTTACATTTGTCTACAGAATATAAGTACAAAGAAAATACTCTGTCCATTCCAGATAGTAAATTCAACAGACAAATTAAATTTCTATTATTGACCCTACACAACAGAAACAACCCTCCCCACACACACAAACATAGAAAAGCAAAAGCTCAAAACATTCCCCCCTCAACCCGAAGTCCTAATACCGGAAGGACCCACCCCGTTCGCCACATTCTGCTCCTCGATGATCTCCTCAGTGCAAACGAAACTTTTAGCTAGTGCCATCAGAAAAAGATACCACCGTTCAGCAGTCGTAAATTAAAACCTCAGCAGTTTCCAAAGATAAGAATATGCGTCGCCATTGAAAAACTCCTCAAGCCCTGCTTCCATAAGGTCTGGCATGTCCCAGGTCAGGTCATGTTCGCCAAAAAACTTCACGTGTTCCATCATTTTTTGCCCCACTCAACGGTCCTGAGCAAACCCCATCCTCTTCTGGTTGCGTGTGTTCGGCGTTGTATCCATCCAAATGATAAGAATATGAAGAATAGAGCAGAAAACTAGTGCAGATTAAAGAAGATACAGCGTACCTCCAGAATAGCCCATATATTATAGCCCACAATGTATTTATTACCCTATAACAAACTACATCCCTTGAAATCCCCAATTTTCTACTTTTCTGAAAAATAAGACAGTCAAACCGCCCAAAATCCATGACCAAAATTTTTTCTCAGCGAACACCTCTACCTGGCTTCGAGCTCTTCCCTGAGAGGGGGCGAATGTAGTTGACTACTCGTAGCCTTCGAACAGACAGCCAAAGCCCACTTTATAGCCTACTCGAATACATCAAAGCCCTTTCAACCCCTAACACGGCTCCCCAGAAACCCCCTAAAAATGAACCTTCGACACCAGACAGAACTTCGAGAATGGATCAGTACATTGCAGTAGACATCCTTTGACTATATCTACATACAGCCGAAGTACGAAAAGATAGACAGCCATCTCACCAGATGGAATGTCAAGAATAAATTAATGTCCCAGCAGCAGGTATCCTTCGACCTCAATATCGCGCGATTGCAGTAAGATAAGACAGATAGCCATCTCACCAGACAAAATGTTGAGAATGAGTTAGCGTCCCAGCAACAGGTATCCTTCAACCTCACTATCACGCGATCGCAGTAAGAAAAGACAGACAACCACCTCATCAGACCAGATAATACATTGATTGGCCTACGCATCTACAGCGACAGGCCCAACCACCGCACCGTTCAGAACCGTTGCCAATAAATACAGCAGTAACAGTACCGACAAGACCGGCATTCGTCACTCGCCAGGATTTTCTGACAACATAATCATGTAAACCGGACCCACACCTGGTGACTCAGCTCCCTATGCTTTTATAAATAGAGGAAAGGGGAACCCATAAAGGGGTTAGAAAAATCTTCGCCAGTCATTACATTTTTTATCTTCGACCATCCGGAAAATCTACACTCGAACCCTCTAAATTACTCTTCACTAATATAATATGTTTAAAAAACCCTCATCAGAGGTCCTAGAGAGTCACATTCGGGCCTCTACGCAATTATTTGCCTTTAGTTTCATCTTATCATTGGCTGATTACTTGTTCTCTTTGATTAAGGGTTGAGTTTACTTTGTACGGATCGACCCCTCATCCAAACGGAGTTAGCTCCCTACACCAATGGTAAACCTCATTGCCCTTCGGTCCTAGATAAAACCAAGAACATCAAATAAGGGCCCTACCTTACCCCATATAATAGAGACACCAGCTCGAGCTAAGCATTTTTTCGACTGTACACTATGATAATTCCGTGCTTCTTGAGTTAAAGGCATAATTCAAGCTGGGTTAGGTACTATACCATTTTCCTTCCAAAGTTCTATATAAGCTTATTTTAAACCCCGCTCACTATCTACTTCGGCTTCAAAATGCAATATCAGATTTTCTAAAAGCCTCTGATACCTGCCTTATCACTCGGGTCACTAAAATTGGACAAGTCATTCGGTTTTTGTACTAACGCCCCCTTTTTCCACTTCCTTTCTTATAACGTCATCCCTTTCTATTTTTTTCTTAGCATTTCCACACTGAAAGTCATATAATTCTTTAAAAAAATTCTTCGAATAAGTCTTTAACTACCTTCTCTCATATTCAGTTTTATTTAAAACCTATTGAATACGAGCTACGGAATCCCTCACTCTACGTAACGATCTCTCCAGGTTAGAAATTGTTTTTCTCAATCGCTATACCCCCAATACAGATTACAAATGTTTTTATTATCATACAAATATACAAATAGAGAATAATAAAAAATGTCCATCAAACTTAACAATTTTAAGACCACACAGAGTACAATGTTATCAAAGTTAAGACAGAATAACATAAGTTCAAAACCAAATTCCACAGACTGATTAAAATAATTTGTTAATCTCTTCCTCAAATGGAGGATCCACTTTACTATTAGTAGCTTGGACTTGTTATGATTGAGAAGTAGATATAGTGGCTGGTACAGCAGTATTTTTAATTACTTCATCCCTTGCATCTGAAGCAATGACTATGCACTTATATTTGCCTGTTCGGCCCAACTCTATATCTGCAGCAATCAACATGAAGTAGCGATAAGATTGGACAAAATAGTCTTTTTCCGCCTGTAACTCTGTACATGCTTAAGAGAATGTCTCCACGTACTCCGACAACTCAGTATACCATACTTTAGCCACTTTTAAATCTTCGGCAATGCTCTCCTCCTCTTTCTTGAGCTTCTCCTCGAGCTCCTTCACATGAAATGTTTGACCATCGGGCCTGTAAGTAAGCTCTCCGAACTCTTGGCTCCTCTTCTCAATGAACTTTATAGCTCCATTCATTAGCATGGAAAGCTACCAATACAAGACACAAGTTCAGTAAGACATATATCAAATCACACGTGAAGCAGATAGAGAATGTCAGTACATACCCCAAGTGTTTGTACTTGAAACATATTATCAAGCAGATGGGGATCAGCCCCCACCATCGGAAAGTATTTTTGCCCCATCTCTCTCAGCTTGGCAATAGCCATGATACTAGTGTGATCACTACCTTTGCCCTCATGTCATTTCCATTTCAATGACTCCTTGTCCGCATCAAAAGGCATTACCTGCTCCTCCACTACACCTCCAGCAGTAGGCTTACCAACCTCGTTACCACCATAGTAGAAACTGAAGCTTCTGGCATTGACCTTTTCAACCTTCAAAATGGCTGCTTCACATTCAAACTCTCTGGCTCAGGTGGAATGAGACTAGTCAAATAACTTACAAAAAGTTAGGCTTTCATCTTCACAGCCATAGCTCAATTCTCGTGAGCTCACTGTATTTTGGGCACTCTGGAGTCTATCCTCTTATCCCTACTGATACCTAATTCACCAAGTACTTGCTTTAGCTCAATCAGCTCAAGGGCTACGTAGTCGAACAAGCTGATATTATCAAGCAGATATTTGGGATTAGGACCTGATAAACAAAAGTAAGAATATGGTTAGCAACTTGAAGAAAAACTGATGGTTGGTCAAAGCTAATAGATGTTACTTGCACGAATTATAATACTTATGGCTTAGGATGAGCATTGGTTCATCCGAAACTTGAATACAGTTGCCCCCTACCAATACATGGTTGTTGTTTCATGGTCTACTCACAGATTTAAAGTCAAAAATCTTTGTCCTAGCAGAGTTACTATATAGGTAACCGCTATTGCGATCTTTAATGAATTTTAGTCTTTAAAATTGCAACACATTGTCTACTATGAACTGCATTACAGTCCCATCCTTTTTCAACTTGTCATTAGGTACCTCACATACCCTTATCATTTTAAATACATTCTCATTTAATTGGGCAGGGCATCATAGCAATACATTCATAACCCCTTTTTTAAAGAAGGTTAGGGGAATCCTAAGGATATATAAGAAATGATTAGGATTGCACAGAAACCATTATTCAGGCCTGCCATAACCATACCATTGTACTATTAAATTTCTACTTCTTTATTGATACCTTTAAGATTTTTTGATTTATCCAGATAGGGAACTTGGCAGTGTACCCCTTCCTCCCCTTTTCCTGGTACATAGGTCCAAAACCACCGACCTTGTTTTTATCATATAGTTCCCCCACACTCCTTTTAACTTCTTCTTATACTTCAAAAATTCCTTTCCAACATCTACACCTTCAAGATATATGAAGAATGATTTATCTTTTTTCTTTGCCACATCTTCCTCTACAACTCTATTTACTTCACAGGATTTTCCAGCCTCTACATCCACAATAACTTAAACCTTATCTGCAATTTCTTCCATACCACTATAGTCGTCCTCCCTACCAGACGATGATGTTTCTTCCGAACTAAATGACACTACAAATTTACTCGTGGACTTTATGCTTTTTAAGCGCATACTGGACCTACAGGTACATACAATATTTTATCATCTTCTTTACATTAGATGGTATACCATACATAAAGCAGAAACAACTCGACCTATACTTTTTACCCAGTCAAAGTATTTATTCTTAAACTTTCCAAAACAACAGAAAATCATTTTCGACTTTCCCTCATCTTCTCCAAAAATAATTTTTCTCTATCTATAGTTTATTCCCAAACCCAAAGCTTCTGTAAAACAGTAACAACATAGGCAAACAATCAGTTCTTAGCCCCTACATTCTCAACTTTGATATCCAAAAAATTAATCACATACAAAGGCCATGAGCATACAAAATCAGATACAGTGTACTAGACAATAAAATCAGAATAGAAGAACAAGTTACTAACATGTACTCGATGATCCGCAATCTTTCGCTTTACCAAAAGATTTTGCCGAGACTGACCACTCCCGTTGTTTCTCCAATAATTTTTTATCACCAGATGAATCTTTCTCAACCAAATCATAATCATAACTCAAATATTTCTTCTCTCTTGAAATACTGCTTACACCAAATTTTTCTCTTTATATAACTATAGATAATTTATGAGGGAGAGAGAGACAAGTTTTTATACTCTCCCTCAGTTTATGAAACGATGTCTCATTTAGATATATGTCAGTCACCCCTACTATCTCTGCAGGCATGACTTTTCGTCTCACAACATCAGTATGACTTCTGTGATAATGACTACTGCAATCACGTTCATCTTTACCTTCTGCCAATAAAAAATTCTATCCCTCTTTCCCAAAATAGTCTACATGATAAAACACCTTACTTTTGTACTCTACCAAGATCGTACCACAATATCCGTCATTCCTTAAATTAGCAACATATTCAAAATTCAAAATTATTGGCATAAATGTTAAAATCGGACAGCTGTAATCCGCGATAACTGCCATATGAATAGTTAACAAACGCATTGATTTTATTTATCTCAGTTCCTAGATTTAATCTGCATTATTCAGAATTCAGCAGATAACAAAAGCAGGACACTGTAAACAGATTACTTATTTATTTTGAGCTCTCATAGTTCGAGCTTATAGTCATATGTAGTTAGATTTAAAATAGCCTGGATGATTCACTGCACTACATGGCATTATCTCCCCTCTTACTACCCTCTCATCTTCTTCCACAACCTTGTCCCTTGCAATCTCTCGAATAGCTTCTTCTCGTAAAGATGTATTCAACAGTAACTCGCAGAACACGCCACACTAGAAAAGCCGATCATACTCTATACGCCTGCCTTTGTTATCTAGCCCGCCTAACTTCAGCGGCCAATCTGGTAATACAAAATTATAAGGTAGTAGGCGAAAGTACCACTAGCAGAGTTTAACGACTTTGATATTTAACCTACCTACTGCTGCATGGCAAACATGCTAAGAATGTATCCTCACCATGGCCAATTAGAAATACTAGACAACAAGCTTTTCTTACAGAAGATACAAGGCATAATAAACAAGGATCACTTCTTCATATAGCCAGCGTAAAGATCTTTGGAAATCTAAATGGCCTCCCCAACAGATTTTGAGGAAGTACATAATTTTGCAAGAACAACTTTTCTGAAATAGGAATATCGGAGAATATTTTAACAGCTAATACTTTACATTTTATAAAATATGTCCTCAGATCTTATTCACACAAGATAAAACATCCACAAAAATGGAGTTCACAATATACAATCAAGTACCTACAGCCATATATCATTTACCACAATATCAAGACATCTTTCAGTCAGTTCGAAGCAACAACTCGTGAACAAACCAATCTTCTTAAAACCATCAAATTGTCCTAGCCACTTGTTTGTTGGCATTCACCAAATGACGTCATTGCATTTTTGGATTCCCTTCATTTCAACCTTACTTTTCACTACCCTTACAGATATACATACTGAGATCACTACAATGCGATTTGTTCTCCAATACTCCATAATACCTTGGTATTTCTCATACCAACACATTTCTAATCTACCTTTTGGTAGTAGCCTTATTTCTCATGCCAACACATTTCTAATCTACCTTTTGGTAGTAGCCTACTCAGAGCCTTCTAGCTCCTATCGAACACTCGAAAGCTACATCGAAGCCTACATGAATACTTTGAAGCCCAATCAATCTGCAAACAAGCCTTCCAAGACTACACAAACTTTGACTATGAACATGCCTCAAAGACAAAGGCAGATCTGTCAACACACTGACCCTATAGACGGGCCAGATTAGCCAGCTCACCAGATAAGAGCTGCACAATTATTGGTCCTGATGACTATAGCGACAGAACCAACAATGGCTGTAGTGTGAGAGCACAGTACCAGACTCAACATTTACGGCCTCAACACCAACTCTGGGATACCTACTTGATACCCGGAGGATACACCTATAATTTGACTCTTTTGGTCACTCAGCCCTTCTTATGTTCTATAAATAGAAAAGAGGGGGAACCATGGAGGGGTGAGGTGATCGCTCCCTGGAACCCTTGCAATTTACCTTCGATCACTCAGTAAATTACCCAGTACTCGAAACTTTGACAACTCGATAGTTATATCAATTCTCTAAAAAATCCTTATCAAAGGTCATGGAGTGACTCAGTCTAGGCCTCCACACAAGTATATTGTTTGCAGATTACTCGTATTACTGATTATATGCTTGAACCCTTAGATAGAGGATAAATCTCATGGTGTATGAGCCAATTTCCCCTCCTTGCAAAGTTAGGCCCCTTCATTTGGCACAGTTTGTGCTTTCCCACCCTAACAGTCTCCCCCTACCTTGCCCTTTCCTTTTCCAAAACCAATGAAATACTTTTAATGGCCTTCACCCTACGCTCCACATCCACACATACCGGCAACACCGTCGATAGAGGTTCTGCCCTGTTAGCCCTTCTTACTCAGCATTCGCCCAAAATGAGGAACGACACCGAGCATAATTGCGTAAGGAGCGCGAAGGGCATCAACAAGAGTTTGAAGCCGAACGGAAACACCATTTGGATGACACCGACAGATAATACCACGCCATCGATGACTTACGCAACACAGTTTGGTAGTTGCAACGACTACAACCTCTAGATGCCCCTCTGCCATCTCATGCACCCACTCTGTCGTGCGTGTCTACCCGTGCTCGACTAGGGCCCCTGCCACATTCGGAAGTACCCCCCGTCCATCTTGGTGCCGAGGATGCTACCCCTACTGTCCCCCTTATTTGATCCATCCATCTTGGCATTCATCCCATGGAGGACTCCTCTGATTCCACCCTTTGTTTCAAGAGACACCCCAAACGCCACCCTGCTCGGGAAAGCCTCGAGGAGCGCAGTGCCCCACCGAATACACGCCCTCATCACCCTCAAACCCATCGATCGCCTCCTCATCCTACCTATCATGCACAGTAGGACCCCGACTCCGAAATCCACCCTACTATTCACATCAGTGCGAGCCCAATACCAAACTGGTAAAGTTTGTTAAACAACCCCCTCTACCCCAAATTCCTCGTTATCGAGGTGCCTCCAAATTTTTAAGAGACAAAAATCCATAAATATCGCAATACCGACCCTCAATCCCACATTCTCGAATTCCATAATGCTCTAAGCCTTTAATACACAGTTGACCACCTGATGTATAAACTTTTCCCCACCAGCCTCACAAATAGCCCTCTTCGTTGGTATCATAACTTTCCCAATGGCTCAATTCAAAACATTGAGCTGTTATACAGCCCCCTCATCGCTCAATTCGCCTTCAACAAGGACCATGAAGTCTGAGTCAATACCCTTTCAATTTCAGAAAATCCCCCAGTAAAACCCTTGAGGCCTTCACCAAGGGGTTCTTCGATGAATCCTGCAAAGTCAAAAACCTCGACTACGCGAATGTCGTACTTGCATATTTGATCGCTTTGCCGGATAACAGCCGTGTCAAAGAGTACCCGGTCCTCCACAAACTACGAGCCCTCGAGGAGATGCTCTTAAAATTCAATGGGTATAACGACCTTGAGCGCCACCGCGAATCAAATTAGCAGAGGCAGCCTTCGACCACCAATCCAAATAAACCTCGGCAAGGCCCACCTTCTACTCCTACACCCCTCATCGCTCCTGTATCACTGTAAACTGAGAGCTACAACGTTCCCACATTGACAACACTACTGAAGCTCACAAAAAATGACCAAAGACGATCTTCCCCAAACTTAATGCCCCTATCAGCACTTTTCTACCACAGATCTTGGCAGACCCCATATGACGTATCCCTTTCCCCATCGAGGTCAAACTAGGAAATCCTTATTGCGCCTGCAACAATTGCAACTGTCACGAGACCAACAAATGCTTCCCCGCACAGTGCATTCTCAAGATAATTCTCATGGTGGGTCATCTACATCAGTACGTTACTGACCACCCAAGCTACCTTGATGGGTCGTACCTCAAACCTCAACCCGCCCCTGCTGCTGACCCAGCCAAAGCACATCTACCAAGTTCATTTCATCGAAGTAAATAAAATCGATAGTGGCCACTCCAAGAGAAAGCACAAGCTTGTCAAAGAATGATTACTTTCCAGGAGAAGCTACCCGCCCTCTTGCTAAAGTCAAGCGAATGGCCTCGACCCGAGGGTATCTCATTTATTGACTATGATACATCGTATGTTCATTTTCCCTATTCTGACCTTTTAGTCATAATGATTAAAGTCAAACACCTCATCCTCCACACCATGCTTATCGATACCGGAAGTGTAGCCGATGCACTTTTCCTTCAAACCGTCCAAGCCATGAACAAAATAGACCTCATCTCTTCCGCCAATGTCGAACTGAAAGGTTTTAATGGGGCAACCAAAGTTGTCGTTGGTCAAATCAACCTTCCTGCTACTACTTGCCTAGTTACACTACAAAATAGTTTTCTTGTTATCGATAAGAAATCTGAGTACCTTGGAATCCTTGGGCATGACTGTCTCCATGCCATACGTGTTATACCTTCGACTTATCATCAGACCATTCATTTCAATACCCCCTATGGAACATGGAATTTAAAAGGTTCTCAACATCTCGCCCGTTCATGTGAGCATTCAGAGATTGATCAGAACTAGAAACTCGTCAAACTACCATAGTAATCATTGTCTCCCTCTATACCAATACCTTCGACACCTGCAATCTCACCCATCAAACCCACTGTCTATATTGAACTCGACAATCCTGGTCGAGGTACATTCATCAGAAGCTTTCGAGATGAAGCTGAGTGCCTCGAACTCATAGACTTCCTTTGAACAAATAAAGACGTCTTTGCATGGACGTTTTAGGAGATGCCCGGTGTCGACCCAAGTTTTACCTGCCATTGCCTCGACCTCATCCCTCACTCTACTGCAGTAAAATAGAAGAAGCATACCTTTCCACCAAGACTTTGAGTGGCTGCAAACCTCGAGGTCGACAAACTTATAGTCGCGGGTTTAATAAGAGAAGTCAAGTATGCTGATTGGATATCCAATATTGTTACAGTTCCTAAAATGAATTGCAAAATCAGAATCTGAGTCAACTTCACAGACCTCAAGAAACACACACCAAAGGACAGCTATCCCCTCCTGATCATTTAAGCACTCCTCAATGTCACTGCTGGACATAAGCGCCTATCGATGATGGATGTGGCCTCAGGTTACAATCAGGTACCCCTCCTCCCTGAGGATCAGCTCAAAACTTCTTTTATCACTAAACAAGGCATTAACTATTATAACGCCATACCCTTCGGCTTTAAAAATGCGGGTGCCAGCTTCCAACGCCTGGTTACAACCATGTTCAAACCCTTGCATGGCAAATCGGCCGAAGTTTACATCGACGACATGTTATGCAAGAGCCTCCAAAAATTGATCCACATCTAGGACCTAACCAAAGTTTTTTCGATACTTCGAACATACAACGTGAAACACAACCCAGATAAATGCAAGTTTGGTGTTTCGTCTGACAAATATCTTGGCCTCCTCAATAGCAAAGGAGGCTTCGGGATCGACCCTTCCCATATCCGAGCCCTCATCGACATGCCTTCGCCTCAAACCAAAAAAGATGTCCAAAAAGTGGCAGGTAAAATAGCGGCCCTCAACCGTTTCATTTCCAAATCCTCAGACCCTTGTAGTTGTCTATTCTTCTCTCTTACGTGATCAAGACGTCCGCAGGGCTAAAAAGAAAAACAACCCCGAGATCAATTGGACACCCGACTGTGAACAAGCCTTCCTAGAACTTAAACCATACCTTGGTTGACAACCCATCATCAGTACCCTGTCGTAGGTGAAACGTTTTCTTTATACCTCGCAGGACCTCCAATTTAGCCAAGTCTCTTGGCCATTCAAATGATGGGCTATCAATTTTGTCGGTCCTTTTCTCAAAGCTTCGGGTAGCCGAAAAAATATCCTTGTTGTTGGAGATTATTTTACCAAAGGGGTTGAAGCCGTACCTTTGTGTCGAGCAAGAGATAAAGAAGTTATCATATTCCTATGGGAAAACATTATTTCATGCTTCGGCCGCCCTCATATGATTTGATATGACAACAATCCTCAATTCGTCTAGAACAAGGATCTTCTCCCCCTCAATACCATACAACCCCCAAGGGAATGGTCAGGTCGAAGCAATCAATAAAACTATTGTCGATGGTCTCATAAAGCATGTCTATGCAAAGAAAGGACGATGGGTTGAGGAATTTAAGCATGTCCTCTGGGCTTACCGAACAATACCAAGAAAAGTGACCGGCTGCACCCCTTTTCTCTTAGTTTATGGTACTGAAGCATTACTCCCTACTTAATTCGAAGTACCCACACAAAATCCCAGCCTCCCAGACAAAGATAATGAGTTTGAACTCGAGTGTAATATGTTATGGATCAAAGAAACAAGAAACCGAGCCATCGCCAACCTTGGCCGTTACCATCTATCCCTCCAGAAGTCATATAACATGCGAGTTTGACCACGAAGTTTCAACATTGGAGATCTTGTACATCAACGTGTCACACAGTCTTCAAAGTCTCGAAATGCCGGCAAGCTAGCCGAATCCTGGGAAGAACCTTATGTCGTTTACGATAAAACTGACAATAGAAGACGAAGGGCCTCAACAAAATTCATGGATTACAATGCAGTTAGTATCATACAACAGGCCATGGCCTTCACCTTGTTCTACTGATATAAATATAGTATAATCAATGAACATATTTTCCTTTGAACTTCGAATCTTATTTTCCAGTAAATTCCTTGGCCTAACCTAAGTGTCATGTCAATCCTTCGACCCGACTGACACTTGGGGGTGACCTTGAAATATTTCAAGTCTCCAATTTCGAGCAAACTCGAGGGGCACGAATGTTCGACAAACTAAACCCTCGATAATGCATTGGAGGTGACCATGTCCTACTTTGATCAGGCTCAGGCCTTCGAAGTCCAGTAAGTTTCTTGGCTCCTCCTATGTGTTATGTCCATCTCTCGACTGAGACTCAGGGAACAATCTCGAAGCTCTTCAAGGTTCGATAAATCTACAAATATTCTACACTTACAACATACGCAGATACAAGTATACAAGAATATCAACAACTCTACTACATGCAAGACATTTCAGTACAGCATACAAGAATCAAGTTCAACACAAATAAATTCAAATCAAGTTCAGAGCATACATCGGGAACCTAGCACTGGAAATCAGTACAAATCAAGTTTACCCCAAACAAGTTTCAGAACAGCCTACATCAGCAATTCAATGTAATCACAAGTTCAAAGATCAAGCGCAAAGCTAGCTCAACATTGATCACATATTACAACCTAATAGAAAAATCATAAAGGAAAGTTTGATACCCCAGCACAGTACCTCATAGCGGAGTAGCTACATCATCTCCTCCTTACGGTTACTCAACACCAACACCCCCAGTACCTTCCGTAGAAGGGCTCAACCCAGTAGCACCCACGGCCCCTTCTATCAAAGTATCAGTAGCAACTCTATCTACTGCAGAAGTCTCTGCGCCATCTCCCACTCTTATACCTACACCAACAACATCTACTTCTAGCCCCACTGTCTGAAGAACATCGTCAGCAACAAAATCATTGGTTCTGTGCAAGCATTTCAAACTTTCAGGATCATAACCAAAATCTACAATGAACTCCTTCAACCTGACATTAGTCTCACATTCATCATCGAATTGCCCATGGAAGGTCTCCCTTTGTTCTTTTATTGCCTTATTCTTCTAAGCCAGCTTTGCTTCTAGCACTTGCGTCTGATTGTAGCACTGAGATTTGAGTCTTCTCTCGCATTCACCTCTAATAGTCTCTTACTCTATCTTCAAAATGTTAATCTCAGAAACCAGCGATGCCTCAGTCCCTCAAGCGAGCTCCAGATTTTCAAGTTCCGATTTCAATTGCCGGTTTGTTACTTTTTGGAACATGATGAAAGCCTATGACCAAGTGTCTATTTGCTAGAATATTCGAGCAATCAGTATCCCCCGAAGCATGGTGCACTTGAGAAAATTTTCAAAATTTAAAAAAAAAGCAAAAACAGTTACCTGATATATACTTCTTTTCATCCACCTCCCAGCCTCCTCAGGATTAATGGCATAGAGTATCGCCATCGAAGCATCAGTGGCCCGAGCTTACTCCTATAGTTCGGCCTCTGTCAGCTCTTCGTCCAAATACTCTGCATCATCCTCCCCCAGCCCTCTGCGCCTCTTCCGTATATTACCTTCGGCTGCTGTACCCTCAGAGATTTAGGAAAAACCTTATTGTTCCCTATATCAGCCTACGTTGATATCTGCCTTGACACCTGTATTGACGCCTCATAAGCCAATTCGGGCATAGGCACTGCTTGCCTTGATGCCTGCTGCCCCTTTGGCACATAGCAGACCTTCCTCGCCAATTACACCTTCTCCATCCCTCGACCCCTCTCGATGAACCTTCCCCTCCCTCTTCCTTAATGGCTTCGACGTAACGGGTATGTTTCGAAGTAGGGAATCTATCCTCTTCTGCATCATCTTCTTAATACCCAGTCTCCTGAAAACACAGTTTGCCCACTCCTCATCCGCGTTGATCAGCTCGTCAATATAATTCCTCGAGTTTGTTAAAGCTCGGTTCTTTGGTACTGCTGAACAAACAAAACATGGTTATTAGTCTATTCGATCAATATGCCAAAAAATATTTGACCATCAATTTTCCTGGATTATAAAGCCTATATTGTAACTGATAAGGGTCCTCCCCTTTGGCATTCTTAAAATTACCCCACACAACTACCAAATCTTTGTCCCGCCCTCAACCCATTGAGTACAGATCAAATAACCAAGGCTTATCTGCGTCACATTGGATATGGTATGTTCCCACCTTCTGGTTTATTTTTCTCGAGTAGAACGATGCAATATCATACCACTTAATTAAACCCCTCACTTCATACCTCAGTTCAGCATTCATTCCATTGACCACCCTCATCTTTTCATAAAAATTTCTAATCATCTGGAATGGGGCAACCTTCTAGAAGTTTAGCACCTCCTTCACCAGCCTTCGAAGGGCAGTTGCATCCCCTGCTGAATCTGACCCCTAAATGACATGAAACCCTCTCGAGGTTGAGACTTGAAAGTATACCCAAATCCCATTGTGTATAATACCACCCCTACCTTTGACAACTCCAGTTTAACCGTAAATCAATCTAATCGTAGCATTTCTTTAGCTGAGACCAACCCCACAGCTTCCCCCAAATTAGTCGAACTCACACTATTACCACTTTTCTCCCCAACTTCTCTTTCATCCCCTGAATGCTCGATACTACCTTTGGGTCCTCTACTATCTCCTCCCTCCATCTTCCCATCCCTCTCCCCTGTCACTCGTGCCTTTCTATGGCTCTTATATGAAACCACCACTTCAGGTACCTCCACAGTTAATGGGGCATCTGTTGCTATTTCTTACTCCTCCAAATTGCTGCCATCATCCACGGGAGCACAACCAGATATACTAGCCTCATTTTCTTTGATCCCCTCGTCTACTAGCCTCAGTCTCAAAGATCGACGGATACGTATCTTATCCTACCGAGAAAGGGGCACGCAATCAGATCGATATATTCAAATATTACATACTAATAACTTATTTTTACCTACCCTCTCTAGCCCATACTATCATAGCCGAATGTTCAACTTCAATACCTGTCACACCATTAATACCCTCAGAACCCCAAATGGCTTGTCCCACAAATACATGGTTTCCCATTTCCTCAGTCATATTATCACAACTATAAACCCTAGCAGCCTCTACCTTAATATCTACTCCACATATAGAAATAGAAGACGAAGCAGCAAGACAAAAATAAGACAACATACCTGCTGGAGTAGAATATTCATCTTTCCCCGCAGCATATGAGATGATTCCACAGCAGCGACCAAGCTCTATGGAACAATGGTGTATGTTTTCCTCCTCTAACTCTCTAGTTTTTTCTATAAGTGGGTAAAACGGAATTGTAACCTTTTTCTTACCATTATATATACCTCCACGAAATAGCAAAAAACTGGATCGATTTCCAAAACCGCTATCATTGCCACATCCCTACTACCCCTACTTTTCAGCTGAGATGTGTTTTGTTGATTTTACCCTCTATTACACCCACGTGCAGGCCTCACGCTCACATGTACACAATTTTTTATATAAATCAAGTCGAACCATCTAATCCCCACTCAATGCTGTCAAATCAAATCCTTACATCAAATCAACCTTTTTCAGTAATTAAAAGAAACATCATAATGCCTGTAGGGCACTTTGCCTTAAGCTCAGTAGAGTTTCTGGCATGCCAGCTCTTTAGACCGTCAATTCTGACAGTCGTAGCCTGCCTACCTTTGAATCCCCTTCTTCCCGTCTGTGAATAATTTTCTATATCATGTCACGAACATTCGACTACAAATAACCTAATATTCGATTTCAAAATGTGCCAGTCATTCAATTTCTTTCATATTCGACATTTGACAAGCTGTTTTCGCACCAAAATTCCTATTGAGTATTATGATGGTCTTACTTACACATAGGCAATTCAGTATTTCACTTTAACAGTTATCTTATAGATTTTAAATTTCATTTGGGCAGATGCCCTCACAGAAGCACAGAAGAAAACCATCAAAATAATCAAAAAAAAAGTGAAACCCCAATCCAATGACGGAATACTTCATCGAGAACCCAACCTTAACATCTTCTTTGTCCACCACCTCCTCGGCTAAAGACTCCAGGAAGGCGAACCGATCGCTGGGGAGTGGGCTTATCATTTGTTGCACCCTCCACCAGTACACATAGGGCATCCCACTAATGGGCTCCCCTGGCTCAACTTCAAACAAATCTGGCATAACCCAATCAAGGGCTCGATCACCATAAAGCCTCTGCTTTAGCTCGAGCGTCTTCTTCCATATACGAAGGTCCCTTGCTGCCACTTGTTTCGGATCCCTGGTATTAGGAGTGTCTCTGCTGCTTTGGGGTGAACATGAAGACATGATTACTCAGAGAAAGCGTAGAAGTCTGAAGTTCCCTCAAGATACCCTACTTATACACAAAAGTAGGTGCATTTAAACTCTCTTTCATCAGAACTAGCATTTATCACAGTCTTAATAGTTTTCCTCAAAATTTCAACAGTCAATCCTTTTTAACTTCCCAGACTCAACAATTATATCGGCATACACACTCAACCCCTATTTCCAAGGTTTTACAATCGACACATCCCTAGTCTCGAACCCTCGACCCCTATACATGCTTTTTCCCACAACCCTATCGATATATACAATGAGCTTCGAGAATTCCAAGTCAATTATTAATTCGAGGTTGAATATTAACCAATGCCTTCGATAACTATGAACTTCAAAGTTCTTTTTCCTTCGCAGAGTACAATTTCTACCATTTACTCTTCATTTGAAAGCCAAACAGTTTATTCGCCTACCATACTTATCAGATGCAAAACACATTATTTCATTAAATTACCTTTTCATTTTATTACTTCATTCATACAAAAGAAGCGAGAAGGGAAGAAGATAAAAATACACAGATTCAGCAAAAACAAAATAGAAAAACTTCGAATACCCCCATAAAAAACAAAACACATCCCACCTCACGAAGAACCTACCCTATTTCCAGACGGACAAGCTCTTCCCGCTGAGCCCTGCTCATCCTCCACTAATTGATCATCTTCCTGCACAATACGCTTGGCGATAGAAAGAGGTAAGACTCTTCGACAGCTGTAAACCTCCACTGCATCATTCGCCTCAAGTACGTATAGGATTGCCTGTTGATCAGCTCCTCTGGTTCCACCTCTACCAGGTCAGGCATGATCTAGTCGAGCTACTTGTTACCAAAGAACTTTAGCTATAGTTCAGCCATTTTTAGCCCTATTAGACGGTCTCTGGAAAATCCCATCCATCTCTGATAACGCATGCTGGGAGTGGTATCCATGATTATTTTCATGAAAGACAGAGGAAGAGAGTGAAGACGTAGAGTATACAGTGTTACCCCCACACAAGCCATATTTATATCCTCATTAACATCATTTATAACTCCGTAATCACCATAACTTAATAATTACCCACCTTTATTACCTTCCTCGGAAACCCAATATACATCAGTCAACCGCTTAACTTCCAACAACCAACAGTTTTTTCTATGCAAACACCTCTAAACCTATTTTCGAGATACCTGCAGAGAGGGGGCAAATGTAGTAGCCTACTCGCAACCTTCTAGCTCCAGTCGGACACTCAAAGGTTGCATCGAAGCCTATATGCATACCTCGAAGCCCAATCAATCCGTAAACAAGCCTTCCAAGACTACATGAACTTTGACTATGAACAAGCCTTGAAGATGAAGACAAAACCGTCAGTACACAAGCCCCACATCAGCATTAGAAATACTTCGACCATAGACATATATGGTTGATGGCAGACGTGTGAGATAAGTTAGCACACCAGACAAGAATGGCACCATTATTTTTCCTGACAACTACAGTGACATAACCAACAACGGCTACAATATCAAAGCACAGTGCCAGACATGACATTTACGGCATCAACACCAACTCTGGGATACTCGTCTGATACCCGGAGGATATACATGTAATTTGAATTTCCTTGGTGACTCAGCCCTTTGTATGATCTATAAATAGGAGAAAGGGGGATCCAAGGTGGGGTGACGATATCTGTCCCCAGAACCCTTACAGTTTACCTTTAATCACTCTGGAAATTACCTTGTACTCAAAACATTGACTACTCGACAGTTATATCAATTTACTTAAAAATTCTCATTAGAGGTCGTGGAGTGACCCATTATAGGCCTTCACACAAGTATATTGTCAGTAGATTACTTGTATTATTGATTATATGCTTAAACCCTTGGATAAAAGATAAATCTCGTGGTACAAGGGCCAACTTCCCCTCCATGTGAAGTTAGGCCCCTATACTTTTCATTATTTTACTTTTCACATTTTGATTCATCTGCAGTTCGAATTATTATTTTTCAATATCTAACAAGTCAGTTCACATAGAATACTATAAAATTGAAGTCTGAAACACAACATATAATTGGCATAACAAAGATATTTCATTAGCTCGAATATTTCTTACATCACAAAATTTATAGAATACTATAGAAATCACAATCCTTCTAGACATTTTAATAGATGTTTTTAAAATTACATCCCCTCAGTTTATGCTCTATAACTCTTCCTCAAGAAAAGTGAAGATGATAAGAAACTGACGTATGCTTCCAAACACTAATCTCCTCCAAGGATGGCCCAGGCAATCCAAGAACTAGAAATCACCTCAAGAGTTACGGTGTCTATGCTTGATCAAACCCTCAACAAAAGGATCTTCTTCAAGATAGGAGACGATGATTGGGTGGAAGAAAAAATCCCCGTCTCTTCCAACAAAACCCCTACCACCCCAGGTAACAGAAAAAAAAAGCTGGGTCCTATTTCATATATAGGATCTACTCACTAGCAAGATACCGACAAGACTCCCTTGGACACATGCCTACCGCTTTATTTTCAGCTGTTACAGCTTCCTCCGCTAGCAGACGCAACCCCTTCAGGCGCTCTCCCTTTAATATCTCCAGATAATGGAAATACACCATTTAGAAATGGTTATCCTCTACTTTCACCACCTCCTCGTATGTCATCGCGTGAAAGGTAGGAGACATTGGAATTGGGATAGGCAGGTACAAGGATTTGTTCCCAAGGTATCGAAAGCAAAATTCTTCTACTTTCGCCAGAATCCTCGCCTCCCAAGATTGTTATCTCGTAGTTAACATCCTTGCAACAGGAGGAAGGTTATAGATTATAAAAAGTAATTACAGAAAGAATGATACAGAAACAAAGTTCAGCAAAACACTTGGTTAATCTCAACTACAACAAGTAAGTTAGAGTGCTATTTATACTTCAACCAGTATTCAAAATGACTTTCCAAATTCCCAACGTTAGAAGGAATTCTCATGCAATACTATTGGCCATAACCATTGGTTCTAGGTAACCCAACAGCCATAAGCAGATATTCCTGAAGGCGCATTGGAAATGATTCCAAAGTATTAATTATAGTATTAATGAAGCTTCTCAACCAACATAACTCGCCCACAATATTTCTCGTACTATTGGCTGAGAGGGGGCAGTAGTAGTGGCTTATTTTGTATCTTAGACTCAAGTTCCATCTTCGACCATCATACGACCACTCAATCCTTATAATAGCTAACAAATATCAATAGCATCTCTCTTTCTAAATCCTTAAGAGTGGTCGTGGTTTTTAACCTATTCAAAGATTTTCCACAATAAATTTTGTGCTAGTATTCATTCATTATTCTTCTAAATGCTCTGATTATCCTTGGTGTAAAGATTAAGTTTGAGATACTAAATTAGGCTATTACATCTTCCTTCACTAATAAATTGCTTATAACTGCAATAAACCCTTCCCAACTCTCAGGCATTTGCATTAAAAGATCCTACGCTCTCATCTCCTCGTTAAAAGTGATTTTCACATATTCAAGTTGAGCATGAATAATATTGTACTCACTAATATGAGCTTGCACACTACCATTATCTTTTATTTTTAAAGTAAACAAGTACTATAAAATTTGGAGATAATATGTAGAATTTTTCGTTGTCGCAACTTTTGAGATCATATATAGAATTTGAGATAATAGCACAAACATAACTGTTCCAAGCGCCTTACAGTCTAATCGCACGTACTTACCAGCATCATGATTGACTGGCCTCAACTCAATTCTACCTGGTGGTAAGTTAAGATCCTTCTGATAGAGGTAATCTTCTTTCTGCATTATTCACACTCCAAAATTCAAACCATTAAACTTTATGATCTTCAATTTCTCTTGATCGGCCATCACCTTTCACCACACAAGCTCTGTATCAAGCGCTCTGATTCCAATATTTAAAAATTGAGGTAGCTACTCTCTCTTCTATGCCATGAATGATATGCAAAATATGCCAAACAAGTAAATAATCAAACAAAGAACAATTAACAAAGATAAATATTTCTCAGAGGAGGGAAGTAGAAAGCCCTTAAGGATGAAAAACTACTCCCCGTGAATAATCAACTATGATCAAATAGGTTACACATGATCTTATCCAAGCTTCCTTAAGCTTTGTAATGAAGTGTCTCAAACCTTAGTTCTCTAGATTTAAACTCACAAAAGATTAAGCTAACAAATAATCTAAGTCTCCCTTATATACTTGGGAGACTTATTATAATCAGAATAGATCTTGAGGCAAACTCATTGCCCTAAACAAACTACTAAAACCAGCCTACACAATTTTTGTTCGAATATCTCTAAGCTAGTTCGAATGATTTCGACAGAACCAAGTTTCTAGCCCTAGAAACAAGGATCTCATTTAAACGACATCTAGTCTTATTTAAATGACTTTGATGGAACCAAGTTTCCAACCAAGAAAACATACATCTCGTCCAAACAACTTATAATCCATTCAAACGACCATCAATTCGAGTTCACCCTTATCAATGAAGTCCTTCATTTTGTAATATTTGGAATGACTAATAAACTAGACAATTTAAGGACATTTTTTCCTCTTCAAAGAATACATATCATAAGAGGCATCAAAAATAATGGCCATCCAATAGTAGCTTCCCAATGCCCGTCACTTGTCCGCTTGGCCGAGCCTCAATACTATGGTGACCTTCTCATTTGTTACTTCCTCATCATATCCAATCTTCGCTGGAGGTATAGTTAGATAATATTTATATTTGTTCTCATTTAATATCAATAATTTTGTGGTTAATGGAAATCTAAACTAAGTTATTGCCTTATGCTTAAAAATGAAATTTGGGCTAAACATGTAAATAAGATGCAAACTTGATTACCTGCAGCCACAATAGAACATTTCCACAAGGCTTGACTTAGAATTGATTTTTGTAGAAGTCTTCACGGGCCTTTTTTATTTTAGCTCGTTCTTTCGAAATTCCAACATTACCTGTATCAGGATCAAACTCTAAAGTTTGTCTTCTTTCAAAGTCAATGGTGTTATACAACCATTGGCTATAAGGCCCACCCCTAGCTGCTGTAGTAGCCTACTCACAGCCTTCTACCCCAGATGGACACTCGAAGGCTACTTCAAAGCCTACTCGAACATCTCAAAGCCCACTCAATCCCCAAAGAAGCCTCCCAAAGAAGATCCAAAAATGAAACCTCGACTCTGAACAAGCCTCGAGGACGGACTCCACATTGCAGCAGAAGCGCTTTGACCATATCCACATATGGTCAAAGTATGACGGGAGAGACAGCCAGTTCACTAGACAAGACGGCGCAGTTACAGTGACAGGCCCAACTACTGCTACAATATCAGGGTATTGAGACAGACCTAACAACTGTCACAGTGATAGTTCTGACATTTTTGGCGCCCATACCCACGCCGGAATATCTGGATGGTACCCTTGTTATATGACCTAGCCATGGTGACTCAGCCCTTCCTATGATTTATAAATAGGAGAGATGGGGAACCAATGAGAGATTATGAAATTTCTCCCCAGCACACTTTGCAGTTTACCTTTGATCACCCTTTTAAAACCTAGTACTCGAACCTTTGACTAATCAATGGAAATATAAGCACACTTAAAAATCCTCAACAGAGGTCATGTAGAGTCACATTTCAGGCCTCCACGCAAGTATATTGTCTATTGATTATTCACGTTTAGATTATATGCTTGCATTCCTTTGATTAAAGATTTAACCCCGTGGTGTAAGAGCCGACTTCCCCTCATCATGAAGTTAGGCCCCTACAGCTTCTGTAAACCAAGCACACTAAAAAGGAAGGTTCATACTGTTTATAAGTTCAGACTCACAAGCTACAGTATCAGCTTTTAACAACCACAATATTCTTTAGATGTTTCAGGCATAATGGAAGCACCTTAAATAAAAATTTTCATTTAGTGTTTACTATACTTGGAGCAAATCAAATTTTAGCTCAGATGAGTGTTCAAAATGAGCAAAATACCTTATAGAGGTCCATAAAGAATGGTTAAGATTCAGACCTACATTTATAAGAATGCTAGAAACACATTTCACATCTTACTTATGATTTTCTTAATCTTGTATAACATGGACTAAGAGTAGGACTTACCAAGCTATTCAAAGTGGTATGCCAAGGAGGAAAGGGCATTTATCGAATGCATTCCAATTAGCAACTACAACTATAGATTACAAAGGGTTTCGTACGAAGGAATAGAAGCCCACCCAAAAAATACATAAAGAAGATATTGGCTTGTCATAAGGGTTCTTAAAGTCTATGTGATATAATTGATTGTATATGAATTGTATTGTGTACGTGATCCAATTGATTGTATTTGAATTGCATTGTGAAGGTTTTACAGGTGTTTTTGTTTTTCTGTACTTTTGGGAAAAATTACATTAAAGAGTCACAGAAGGTACTATTTTGAGTCATTCATCACAACATAAAAGGTGGTTCGGATATCTGATATATATTTTTTTTTCACTTTTACCAAGTTTCTAAATGGTGGTGGCATGAAATAATTATGCACATGTAGGAAACTCTAACTTTAACTTTTTTTCCTTTTCGCATTAATGCCAAATCATCCAACTTCATTACATCCACTGACCAATAGCATTTGAAGCTATTTGATTTGGGTCTGTTGGATTTTAGGGATGTAAGTCATGGGAGGCCATAACTACTGGGGGCCATGACAAGGTAATATCGTCTTGAATATTTCTTCTAATACCTTTTGGTTTACATAGTCTATTATAATTTATTTTTTTAAATGATTGTATCGATATTCAGGGCTATGATATACTTTGTAACTTGATCTCCCATTAGGATTACTGTCAAAAGTATTTCTTTAGCTTCGTCTATCTTTTAACGTGTTCAATTTTTATTGTTATTGTACATAATGAACTCACTAAATTTTAAAACTCATTTTTGTGTTCTTGTTTGTTATGCTTGATTTCTAAGTTCTTCACAATACTGCGGAATCTAATGGGATTTTATTTTTAATGACTGCAAGAAAGAAAGTGAGGTCTTAGAGATCCAAAATTATGTCTTGACTAAATATTTTTTATGTTGCAATGAAGTTGTGTCTTTTCATGATCCACAAATCATCTCAAAGAAATGTATGACAGAACACAAAAAAGAATAAGAAAAATTGGGCATTTGCACACTACTCAAATGAATCAATTGTTTCGATGTGAATGATATTTTACATTAACAGACGTGAGAAAGGTATATTTTGTAGTTATGGGTTTAGATAGCTTCCATTAGTACAAAATACTTGAACTCTATATCGTGAATCACTAAATGACTATAGAGTTAAAGCCAAAATTGCCCTATAAGGTTGGTAACGACAGAATGAGCAAAGAGGGAATATTAGAATCTTGAATGCAATTCAGTATTCAACTATAGGTTTAAAATATAACCTCAACATGTGTCCCTAAAAATCCCAATGTATCAATCTAGACTCTATTAATAACTATGAAGCACTTATAAGTTGTGCTAAGGATTGACAAAGACCACAATTTTACAACCCAATGGTTTTTAAAGAAAGGTTTAGTTTGGAAACCAAAATGAATATTTAACAGGTTATAGTTTACTAAATTTGAGGTAAAAATACAAGAGAAACTTCAATGTCATAAATTTTGACAAGCATGTGAGAGGAAAAATATAGTTCCGAAAATGGGTTTATTAGGTATATGATGGATTTGAAGGAGGAAATAAGGTTAAGCCTAATTACATAGATCGATGGAAAGTAAAAGATTAAATAAACATGTAGGCATTCAAGTCTAAACATTTTAGATCAGTAATTCAAAAGACCCTGAAGTATACTCATTGATGGCCCACTAGAAGCAATTGAAACTTCTCAAAAAAAAATCATTACATGAGCTTTCAAAAAGGGGTAAATAGAAGAAAGCAAATATAAACACAAATGTTTGAATGTTTTACTTTTACAACTTAATAACTAACAATACACTAGAAACTATAGGATATTGTGGTACATGCAATTTTAGTCATACCTTAGTAATCTTATCACTTTAGTAAGGAATAGATGTCTACCTAAAAAATACATAAATAAGAAATTGGCATGGAAATTCATATTGTGTCATAAAAAAGAAAGAACAACACTACTTTGCCAAGAATCATGTTGTATAATATGGAACTTACAAGGAAACACTTGCTAAATACAAAAATGGTTTTAATAAGGATTACCTCATAAGGATCAACCTTCATGGAATCCATGGTGTATCAGATTATCGTGGTGTGTTATAGTAGAAACAAAACATGAACCAAGGAAATAAAATAAAGAAAAAGCGGGAAAAAATCAATGCCTAATCCTTGCATGGCCCTTCCAACCACCTAAAAACAATAAGTTTAAAAAATACGATTAAACAATTATAATAAGTAATCTAATCATAGAGCTAATAGTTGTTTAATTATTAAAAATGAGAATATTTTACCTCTATCGACCCCTGGATCATTCCTACCATAAATTATTTAACTATTCATAAACATTAGTTTTTCCTAATATTTTCACCTGTTTTCGTTTCTTACGCTTCTCGATAACCACATTGACATCCTTCGGGTATAATATCTCACTTTCATAAAGAGCTTCATTGTTTTATTGTCCAATATCTATATCAGGTTGTTCTGAGGCAATACAAATTTCATCTTCAACGTAAACCTTTGCTGGAACATCCAATACGACACTCCAATCAAGATCTTTTGGATCCTCGGTGTAAGAAACTTGCCTCTCATGCTCTGCTGGAATAAATGGCTCACCTCCTATTTGGTTCGAGCTCATATATTTTGATAATTTCACCAGCCTTAGATTTGCTTCCTTTTCTAACTTAACACCTTGTGTTACATTAACCCAATCACACTTACAAATAATAGGTTTATATCCCTTTTAGTACTCTAGATGTATAATATCCCTTAATACTTTGTAGTATGTCATTGACTCATCCTCGGTAAACATGTCCTTACTACTCGTCTGAAAAGTATTCACGCAATTTGGCATAACCCTACTATTTTGATTTCGTTTATTTGCCTTATAATTCTTTGTGACAAAGAGAAACCCTTTAGCACAATATTTATTCTATCTTGTAGCAATTGGTCCTCTTACAATGTTACAGAAAATGATATCATTAGATTCACTAAATTCCTTCTGAAAACACAACATAAAAAAAAATTCACTATAATTTTATCTATCATAGACATGTCAACTAATCAAAATGCAAGACAAAAATTGTCATACCTGATTTTTTAGCCAAGGTATGAACTCTTCTTCTTTAGGTACTTTCTAGTGACCTGATTTCTTCTTTGCAGTTGTCTGACAGCATTATATAAAATTGGCATGTTACCTATAGGTAAAAGTTATCGCATTAAAAATAAGAAGTATTAAAGCAAATTATATCATCTTACAACTTACGTATATCAAATATCTTACTTTCGCGAACCCTCGTAATTTGGATAGCTTTTTAATACCCATTGGTGAGCTTTTTCATATTAGACATCCTTAATAAATAAACTTTTTGTAAGGACCAACTGGCCCAAAATGGCCACTGTACTCATTTTCATTAATATGTTCAAACATTGTTGATGAAAGTGGAGCTTATTCATTTAACCTCTCTTCCAATCCTTCAAAGAAGCAATCTATACCTTTTCCTTTATATCTATCGTCGTATATCAATGTTTCCTCATGCTTATATCTTTCAGCTATACAACCCTCATGGCACGTTTTACTACCAACATACCCCTTAAATGTTTTCATGAACCTTGTCATATAGCTACAATATTCATACCACATACATACCTTTGAAATGGATACATCCATCTATAGCAAACCAGACCACATAGATGAGGCTCGCATGCTAAATGAATATGAAGATGCATCATCCTAACAAAAACTGAAAGGGGGAAAATTTTCTCAAGCTCGCAAAGTGTGTTTACAATACCCCTCTCCAAAGTCATCAATCAATCAACATCTATCACCCTTAAGCACAATGCCTTAAAGAAGGTACATATGCTTTTGATTATCACATGAATATTTTTGTTATCCTTAAATGTGAGTTAAATCAGAATAGGAGGCAAATATTGTATCAGTATGTGGTAATCATGAGACTTTATGCCCATTAAATCCATTCCATCATTAATAACATTCTTCCAGTTACTACTGAATCCAAATAGGAGTTTTAGATCACGTAAAGTCTGGAGGAACAATTGTTTTTCTTCCTTTTGAAAATAGTAATGGCCTAGTTTCATATAATCCTTCCTTTTTTTTTTCCTCAGCCTCATCTGTTTCTTATGTTTCAACAACTCTAAGTTTTTATGAGTATTAATATCATCCCTTCAGTTTTCCCTTTGTGCTTAACATCAGTGAAATGAGTAGCTGATAAACATTGCTTTCAATGTGCATAACATCCAAATTATGATGCACCAGAAGATATTTACAGTATTCAAGATCAAATAATATTAATATTGACCGCTTTAAAAAATAGGGACATTGATCATCATTTTCCTCATCTTCATCATCTTCATCTTTTGCATCCTTTTGCGTCATCTTATTCTTATTTTTCTCCTTGGCTTTCCCCCATTGCATATTTATGTTAACAACCTTTCTTTTCAACCTCATTCCCGGTGAATCATTCTAGTTATCCTTGAAGCTCATCTTCTTTATTAAAAGTGCCTGTACTTTTATCATTTCTTCGGTCATCTTTTTCATGGCAACCATCGCCTACTACACATATATACATCCTTGCTTCCATGATGAAGTCTTAAGGACTCAGTATTTGTACCACAATTCAGACAATAAAACTGTTCCTTTGTTTGGCAACCTAAAATACAACCATATGCCAGAAAATCGTGGATAGTTCACAACAAATCAGCACACATCTTGAATGTGTCTTTATAGCATGCGTCAAATTTTTTTGCCCCTTTTTCCCATAACTCCTGCAATTCGGCGACAAAGGTTGCAAATAAATGTCATTGTCATTAGCTGGTTGTTTGGGGCCTTCAATAATAAGCAATAGCAATATAAATTCTGCCATCATACATAAGCTTGGTTGAAGATTACAAGGAATTACCATTACAAGACTACATCTTTGTGCGATTGTAAATTACCCAAAGGGGTTGAAACCATTGGTGGCTAATCCTAATCGAAAATTACAGAATTTTGCTAAAAAATCTTTGTATTTCTCATCCAAATTCATAAATGTCGAAGAGTCAACAGGGTGTCACATTTTTCCAGTTGGCATGCGTCCAGTCGAATGCAAGGACATCTCCTTTGCAGCCCATGGCATACTACATAAAGAAGAAAATATTTCATCATATAAATGTATTGATTTCAAATGATTTAAATGTATAAAATAGGGATTAAATATGCATACCAATACAACTTTTGTAGCCTTAACATTAATGGAATATATCTCAACACCTTTACAAGGAGTTTTTTCTGTACAAGCAGTTTTCTTCTTGAATTTGATGCCCATTCAGCAATGACTTTATACCTATATAAGTCAAATGTTAGACAAGATGTTCTAGAAACATGTTCTCTACAGTACAAAGAACAATCATTAGGACAAGCATGTCTCCTTTCATAATCAAGAGACATATTTTGTACAATCTTCTATACACGATGAGTATTACGTGGTATCTTATTACTTGAGGGTAACACCTTTTGAAGTAGGTGAAGTAACCCTGTAAAGCTATTCTCGATCTATTCGTTCTCTATCTTCAATTTATAAATTTCTAGAATGAATGTAAACACATTAAAATATACACAGCCAGGATATAACTCAGACATAACATCCCACAAGTTTGAATCAAACCTAATAGATAACTCATTCTCAACTCCTCGTATTGATTCAGGCAATACATTTGGCTCATCTTGAGCGCTCCATCAATGTTTATATTAAGGTTGTGAAGTACAGAGTTATTGACCTCATCTGATCTATCAACTAGTACCTCTTAACATGAGGTGGAAAACTTGATGATACAAGTTAGTCCCCCTCAAGTGTTGCATCATCTCCATGATAGTTCCAAACTATATATGTTTTAAGTAAACAATATTTGGTAAGATACAACTCCAATTCATCATAAGGTATTGGAAGCCTCTAGTTTCCGGAACTGTTACATGGACATGAAATAGATGTTTGACCGAGTAGGTGTATTTGCACAAAGTCTATGAAAGATTTTATACCACGCAGATACCGTAGGTCGAAGCAACCTTGGTTTGAAAAAGAAAGAGAAATCTCATTCCTTTCTATCATATGTCCTCTCAATTTTGATCTTAAAAAGGAAAACATTATCAATGGCATGACTAATTACTAAATAATGAATTTTCAAGTAAAATTGAGGAGAGCATTGTCAAAAGAGTCATCGTCCAATAATCTAAAGTAGTTAGTTACTTTTAGCAGACATAGTTTACCAAATTTATTGTGATATCATTCCAACTGAGCTTTAGTTTCATCATTTTTTTATGAAACTTCTATTTACATGTTTTCATTAAGTTCCCGTGAAATTAAAAATATTAAGAGAAACTCTACAAAACCTACCTAAAAATTAATAAGTACTTGGGGAATATCAGTTGCACATCGCACAACCACTACTCCAACATGAAGAAAATTTGATAAGTACAAGCATCAAAACAAACCAGCGACAAAGTGCTATTCCATTATAAGCGTTAAGTAATTAGATTATAACATACCTTTTACAATTACCAATTATCTGAAAAGTTCTGAATTAGGTTAAAATAATTGGATTAGTTGCTTTAGGGAGAAGAAGAAATAAAAATTAATTGAAATGCAAAAATAGTTAAATTAACCACAAAACCCATAATGTATTTTTGTCTTTAGACTAACCAGGAGGATTCCCTTTGATGAAATAGAATGAAAAGAGCATGCGTTGTCGCTAGCGATAAATCGAAATAAGGTAATTATAAATTTGATCATGCTACGGATTCCACCATTGACAGAACTCGCTATGGATCATAATACAACTAATTTTTTATCCTAACATAACTATTATTGTCTGAAATTGAAACTGAATTTAATAATTGTGTGAATTTTAGCGAAATTGCTTCAGCACAAATTCCTAATTCTAATTTGTAAGTCTTAATTGAAGATGAGAGAAAAGAGGGAAATTACTGCCAATTTGAGTTTGCAAAAGGAAACAAGGGACTTTCGAAAGAGCAAAATAGGGGAGGAGTTCTATAGTCAAGTTTATTGGAGAGAAGGAAGATGTGAGAGAGAAGGAAACGTGAGACCGTTAAAGGGAAATGAGGAGTATAGGATATGTACTATAAGCCATGTTTAGGCCATGATTAAAATGTAATACCCATTTTTTTAACGTTAATAGCATAAGATCATAATTTCGTATATTTTTTTATTGTAAACAAAACATATATTAATGTTCAAAAGCTTATTTGCCAAAATCGGCATATTGTAGAATATAGAGTGATAAGAGGCATCCCATGATTCTAAACCATTTACGCCATAGTTTAAAGATCGACAAATATATGACTAACAGAAATATACGAAACACGACAAATTATGCAGCATCTCTGATGCCACGATAAGAATCATGTGAAATTAATCCTAGTACTAAAAATAATATATTAATGTAGACCCTAAAAAAAATAGTAAAGACATTGAAAGAATGAGAGAGGCTAAGATGAATACAAATTTGAAAGGGGGACAAGGGGTTAGATGAAATATCAAATATACCAAAAGGTATATTTGGTTTTTGATTAGGAGTTTCAATTTTGATATATTTGGTTATTTTATATATTGATATTTAATTTATGTTATATTTTTTAATGTTTCAATAATTTTTAGTTTGGGAAAAAAATAAATAACCAGTTTGGGAATATCCATCAATAAAATATCAATTATTTTAAAGTATCAGTCATAGTTGAGGGGTAGCTTTGGTAATTAGAAGAAATTGGACAAAATGACTCTCGGCTAGAGTAGGTCGGCATTGTTGGTTCCTCTATCAGACTTATAATATATAGATTAGTTTATTCAACTATTTTTTATTTGTTAAATTTTATTTAATAGACATTAGGGACACTTTTTAAAATATATTACTATCAAAATTATTTATTTAATACATTACATGAAAAATTATGATTTATCATTTTTTTTTTTTTTTTATAAATTTAACTTTGCTATTAATTTAGTACATTGGGAGATGTCGAGAAAAAACTACTTTTTAACATCAGTTATTATAAATGTATCACATATTAATTTAGCAATGTATAATGTATAAGTAAAGGTTCATTGATTAAAATTTTGGTATGTATTGTTTGATATAATTGTTTTATTTTATATGTACTTTTTTATTGTATTTATTGGGTAACTATTGGTTAGAAATACTAGTTCTCAAAATATTAAAACTAAACCTAACATAATATTTATTAATACTGTAATGGCCTAATTTTGTATGCTCGAGATGGCTCAAAATTAGCTCTTACACCAATGTTCTTATGACAAAATCTAATGTAAAGAAAGAAATAATTAATGTGATTTAGCATGGAAAACCTTTAAATAGGTAAAAAATCACGACCTCAATTTGAGGGTTTTAGTAACAGTAACTTTTATTGCTTGAGGCTGATATCTTATTACAAGTGATCTCTTAAACTCAAAATACTTAATCTTATAAATAAGAAATTTGGTGTTTGAGAATATAAAATTTAGTTTTCTTGGTGATTTATAGTATATTTTTCTTGTTTTTGTCTCCTCTAGAACTTTTTCCCCATATAGGCATTGCCCTCAGTTAGCTATCATACTGACGTACGTTCTCCGAATAATGAGGTAAGTGGTGGTTAACTGAATAACTGCTGAGTTCGTAAGAGACAGATGCTTTTTACTTGATCATGCTTATTTGTTGTACTCAAACCATATTCTTTATCAGTTTATGGCGTAGGTGTCAATGCTGATTATTCATGTCATGTGTATAATGTGTGAGTCTGATATGGAGGTATGGTGGTAGTTCAAGTTGAAGGTAGTTCAAATTGGGTTAGGTCGAGGGATAGGTCCCTACAATCGCCTCCTCAAAACTGATGTCGTGGGTAGTTTTGTTTGAGAAAGAATATGTGGAGTTGTGGTGTTGGATGTTGAAAAGAAATAACATATTTAATGTTGATTTGACTGGTATGGAAAATGGGTTTTCATTTTTATGGAGGGAAGTATCTGCATTGAATGATGATGTAATGTATTGATGTATGTAACACCCCGGCTGAGCGGGTATTGGAAAGGCGCCTAGCCCATTAGCAGTGACGGTAGCACCAATTGTTTAGTCCCACATCCCTGAAGATCCTGCCAGGTGTATGTTCCATAAGTTAAGATTTCACACAATATGTCACCGAGACCTTTCTTTGGAAGAAAAATGCCACACTGCTAGAGATTCGCAGTGGTTAAGTGGGGTCAATATCGATGCTCGTAGAGTGGGGTCATGACAAAATGGTATCAGAGCCGAGGACGGCTCGATCTTAAAGGTGGGGGGACTCTAACACCCAGGCTGAGTGGGTATTGGAAGGCGCTTAGCCCATTAACGGTGATGGTAGCACCAATGGTTTAGTCCCACATCGTTTAAGACCCTGCCAGGTATATGGACCTTTAATTAAGATTTCACTCTGCATGTGAACGATGCCTTTTCTTCGAAAGAAATATCCCACACTGCTAGAGATCAGCAGTGGTTAAGTGGGTACAAAATCGGTACTTGTAGAGTGGGGTCGTGACAATGCGCGCGACGTTTGGGGTTTTGAGAGTGGCTTTTTTTTGAATGATGTCTACCACGGAAACATAGTTGCGCATTAAATATGAGGGTTATATAAATAGTACTAGTACCGTGGATCCTAGCAAAGTACGATGTTGTTTAAAAAATTCTTTATAATCCTGGAGTGATCATGGCGAAGACCCATAAAATGGTTAATAAAGAGAGAGTTTTGTCTGAGATACAGATATTTAAATTGAGATACTTTAGGGAGCAGTCTGTAGAGATGTCCACCGCCATTCCCATTCTGCCAACGTATTAGGGTAAGTCAGGAGAAGTGGCTGAAGCTTAAGAAGATTTTTATTGTATGTGGAGATTTCATTACATTGACTTAACATGCGAGCAACGTTGGAGGTGTCTCAGCATCCTTTCGGAGGACAAGGTTGAGAAGATAGATGTGGGGGCTAGTATAACTGCGAGGCAGTATCGCCAGTATCTTGCATATGATTAGATTCTAAGGTAGAACCTTCTTCATCTCCACCAACTCTCTGATGGTGGTGGTTATAGAGGAGGCAATAGTGGTAGTGGAGAAGGGAGACAAATATTGGAAGTTTGCCCACAAGCAATCATCGTTTCTTGACTCGAAGAAATCCTTATGTTTGAAGAGTGGGTTCAAGCACTGACTTTCTTTCTTCTGTAGTTTTTATTTGAAGTTCGGTTCTGTAATGGCCAAATTCTATAGCTCGGTATGATTAGGAATTAGCTATCACACCAATGATCCTGTAAGAATACGTTAATATAAAGCAAGAAACTAAAAAACGTGTTTTAAGTGTGGAAAACCTCTGAATAGGTAAAAAACCACGACCTCGTATGGAGGATTTTTGTAACAGTATCTTTATTACTTGGGGTGGATATCTTTATTACAAGTAATCTTTTGAATATAGAAGTTTCAGTAATTATTCTGGACCCTGTCTCATCTAGAACTTCTCCTTTTTATAGGCTTCACTGCAGCTCTTCATCGTGCTAGAGCATGTTTTCCGAATGATGCGGTTAGTAGTAATTGACGGAACAATTGATGAGTTTGTGGAAGACAGGTGTCTTTGACTGAATAACGTTTCTTGGATTTAGCTCAACACATGTTCTTGAGTAGTTCGTGGGGATGGGTGGAATGTTTGATTGGAGTGTTGTATGTTGAAATTGCGCGAGCCTGAGATGGAGGTAAATCAAATTGAGTAAGCTCGATTATGAGTGAGGTTGAGGAATAAGTCCCTACAATCGCCCCCTCGTAACCTGTAGGGGCTTATTCCTCGACCTCACTCCTAATCGAGCTCATTCAGTTCGAATTACTTCTATCTCAGATTCACATAATTTTAGCACACAATATTCCAGTCAGACATTCTAACCAACCCCACTAACTACATAAGAAACTTCATCGAGAAAAAATAGGAAAGCGCGATTTAGTCAAAGATACCTGCTTCCTACGAACTCGTCAGCTATTCATTCAACCGCCACAAACCACATTATTCGAGAAACGTGTTCCAGCACGACAAAGAGCTGTAGGAAAAGCCTATAAAAAACAGAAGTTCCAGAAGAGATAGGGACCAGAAAAATTACTCATACTTCTTTTTAACGATATCAAAGGCATTTCAATATTCTAGAGATCATTTGTAATAAAGTTATCCACTCAAAGCTATAAAGATATTCTTACAAAAATCTTCCACACGAGGTCGTGGTTTTTTACCTATTCAGAGGTTTTCCACGCTAAAACACTTATTTAAATTTCTTGCTTTCCATTATCGTATTATTATAAGATCATTGGTGTGATAGCTAATTCTGAATCGTATTGAGCTATAGAATTTGGCCATTACATTTGCCGCCGTCTGTGGAAAAGATTGCATATCTTCGGTATCCTAAGGCAGTCTTTCATTACAATTTTCAGCTATGGTTTCTTCTTGACGACAAGCCGCAGGAACTCAGCTCAAAAATTTTGCAGATCCGGGACAACTCACCGAGTTACGGGCGAATCTCCTTGCCGAAGCAGAAAAATGCGCCGAGCACGAACTTCAATTGACAAAAGATCATAAGATCAAAGAGAAGGAGCTCGATGCAGAAAGACAAACTTGTTTGACAGTACTCAAATGATACGACAATCAGTTGACGATGATGCAGACTGCACTCAAGTGTCTAGAAAATACTCAGCAAACCCCTCCTGCCATAGGCCACGATCAACTTCTAGAGACCTCACACTTCCCAGCAAGAGAAAGGTTGGGACCAAGGGGGGTCAACAGTAAAGCAATCTCCAGAAATCTACCACATGGGCCACAACCCTTCATCCACATAGGATGAGAAATCCAATCAGAAATTAGTCAGGATCACCAGATTACTATTCGTCAGGTGAATGACCAACGACCACTCCGTCATATTCTAGCAGAGGAACATTTGAGCAAAGGTACAGGGACTCATCGTCCCCTGCCTGTACGTCCAACAGAGCAACCAACACGTCATTACGTCACAAAAGAACATATAGATCAGCCAATTAAGGAGCTGAACGAGGCACTAGTTCTGGGAGTTACCGGCGACACCACGGCATTGCAAGGAAGTCCGATTACCCAAGAACTACTCGATATTGAAATACCAAAAGGTTTCCATACTCCCCAAATTCACAAGTACAAAGGTTTAGAACCGAAGGAGCATTTCTAGCAATACCGCGATTCATTAGGATTGTACTCCAATCTCAACCACATTCTCTATCGATTGTTAGCCACAAGTTTACAAAAAGAGCCACTCCGATGGTTGCACTCTCTTCCTGAAGAATCAGTCTACACGTTCGAACAGTTGCAGAAACAGTTCATCAAAATATATGCCCACAACGGAGACAAAGAAGAGAATTTGCATTCTCTAATAGGTCTTAAACAGTCATAAGGGGAGAAGCTTGATGATTTTTTAAAGAAATTCCTGGAGCTTGCACCAAAGGTAGATAACCTCGACCAAAAGGCAACTGTCACCGTGTTCACCAATGCTCTTTGGCTCGATTGCAAAGCCAAGCAATACCTATTCCTTAAGAAACCTACAACATTGGAAGAGATGATCACCAAAGTTAACGGTTACGTTGACTTAGAGAGGATGATGTCCAAACGACAAAAATCTGCAAACTCTGCCCTCTCCACCGAATCCCCACCTATTAAACGGACCAGCGATCCATAGGAGGAACAAGGGGATCATAAACGCAATAAGGGAAATGTTGAACACCTTCCTAGAAGCGGCCCTTAGAACAAACCCGTACTCCCAAAGCTTAACGTTCGAGTCTCCGAACTTTTGCCAATACTTTTAAAGGACCCGCTCTACCACGTATCTCGACCACTGGAGCCCATTGAGGGTCGACCATTTTGCTTGTACCACAAGGAAACTACCATTCTACTGATAATTTCTTTACTATATAGCGGATGCTCGAGTTCATTTTTATGGAAGGGCGGATGCTCGAATAAATCGTCGACCTGAAGTCATACCAGGATGGCAACCATAAGAAACAACTCGAGGTTATTCAGGTCAGCGACAAGGCTGAGGAGAAGCATCACTATAATATACGCCACAGCAACATGATCGAAATCAACCACATCGGCAATTCCATCAGATCGAAGAGCTGAAGGCTCCGCGAATGCTGTGATCTTGCACCTCAAGACAAAGAAGTCAAACTTTTTCTTGAGTCAAGCAATAGCAGGCCTGGAATCTCTTTCGAGGATTGTGATACAAGTCATGTCAAATTTCCACATCATGATGCGTTAATCATTATGCTCAAGATGAAGCAGTTTGTCATGCACACAATGATGATCGATACTAGAAGCGGTATTGAAATTCTTTTTCAGAGGACGATCGACGAGATGGGATTGGCCGACCAAGTCATTCAAAGCAACACCGATATCTGCAAATTCAGCGGCTCCCGTGAAGAATGAGTAGGCAAGATTATCTTACCTATCACAGCAGGGCCAGCCACTATCGACGTCGTTTTATACGTCATCAATGCCAAGTCTCGCTACCTAGGAATTATGGGCCGCTGCTAGATATATAACATGGAAGCAATCGCTTCCACACATCATCAAGAATTCCGCTTCAAGCATGACAAAAGAATTTCCGATATCCAAGGTAGCCAGAAACTTTCTCGAGCTTGTGAAAATACTGTCTCAGCCATCCTCAATACTTTAGAAAAATTTGCCGCATAGCATTTATAGAAAATAGATCACTTCGACGGCCAACCACCTACAGAGGAACCCACGGAATACATCAACATTGATGGACCTAGAAGAGGCACATTCATTGGAACTAAGATGGTTCAACGCGAGAAAGACGCTCTCATCCTGTTCCTACAACTCAATCGAGACATTTTTGCTTGGTCTTTCGCAAAAATGCCCGGGGTCGATCCAGCTATGGCCTGCCACAAGCTCGCCATCAACATCAAGGCCCAAGGAGTCAAGAAGGAACATCGATGACTTTCACCTTACCTTCGAGATGAAGTTATTATGGAAATCGAGAAATTGATTAAAGTGGGATTTATTCAAGATGCCAAGTATCCAGACTGGATATCCAACATTATCGCTGCCCCCAAGAAGAACAAAAAAGTTTGTGCTTGCGTAGATTTCACAGATCTAAATAAACACACCCCAAAAGACAGTTTCTCTCTTCCCAACATTCATCAGATCCTCAACTCCACTGTAGGGTGCGGCCTCCTATCTATGATGGACGCAGCCTCAGGATATAACCAAATACCCCATCTGGAAGAAGATCAAGAGAAGACAACATTCATCACCGAAAATGGCCTATACTGTTACAAACCCATGCCCTTGGGCTTAAGAATGTAGGGGCCACATACCAACGATTGATGACTGCTATATTCAAAGCTCACCTGGGAAAAATTGTTGAAGTCTGCATCGATGATCTTTTGTGCATAAGCATATAGTCTGAAAATCACCACTCAGATCTCAACAAAATATCGATGCGTCTCAACCCAGATAAATGTTAATTTAGAGTACATTCTTGCCGCTTCCTTGGCCACCTCAACAGTAAGAAAGGGATTGAAGCCGACCCAGATCAATTCTGTATTTTCCTCGACATGTCTTCTCTAAAGACAACGAAAGCGTCCAAAAACATATCGGGAAGATTGCCGCAATCAACCGTTTTGTTTCAAAATCTTCAGACCGCTGTCATTGGCTATTTATGTCACTCCGAGGATGTACCAAACGAGGAAAGATCCAACCAACCGCAAAAGTCACGTGGACACCAAAATTCGAGGCAGCTTTTCAGGATCTCAAAATCTATTTGGGGAGGTCTCCCATAATCAGCACTCCAGTATGTAATGAGGAACTCATTATCTACCAAGCAGTTACTGACACTTCTATCAGCTCGGTTCTCATTCATCTGGAATGGAAAATCGAGAAACCAGTCTTTTTCATCAGCAAAACACTTAAACCACCAGAAACAAGGTACACTAAAATTGAGAAACTTCTTCTCACCCTTGTATACACTTTGCCGAAACTTAGACACTAGTTCTAAGCACATTCTGTCAAAGTGATGGAAAACTACCCACTTCGTAAAATTTTAACCAAAAAAGAGAAATCATGACGATTGCAATAGTGGTCAGTTAGTTTGGGCGAACATGATAAAAAGTTTGAACAACGTCACTCAGAAAAGGGTCAGGACATTGCTAATTTCCTCGCAGATTTTCCAGTAGAAGATCTCGAGTAGGAGGAGCATGATCTAGACCTTACTGAAAGCACACCAAAAAATTCACCTCCCAAGCCATTTGACGAACGAGCTGACTAGACCGCCACGTGAGGGTGGACACTTCTCACCGATGGATCAGCAGAACCCGCAAGGTCTGGAATCAGGATTGTTTTGATTACCCCTTCAAATGAAAGAATTAAGAAATCAATCCGTCTGAACTTTGTGTCGTCAAATAATGTCACCGAATATGAAGCTCTCATTCACAGACTCGACCTCTCTCTTGAGCTCGACGTCCCGGAACACTCAGTTTTAACAGATTCATTACTCATCATTCATCATTATTCCGAGAAGTACAAGAAGAATGGGAGATGATCGAATATGCGGCCTTCGTTGTAGATAGGATGAGTAAGTTCGTATAAGCGACTCTCGAATATCTTCCTCGAGGGGAGGACAAACATGCTGATTCCTTGGCGTATCCAGCCGGGGTCATGGATACAGAGGCTCGATATCTCCAGTTTGAAATAATTTTAACCCCCAGTATTGATCATATATCAGTATGCGCGATTAACACTGGAGGCGATAAAGGGGGAAACGACGATTGGCAAAAGCCTTTCTTAGATTACCTCGTTGCCAATAATAAATGCAACAGACCGCTTCCAGTAGATCTGAAAAAATACAGATAGCTGATCAACAACTCCAAATGGTTCATTACTCAGAACGGAATGCTTTACCGTCTATCCGTTATAGGGCCTTACCTTAAGTTCCTCTCGAAATCAAAAGCAGACGAGCTGCTTCGCGAATTACACGACGGAACTTATGGCTTCCACGCAGTAGGAAGGTCATTAGCAAACAGAGTGATAATTCAAGGAGTATTCTGGCCCGGCATGCACATGGAAGCAGAAAAGTATTCCCACAGATGCGATACCTGCCAAAAACATGGAAATATGATACGCGCACCTGTGCTCGAGTTCAATGCAAGCAAGGTTTTCCTGCCATTCAAAAGATGGGCACTCGACCTCGTCGGCGAATTCCTTAACTCTCCAGGTAATCACCGCCACCTACTCGTAGCTACCGATTACTTTACAAAATGGGTAGAAGCAATTTCACTATGTCGAACCAGAGAAGAAGAGGTCATCTCTTTTATCTGGAACATCATAATAACTCGATTAGGATACCCCCACCTAATTCGTTGATAATGGGCCCCAATTTATGGGAGAAAAAGTCGTAACCTTTCTAAATCACCACAATATCATCCATTCACCACCAAATCTATACTATCCTTATGGCAATGACAAAACCGAAATCACCAATAAAACCATCGTGGATGGACTCAAGAAATGGCTTCATTCACAGAAAAAGAAATTAGGTTCGCGAACTACCTCACATCCTGTGGGCATATCGAACTACTCCCCAACAGTCCACAAGTTGCACCCCATTCCTCCTTGCTTATGGTACTACGGCAGTTATTCCTTTTGAATACCATTATCCAGTTTGAGATCAAGCGCTAACTAACAAGGAAAATGAGTTTGAATTGGCTTGCTACTTCAATATGATAAATAAAACCAGGGAATGCACCATCGCTAACCTAGGTCGATACCATCATATGCTAGCCAGGTCTTAATATAAACGAGTCAGGAGCCGCACCTTCCAAATCAAATATCTCATCCTACGAGAAATTCCTCAACATCGCAAAGAACCTCACACTGGAAAATTAGTTGACAATTGGGAGGTCCAGTCATTAATGCAGGTCTCTCAGGCCTGGGATCATACTATCTCATAACAAAAGAGGGAATCCCTATTTCAAATCCTTGGAACACTAAGCGACTGAAGCGATAATATCGTTAGTCGCCTCACTACTCCATGTCCATTTTTTGCTGTTTGTTATCAATTTAAAAAGTGAGATTCCTACCTCCATCCAAGGTATATTCTGAACTTATAAATGAAAGTTTTTTGTTTATATATCGTGTTGATCTCTTCATAAAATAGTCATTCACATTCCACAGATTCAAGCATATATAATACTAGCTTACCATCAAAATTCTTTAAGTTTGATCAAGGAACTTCGTTGGCTTCTGCCACTATATATCAGCGAGGGAGGCAAGCATAAAAAAATTTCCAGCTTCAAAGTGCCAAGCAAGAGATAAGGCATATGTAATACTAGTCTTTATCTTTTACAACTTGTTTGGTCTATACCAGTAAGCTGGATTGAGCATACAACTTGGTTCAGCTGAATCTCTACATATCGGCAAGTGTAAAAACTTTTCCAAGTTCAAAGAGACAAGCAAGGGATAAGGCACAGGTAATACTAGTCTTCATCTTTTACAACTTTTTTGGTATACACCAGTAAGCTGGATCGAGCATACAACTTGGTTCAGCTGAATCTCTGCATATCGGCGAGGGAGGCAAGTGTAAAAACTTGTCCAACTTCAAAGAGTCAAGCATGAGATAAGATTTAGGTAATACTAGTCTTCATCTTTTACAACTTGTTTGGTCTATACCAGTATGCTGGATCGGGCATACAAACTTAGTTCAGCTGAATCTCTACATATCTGCGAAGAAGGCAAGTATAACAACTTGTTCAACTTCAAAGAGCCGAGCAAGAGATAAGACATAGATGATACTAGTCCTCATCTTTTACAACTTGTTTGGTTTATAACAGTAGGCTGGATCGAGCATACAACATGGTTCAGCTGAATCTCCATAGCTCTACGATTGTGACCTCTGTAAAAGCTCGCCTCAAATTAAAGACACAACTAGAAATAAGATAAGTCAAAGGTCATACTAGCTTTCATCTCTTTCAATATGTCTGCGACATTTCTATAAGCCTGGGTAAAGCTTAATACTTGGTTTAGCAACACTTCTACTTTCCTGCAATTCGAACGAATGTACAAATTTGTTTTATATTAAGGATCCCGCCAAGCACATGATAAAGCAATGGTCATACTAAATTTCATCTATAACAATTTGTCTGCTGCATTTTTATTTATTTTAAGGTAAAATCATATTACAAAATATTCTTTTCAACCGGTGGAGTATCAGCAATGCTCTCCCCCACATCATCAAGAGGTCTATCTTTCAGTTCGCGGGCACCAGCAGCCCTACCTCATTCTACTAAATTAGCAGTTCGAGGGCCCATTTGGGTCTCCATGGCACCCAGACATTTGCCTCGATCTATCTTAGCTCCAAAGGTACATCCCTTATCCGACAGAGCGTTAAGAAAGGTATCTCGTTCTGCCTCTAGCCTTTTCACTTCCACTACAAAGTATGCAACGATCACCATTAAAAAATAAGATCGAGACACATTGGGTACTACCGCTTTTGCGAACCTAGCCATCAATCTCTCGTGACGCGCCTATACACTGACATAAGTATCCTTCCAAGAATTCCTATCCTCAGCGAACTTATCATGCCGAGTGATGCATTCGTCAAATTTAATTATATACTGCTCTGACTCAGCCAAGTTCGCGGCTTGTAATTCTACCACCTGAGCACGAAACATCTCAATCTCAGTTTCCAAATCCTCTCTCGCTGGCACATCCTTCAATTGATCATGCTTTCTCTTCAGTAGCAAATCCTTAGCTCGTATTTCCCCCACCAAAACTTTTTCCCTGATAAAAGCAGCATCCATCTTATGTTGATATTCCCTCAGGTCTTGATTTCTCCTGTGAACATGCCCCTAAATTTGAGATACATCACCTTCTAGTTCTCTAATGCAATCTGAGAGACTAACGACATCTCCTCAAACTAAAGGAGCCTTATTCATAGTTCTACTTCCCCCAGGGAGCTCTCTAGACTCAGCTTTCTTGGCATGAGAAATGGCGTGATCCCTTTCAGCTTTGAGTCGAGCGACTCTCCCATTTAAACCATCACACCTGTCCTGCATTTCCCTGAATTCCATATCATTGGTAGGGAGTACTGTCTGCAAATATTCAGCTGTAGCCCCCGACGCTGATAGGTTCTCCCGAGCTACTCTCAACTTGTCATCTTTTCTAATGAATTTTTGTCTCATTTTCTCCAGCTCGGTCCTGTAGCTATTAAGATCAGATCGACATAACTCCTCAGTTTGTTCTAACGCCTGGATAAGGTATAGAGCCATATCTACCTGCTTACCCTTTGCAGCCAACGCATCAACCTGGCGTTGAAGATCCTTCGCATGCTTTGTCGCCTCAGATAAATCTTCTAATCCCTTCATAATCCCAAAATATTTCGCCTCGACAAGACGAGTCAGATCAGAGACGACCTGATTCAACTTCTCTAATCTGAAGTGTACTTTTATGAACCAATCCACCAAGTTCTCATTGGCCTCCTTCATCTTATTTAACTGCTCTGCAAATTCCTGATTGTTCGACTTGAGATATTTGACAACGTTTTAGTATAGCTTAATTTATAAAGTATCATTTCTAAAGACATATACAACATTTTGGAGAATTCTTGGGTTCTAGGCATCTACTTCCCGAATATTTTCTGTTTAAAACATTTAAGGACCCTTCTTAGGTGAACACTTCACTAATACTCTTCCGTCATACAAGGTATACAGTTTGATATCCTACTTAGTATTAATGGCATTAGAATTTTGCTATGCATTTCTATCCGATTTACATAACTTAGCGATGATATACATGAAGATTGAGCAACCTATTTCAAATCTATCCTGCAGCTCCGCTTACGCAGATAACAGGGCCTTTGAGGTCTCTAGTTTCCTGGCAAGTCTAGATTCTAAGTCATTTATCCTGAGACTCAACTCTTTAACTACCTATAAAAGATTTTTAAACAAAGTCAACATGCAGCAGTTTTTTCCCTCAACAAAAGTTTATAACTTACAAATATTCAGAAAACACATGTCTACCGTACCTTCTCACCCCCATCTACAGGGAGCTCCACATCGTTCCCTTGGTTATCAAGTACTGTTTGAGGGTAGACAGCATCCAAACCGTCTACAACCCCAAGTAATCCTGCTTCCTCCTCTTCTTCTACGGAATAGGTGTCAGAATTATTGGCATCCACCTCCTTCTGAGAGTAGCCCTTTAGCATCAGGTGATGACCTAGACTGTCACACTCCTCAACCGTCTCATCTAAATTTGCCTTTTCCTAGACCTGTAACTGGCTGATCGCCACGGCATGAGCGGCCTTCAGCTGCTTGACATCTTTCAGGACGTCAGTCTTGGCTCGAGCCAGGTTTTCCTCCAGTTCACTCTTCACCATTTTTAGCTCGGACTCCTGTTCTTCTATGCCGAGCCCAATCCCCTCGAAAAGGCAAGCAACCTGCAAAAATCATATCGAGCACAGTTACTAGCTCGGGAATATTTAACATTACTATCTCATAAATATACTTACCATCTAGCTCGTATCTTCCTTCCCTTGTAGAATCGCTAACTTAGCCCTATCCTCGTCCTCTTTGTGGCCATCCACACAAATAGATCGCACCTCAGCGACCTTCTCCCTTGAGTCCCCCAAAGGCTGAACCTTCCGCCTTCTGCCTTGCGCGACCTCACCACAAATAGATCGCACCACAGCGACCTTCTCTCTTGAGTCTCCCTTTTTAATCTATCTCTTCAGAAACTTTTGGGCTATCTTGCTCGTCGTGTGGTTCGGTTGAGCTAAGCTGCCCGACTCAGGAGTCCTAGCTCGAACCACGTCCCCACTTGTTTGTCACATTCCTTCATCGACACCTGTCATCGACCTAGCAGACTGAGCATTTGCAACTTTTTCCAACTTTCTTTTGAATCTCATCTTTCTACTCAGGCCGAGTTCCCCCAAGACCAGTTCGAGTTCAGTCCCCTCCTCTACGACCTCATCCAACAGGGACTCCTTCCTTTCCACTGTAGACTTTACACCTACAATAAACATATTTTTCTATCAAATATACTTTTCATAGAAACTAACGATAATTCTATCTATGCATGTTTTTAGTTACTTTGCTTTACAGATCTAAATCGGAGGTCCATAAATTCCTCGTCATCTTTTTGAAGGCAATTACCCTTCACCCATATGATGCTATCATTCCATGTTCGACATGCTAAATTTAGTTCGATAAAATGATGCCTAGTAACGCTTGCACAAAAGTATGGCCCCCCGCTGGCATTAAAATACTTTACCCCATATAACTGCAGAATGTCCTAAGGGGTTATCCGCCTCACTTTATTTTCCCTTACCCATATGTCTTTCAGATGGTCACATACAGTTATGATCTCCTACATATTCCCGTTCATTTGAATGGGACATGCCCGAATTGCATTCATTGCCCCCTTCACCAAATTGGTAAGGGGGAGGCACAACCAATGCTCTAATTGAGATAGGTAACTAAGAAAACCCTCTGAAAGGTCACTCCGGATATCTCCACCAAAATGCACTAATGATATCGATTCGTCTATACCCCTATCTCTTTTTTCTGCAACCAAATCTGCCAAAAGGTAAAAATATTCCGCCCCCTCCGCTACTGTACAACCCCTAAACTGCCTACCGGCAAACTTTACACATTTACCCCACTTACCTCCTATAACCCCCTTGGCTTTACAAAATTAACTAAAAGTATGAGAACCCGGAGGATTGGATACCAACTGACCAGGGAAACCCATAAATTGTTCCAATCCTCCCTCTAATTCGCTATCAGCCTCGTTCATTCTACCAGAGGTCAAAACCGCATTATCATATGACCTACCCATCATAATCTGATTATGCAGGATTATATCGACCTACACAGATGCCTCTCACGCTCTGCCTATATATAGGTTAAAGTATTTATCATTCTTCCATCTATGTATACGTATATATCTATATATTCAACATATCTCTTTGATAAAAAGTTACGCATAACGCATGTATTCACCACTATAAAATTTCAAAGTATATTGCATAGATATCTCTGTTAACTTTGGGTATCCAGATGCAAATCGACTGAAGAGTCAAGCTTTTTCCTCACTACACTGCTGTATTCCCACCTACGAGATCCCGAACATTAGCCCTCTTTAACCATTTATCGTCTTCAGAAAACTCTTGATTTATTCCCCTGATCTTTCACCGTTCTCTCTGATTGCTTTCCAAGTCTTTTGTGGTAAAATGATTATTTGGAGATGAAGAAGAACTATTTATCTTTTCTCTCTCATGCGGCTGACATTTATTGCCCCTCGCACGAACCGTCCTCGATTCCAGAACTGAGGTGTCCTTTCTACTCACCATGTCAGACGCCTTATACCTTTTCGATGAAACCACCTTTCCATCATAACAACTCTCCTAATTTATTAACGTGTTTTGTTTCCCTCTTTCCATATCTTTTCTCAACATCCCCTTACTCATGATGGTTTGTACTGTGAGATGTCCGAGCTCTATATTATTTTCTATACAAAACAAAACAAGAAGCTTCTACACTCAAATATTTCAATTTTACTGAACTTTTTTATCCTACTTGTAGTGATTGATGTCATTTTCAAAGTCATACAAATATTCAAATTTATTTAAATTGCATACTTAACAATTCCTAAACAGATACCCTTTATTGAGGATCCAATTGACAAATATTATTTTTGTTACATTCTAGCATTTAGCTTATTCATAAGAACATCTACACAGTATCCATAGTGATCTTGAAAATTTTAGCAACATGCATCACTCACCAGTCCTCATATCTTAAAAATTGATCTCCACTTCAGCAATAAGACCCACCACCCTTTGTCGTTCTGCCGGATCCCTCATGAATACACAAAAGAATGGCTGATAAAAGTAATGAGCATACTCAAGTTCTCTACTCCAGATATCCAGCCCATCGAGCTGGTACACCCTTATTGGTAACTCGGTATCATAGCCGAGCGAGCTAAAAAATTTCTCCCGCACCGCGGTAGTTTTTATGGCAAGTCGACCTTCAACAGTGTGGCAAATCCTCTAAGATCGAGTCCGCACCATCCTAACCTTCCCCTGGTCTTTTGTAGGTCATCCTATCAACATTTGTAAGATTTCCCAATCAATTACTTCTTCCACTCAGTTGTTACCTAGTATCGGGTAACAGAAACCCAATATCTTGGACTCATTTATTATAACTTATCCCCTTCGTAATACAATTGACCTTATGCATAGAATCTCTATCGACCTTAGAACAGCTCGAATTAACATATTTCTACAATTCCTATTTCATTTCCTGTGAAAACATAGATCTTTCATTCATTGCAGTATGAAAGTTGATTCAACACTTATCAAATAGTTATTCAACTAACACATTTACGATCGAATCAAGCGAAGTTCTATACACAAAATTCATGAGAATCAAATTTTATTCATATTATTCATTGCATGATTTACAGATAACAAGTTTTCACACAGTAATACAACAGCATGTTATCCGTCCAGCACCGAACTTTAGGTACTTTACAAGTAACAAGTTTTCCCTGTTTATTCTATGTTACAGGTCGACCAGGCATAACGAGGCATCAACTTGTCCGGTTCTTCTTACTTCAGTGATGTTTCGCCCTGACGCGAAGAAATTAGTGGAACCAACAGAAAGCCCTCCTCACACGGCTCGGATGAAGCACAGTCAAACTCCAGGAAAGTATTATGTAAACAGTAGACTCAGTACGTTCCCACAAAACCATATGGAAAGATCTTCAGAGCACAAAATCATGATGGAAATGCCTCAGATGAATTTTCCTACCAGCAATCCTCTTCTACTACCATCACCGCCTCTACTATAGCCACCACCACCGCAGAGTTGGTAGAGATGAAGTAGGCCCGACCTTAGAACTCCTGGCACCACAAAAAATCAGTGCATCTTCCAAGTAGACACACTTTTCCCTGCATATGAAGCTCTAACCCTGTCTTCCGCTAGAGTGCGGAGACAGGCCCTATACTCCTCGCTCGTCAAGACGAAGATTTGAAATCTCCACTTCTAGTAGAAATCTTCCTTAGCTTCAATCGCTTCCTCTCCCGATAAGCCTCGATACGTCGGAGGATCAGATGCTGGGATCTCCATTTCTAGATAATGATCTCCAAAGTACTTCAACTTCAACCGTTGTGCTTCAGACGTAATTTTCTCTTCAAGAACCATACTTCGCATTTTTACCATTTTAGATAGCGTCCCGTATGCAAGAATTTACCTAAACATGGGGATAAAGATACTCTTTATATAACCCTAACTTTATTGTGTAGGTACGTCTTCCCAAGCGTTGCCATTAATTACAAACGTGACTATTTAAATTCAAACCGTCGCATACATCCGCACAATCATTTAATACCCATCACTTCCCAAAACAACAAAACTTCCACCTAGTCAAACGTCATCATTGCTTCCTTTGAAGATTATAATTTTTTAGATGTCTATCCCAACCAAAGCCACCTATGGCTTTGGTTGCGAGGGGGCGATTAAAGGGGTTTATTCCTCGACCACACTCGTAATCGAGCTCATTCAGTTTGAATTACCTCCTTCTCAGGTTCACACAATTTCAGCACACAACATTCCAGTCAGACATTCTAACCAACCCCACGAACAACATAAGAAACTACATCGAGCAAAAGCCAAGAAACGTGATTCTGTTAAAGATACCTGTCTCCTACGAACTTGTCAGTTATTCATTCAATCGCCACTAATCATATTATTCAGGAGACATGGGAAAAGCCTATAAAAAGGAGAAGTTCCAGATGAGACAGGGACTAGAAAAATTACTCAAACTTCTTTTTTGCGAGATCAAAAGAATTTCTATATTTTAGAGATCTACTTGTAATAATGATATCCACTCAAAGCTATAAAAAGCCATTTATAAAAATCCTCCACACGAGGTCGTGGTTTTTTTCCTATTCAGAGAGTTCCCACGCTAAAACACCTATTTTAACTTCTTGCTTTCTATTATCGTATTGTTACAAGATCATTGGTATGATAACTAATTACTAATCGTATCGAGCTACAGAATTTGGCCATTACACAACTCAAGTCATGAGTAGTTTTAGATGAGAAAGAATATGTAAAAAATTGGAATTTTAAAACGGAGCATTGATGGCGTTTGATTGGGTGGAAGTTACATGATATTGGGAAGCAATGGGTATTAAATGATGATACGGATGTATGTGACGGTTTGCATTTGAATTTTCGCATCCGTAATAAATGATGACGCTTGGGAAAACGTACCTGCATAATAAAGTTTAGGGTTATATAAAGTGCACCTTGATAAACTTGTTTGGAACAATTCTTGCATGCGTAACACTCTCTAAAATTGTGAAATCTTAGAGTATGGTTCTTGAAGAGAGAATTGCGTCTGAAGCGCAGCGGTTAAAGTTAATGTACTTTGGTGACCGGTCTTTGGCCTATTCCTCCGACGTATCGAGGCTTGTCGGGAGAGGAAACGGTTGAAGATGAGGAAGATTTCTTCTATAAGTTGAGGATTCACGCCTTCGTCTTGATGGGTGAGGAACGTTGGGCCTATCTCCGCATACTTGCAAAAGATAGGGTTAGGGGCTTATATACAGGGAAAGGTGTATCTACGGGGCACATATGATGATTCTCTGTGATGCCATGGATTCTAAGGTTGGGCCCTCTTCATCTTTTCCAACTCTGCGGTGGTTGTGGTTATAGAAGATGCGGTGATGGCAGTGGGGGAGGAGAACTGTTAGGGAGATCCTACTGAGGTATTTCCATCGTGGTTTTGCGTTCAGAAGATCATCCATCTTGTTTTGTGGGTGCCACACTAGCTCAACTTCTTACATAGTTCTTGTTTGGAGTTCGATTGTGCTTCAACCGAGCCATGTGAGGAAAACTTTTTCCTGGTTCCACTATTCTCTTTGCGTTAGGGTGAAAAATCACTGAAGAAAGATGAACTGGAAAACATGATGCCTCGCCATGCCTGAATGATCTGTAGCTTTGAACAAACAGGAAAAACTTATTATCTGTAAAGTACGTGAAGTTCGGTGCTGATGGATACCATTCTGCTATATTCCTGTGTGAAAACTTGTTTTCTGCAAATTGTATGTACTATGTTGGATGTGAATAAAAGTTGATTTTTATGAATTTGTGCATAGAAAATTTTTGTGAATCGACCTGAAATTTGTTGGATGTTAGTTGAATAACTGTTTGACAAGTGATAAATCAATATTGTAATTTTGTTCGAACTGAGATGAATATGTGTTGATATAAAAGTTTGGGATAGAAATTGTAGAAAATATGTAAATTCGAGCTTTTTAAGGTTGATAGAGATACTACTCGTAAGGTTGATTTAGCATTCATTATGTCTATAGTGAGGGGATACGTTATATGAGTGAGTCAAAGATTTGGGTTTTTGTTATGTGATACTTGGTCAAAACTGAGTAAAAGGAGGAAGTGATTGGAAGATCATATAATTACTGATAGCATGACCTACAAAATTTTTGGGGAAGGTTAGGATTCTGCGGACTCGATCATGGAGGATTCTACATGTTGTAGAAGGTCGATTGGCTATAAAAACTGCTGAAGTGCGTGAGAGAATTTTTGGCCCGCTTGTTTGCGATAATGAGTTACCAATGAGGGCATGTCAGCTCGAAAGATTAGATACCAGGAGTAGAGAACTCGTTACTTTTATGAGTCATTCTTTCATGTATTCATGAGGGATTTGGCAGAACGAGAAAGGTTGGTGGGTTTGATCGCTGAAGTGGAGATCGATTTTGAAGATATGAGGACCGGCGAATGATGTAATTAGATGCTGGTTGCTTTAAGTTTTCCAAGGCTGTAGTGGGCATTGTGTAGAGCGCATTCTTATGAATCAAGTAAATGCTGAAATGTAACAGAAATAATATAAGTCAATCGGATCCTTAATAGGAGCAAATAAGTTTTGAGACTGTTCAGCACACATTTTGAATAAATTTAAATATTTACACGATTTTAAGAATGGCGTCAATCACTATAAGTATGATAAACAAGAACTTTTCACAATGCCCACCAAAATATATTAAAAAATGAAGAGAGTTGTAATGATGGAAAGGTGGTTTTATCGAAAAGGTACAAGGCGTCTGACATGGAGAGTGGAATGGATGCCTCGGTTCAAGAATCGAGGACGGTTAGTGCGGCGAGCAATAAATGCCAGCCACATAAGAGAGAAAGGATAAATATTTCTTCTTCGACTCCAAACAATTGTTTTATCACAAAAAACTTGGAGAGCACTCAGAGAGAAAGGCGAAAAATTAGGGGAATTAATCAAGAGTTATCTGAAGACAATAAATGGTTAAAGAGGGTAAAAGGTTTGGGATCTTGTAGGTTTGAATACAGCAGTATTGTGAGGGGAAAGCTTGACTCTGCAATTGATTCACATCCGGATACTGAAGGTTAGCAGATATATATGCAATATACTTTGATTTTTAATAGTTTAAAGATATATGTTACACGTGAATGACTGATCAGAGATATATGTTGAATATATACATATATTCGTATACATAGATGGAAGAATGATAAACACCTTAACCGGTATGTAGGCCGAGCGTGAGAGGCATCTGTGTAGGTCGAAATAGTCTTGTAGAATCTAATTTTAAGATGGGTAGGTCATCTTTTGATGAGATTTTGACCTCTGGTAGGACGAATGAGTCTAATAACTGAGGGGAAGGAGGATTGGAACAATTCTCAGGTTTTCCTGGTCAGTTGGTATCTTACCCTCCAGGATTTAATGCTTTCAGAGAATTTTGTAAAGCCAAAGGGACTATAGCAGGGAAATGGGGAAAATATATAGAGTTTGCCGGCAGGCAGTTTAGGGGTTGTACGGTAGCAGAGGGTTGTTTGCGGATCCCTATAAAAAACTAGTTTTAAAAAAAAAAAATGGTAGCAGAGAGGGAAGAATATTTTTATCTTTTGGTAGATTTTGTAACAAAAAAATGAGATAGGGGTATAGATGGATCGATCTCGTTAGAGTATTTTGATGGGGATATCCGGAGTAACCATTTGGAGGGTTTTCTGTGTTACCTATCTCAATTAGAGTATGTGTTGAGCCTCCCCCTCACCAATTTGGCGAAGGGGGTAATGAATGCGATTGAGGCATGTCCTGTTCAAATGAACGAAAATATGTGGGAGGCCATAACAGTATGTGACCATCTGAATGATAGGTAGGGAAGGGAGAAAAAAGTGAGGAGGATAACCCCTGAGGACATTCTGCAGCTTTATGGGGTGAAGAATTTTAAGGCCAGTGGGGGGTTGTATTTCTGTCTGAGCATTACTCGGCGTCGTTTTTTCGATCTAAATTCCGCAGGTCGAACTTGGAATTCCATCATCATATGTGTGAAGAGTAATTGTCTTTATTGAGATGACGAGGAACTTTTGGACCTTCGATTAAGATCTGTAAAGAAAAGTAAGTATAGACATGTATAGATAGAATTATTGTTATGGTTCTTTGACAAGCGTAGTTGATAGAACTATGTGTTATTGCAGGTGTAAAGTCTACAGTAGAAAGGAAAAAGTCTTTGTTGGACGAAGTTGTGGAGGAGGAGACTGAACTCATACTGGTCTTGGAGGAACTCAGCCTGAGTAGAAAGAAGAGAGTTGAAAGTAGGTCGGAAAAGGTTGCAAAGGCTCAGTCTACTATATCGATGACGGGCGTCGATGATGGAAAAATGCATACAAGTAGAGGGGAGGTTCGAGCTAGGAGGCAGTTCAGCTCAAGTGAACCTCAAGATGAGCAAAATAGCACAAAAGTTTCTGAAGAGATAGATAAAAAAGGCTTTGGCTGTCTTTGGTACAACTATAAGTGGGGAGGTCATACAAGGGAAGAGGGGGAGGGTTGAGCCTATGGGGGGCTCAGGAGAGAAGGCCTTTTGTGGGGCGATCTTCTTTAATGAATGACCTCAAAGAGGTCAAGAATAGGGCTAGGTTAGCAATTTTACAAGGAATGGAAGATACGGTATCAGATAGAAATATTAAATATATTTCGGGCCAATAACTAAGGTCGATATAATTTTTGTAGGTTGTTCATCTTTTCAAGGGGATTTGGCTCGGTATAGAAGAGTAGGAGTCTGAACTATAGAAGGCGACGAGCGAGTTAGAGAAAAACCTGGCTCAAACCAATTCGGAAGCCCTTAAAGAATTTAAACAGCTGCAAGCCACTCACACTGTGGCGGTTGGCCAGTTATAGGTCGAGGAAGAGGCCAATTTAGATGAGACGGCTGAGGAGCGTGAAAGACTAAATCGGCACTTGATGCTGAAGGGTTACTCTCAGAAGGAGGTGGATGCCATTAAGGATGACACCTACGTTAAGGAAGAAGAGGAGGTAGCAGAAGTGCTGGGAGTCGTGGATTGGCCCGGTGGTGTCTCCCCCCAAATGGTGCTTTACAACCAAGGGGACGATGTTGATCTCCCAGAAGGTAGGAGTGAGAAGGTAGGGTAGACATGTGTTTTGTCAGAATATTTGTAAGTTGTATAACTTCTGCGTGGGAAAGGAACTTTTGTATGTTGACTTTGTTAATAAATCTTTTGTAGGTAGTTAGAGAAATGAGCCTTAGGATAAATGACCTTGAATTTTGACTTGCCAGGGAATGAGAGACCTCAAAAGCCCTGTTATCTACTCAAGCGGAGTTGCGGGTTAGATTGGAATAGGTTATTCGATCATCATGCTATACCATCGCTAAGCTAAGTAAATAGGATAGAAATGCATAGAAAAAATCCAGCGTTATTAACACCGAATAGGATATCAATGGTGTGTACCCTGAATGCTGAAAGAATATTCATGAAGTATTTTTCTGATAATGGACTCCAAACTTTTAATCTAAAAGTACTTGGAAACAGATGTTTAGAAACCACATAATCTCTTAGAATGTTGAATATATATATATATGTTAGGCGTTATACTTTCTGAATAGAACTATACTAAATCAAGATATATGTCTCAGGTCGAATTAGATGCATCTCTCGTACGTGGGGATCACGCACTCATGTGTAATTGGGAATTTGCAAAGCAGTTTGATAGGATGAATGAGGCAAACAAGAACAGGGATGATCAATGCGTAAAAGCGCACTTCAGACTTGAGAAGTTGAATCAGGTCATTTCCGACATGACTCGTCAGGTCAAGGAGAAAGATTCAGGGATTAAAAAGGTATTAGCAGATTTATCTTATGCAACAGAGCGTGCCAAGAATCTTAAATGCCAGGTTGATGCGTTGGCTGTAAAGGGTAAGCAGGCCGATATGGCTCAATACCGTATTCAGGCACTGGATCGAACTGAAGAACAATGTCGATCTGATTTCAATAGATCCAGAATCAATCTGGAGTGCATGAGTTAGAAATTCATTAGAAATGATGACGAGTTGAGGGTAGTTTTTGAAAATCTATCGGCGTCGCTGGCCGCAGCTGAACATTTGAAAACGGCCCTCCCCGCCAAGGATATGGAATTCCGAGAAATGCAGCGGAGATGCGATGACTTAAGCGAGAGAGTTACTTGACTTAAAGCTGATAGGGATCAAGCCATTACCCGCGCCTAGAAAGCTGAGGTTAGATAGCGTTCTGAGGGACGTAGTACTGTGATTAAGGCTCCTCTAGTTCAAGGGGATGTTGTTAGTCTCTCAGGTCATATTAAAGAACTAAAAAGTGATGTATCTCGAATTTAGGGGCATGATTAGAAGAGAAATGTGAATTTGAGGGAATGTCGGGATAAGCTGGATGCTGCTCTTATTTGGGAGAAATTTCTGGAGGTGGAGATCATAGTTAAGGATTTGCAAGTGAAGTAAAAGGATGAATTATTAAAGGACCTGCCGGTTAAGGAAGAGTTGAACGCAGAAATTATGAAACTTCGTGCTCGGGTCATAGAGTTAGAAGCCATAATCCTTGTTGAGTCGACGCATTAAATTTCTAAACTGAAAGATGATGTCATTCATCATGATAGGGTTGATGCGGATATAATTTCATGGAAAGATACTTATGCTATGTTAAAGGCACTTCTCGAGAGGTTGAAGGCGAGATTTGCAACATCGATAATACCTGATATATCTCGATCTGCCCTGTTAAGTGTGATCGTTGCATATTTTGTAGAGGAAGTTAATAGACATGAGTCAAAACGAGATACCTTGCTTAAAAATCTGTTAGATAATGGAAGTACCTGTAGAGCTAAGATTGATCGAGGTAACTGTCTGGGTGCCATAGAGACCCAACTGGGCCCTCGAACTGCTGAATTTGTGGAGTGAGGTAGGGTTGTTGTGGCCTGAGAATTGAAAGATAGACATCTTGATGATGTGGGGGAGAGCATTGCGGGCACTCAATCAGCAGAAAAGAATCTTCTACTATATGATTTTGACCTGGAAATAAGAAGAATTGTTGCAGACACATTGTTATAGATGAAAGCTAGTATGACGACTGCCATATCTCGTGTCTGGTGGGGTATTTGATATAAATCAAATTTTTTACATTTGTTTTACTCGCAAATATGGGTTGAGTTAAGCCAAATTGAAACTTGATTTGAACTATAGAAATGTCTCAGGCATATTAAAAGAGATGAAAGCTAGTGTGAACTTTGCCTTATCTTATGCTTGGCTGATTCAGCTGAACTATGTATTATCATCGATCCAGCCTATTGATGTGGACCAAACAAGTTGTAAAAGATGAAGACTACTATTACCTATGTCTTGTCTCTTGTTTGGTTCTTTGATGTGGAACAAGTTTTTACACTTGTCACTTTTGCGGATATGTAGTGATTTAGCTGAACCAAGTGTTATCCTCGATCCAGCCTACTGATGTGGACCAAACAAGTTGTAAAAGATGAAGACTAGTATTACTTATACCTTATCTCTTCTTTGCACTTTCAATTAGAACAAGTTTTTACACTTGCCACCTTCGCAGATATGTAATGATTCAGCTAAACCAAGTGTTATCCTCGATCCAGCCTACTGATGTGGACTAAACAAGTTATAAAAGATGAAGACTAGTATTACCTATGTCTTATCTATTTTTTAGCTCTTTGAGGTGGAATAAGTTTTTATACTTGCCACCTTCGCAGATACGTATACATTCTGCTGAACCAAGTGTTATCCTCGATCGAGCCTACTGATGTGGACTAAACAAGTTAAAAAATATGAAGACTAGTATTACGTATGTCTTATCTCTTGTTTTGGCTCTTTGATGTGGAACAAGTTTTTACACTTGCCACCTTCGCAGATATGTGGTGGCTGAAGCCAACAAAGTTCCTTCATGGAACTTGTAGAATGTAGATTGTAAGCTAGTATTATCTATGCTTGAATCTGTGGAATGTGAATGACTATTTCGTGAAGAGGTCGATATTATGCAAAAGGAAACTTTTATATATAAGTTCAGAATTTACATTGGATGGAGATAAGAATCTCACTTTTGGAATTGATAACAAATAGTGAAACATGGAAATGGAGTAGTAAGACAACTAACGATAGTATCGTTCTAGTCGTCTAGTACTCCAAATATTTGTTATGGGGACTCCCTCTTCCTTCTTGAGATAGTATGATCCCAGACCTATGAGACCTGTAATAATGAATGGACCCTCCAAATTGTTGGCTAATTTTCTAGCGTGAGGCTCTTTGAGATGTTGAGGAATTTCTCGTAAGACGTGATCTTTTATTTGGAAGGTACGGCTCCTGACTCGGTTATTGTAAGACTTGGCAAGAATATGATGGTATCGACCTAGGTTAGCGATTGTGTGTTCCCTGGTTTTAACTATCATATTGAGGTTGCAAACCAATTCGAACTCATTTTCCTCATCAGTTAGCTCGTGATCCCGAACTGGATGATGATATTCAAAAAGAATGACTGCCTCTGTATCATAAGCAAGAAGGAATAGGGTACACCCAGTGGACTGTCGGGGAGTGGTTTGATACGCTCACTGGACATGAGGTTGCTCGCGAACCCAATTTCCATTTTTTTTGTGAGTGAAGCCATTTTTTGAGTCCATCCGCGATGGCTTTGTTGGTGATTTCGGCTTGACCATTGTCCTGAGGGTAATATGGATTTGATTGTGAATGGATGATATTGTGGTGATTAAGGAAGGTTACGACATTTTCTACCACGAATTGGGGCCCGTTATCGATACGAAGTTGGTGGGGGTGCCCAAATCGAGTGATTATGTGGTTCCAAATAAAAGAGATAACCTCCTCTTCTCTGGTTCGACATAGTAGAATTGCTTCTGCCCATTGTGCAAAGTAATCGACAGTTACGAGTAGGTGGCGGCCATTACCTGGAGAGTTAGGGAATTTATCGACGAGGTCTAGTACCCATATTTGAATGGCCAGAAAATCATGCTTGCATGGAGCTCGAGCGTAGGGGCGTGTATCATATTTCCATGTTTCGGGCAGGTGTCGCATCTGCGGGAATACTTTTCTACTTGCTTGCACATGCCAGGCAAGAAAACTTCTTGAGTAATTACTCAGTTTGCTAATGATCTACCTACGGCGTGGGAGACACAAGTTCCTTCGTGTAGTTCGCGGAGCACTTCGTCTGCTTTTGACTTTGAGAGGTACTTGAGGTAAGGCCCTGTAATGGATAGGCGGTAAAGCATGCCGTTTTGAGTAATATAACGCTTCGAGTTGTTGATTAACTATCAATATTCCTTTGGATCTATTGGAAGTAGTACGTTGCATTTGTTATCGACTCCGAGGTTATCTAAGAAAGGCTTTCGACAATCTTCATTTCCCCTTTTATCGCCCCCAGTGTTGATCATGCATACGGATATGCGATCAATGCTGGGGTTGAAATTATTTTGATTTTGAGATATCAAACATCTGTACCCTAGACTCCAGCTAGATATGATAAGGAATCGGCGTGTCTGTTTTTGCCTCGAGGAAGATATTTGAGGGTTGCTTTCACGAACTTACTCATCCTATCTGCAACGAGGGCTGCGTATTTGATCATCTTCCCATTCTTCCTATACTGCCCGAAATAATGATGAACAATGAGCAATGAATCTGTGTAAGCTGAGAGTTTGGGGACATCGGGATCAAGTGTGAGGTCGAGTCCATGTATGAGAGCTTCATACTCGGTGACATTATTTGTGGCCTCAAAATCCAAGAAGATTGAATTCTCAATTCTGTCATTTGAAGGGGTGATCAAAACGATCCCGATTCCTGACCCTGCGGGTCCTGTTGATCCATCGGTGTGAAGTTTCCACCCTGGCGGAGTGGACAGACTTAGTAGACCTTTATTGCTCAGGCATTATCCTCTCTAAGTTGACGTAACCGTTAACCTTGGTGATCATCTCCTCGAACGTCGCAGGTTTGTTAAGGAAGAGGTATTCCTTGGCTTTGCAATCCAGCCGGAGAGCATTGGTGAATGCGGTCACAGCTGTCTTTTGGTCGAGGTTATTTACCTTTCTTGCGAGCTCTAGGAATTTCTTTAAAAAATCTTCAAGCTTTTCTCTATGTGACTTTTTAAGACCGATTAGAGAATACAAGTTCTCCTCTTTGTCTCTGTTGTGGGAATATGTTTTGATGAACTATTTTTACAGCTGATCAAATGGGTAAATAGATTCCACAGGAAGAGAGTGGAACCATCGGAGTGGCTCTTCCTGTAAACTTGTGGCGAATTGTCGACAGAGATTGTGGTTGAGATTGGAGTACAACCCCAATGAATCACGGTATTGTTGGATATGCTCCTTCGGGTCTGTACCTTTGCACTTGTGAATTAAAAGAGTATGGAAATCTTTCGGTATTTCCATATCGAATAGTTCTTTGGCAATCAGACTACCTTGAAACATCGTGGTATTGTCGGTAGCACCCAAAACTTGTGCCTCAAACAACTCCATAATTCGTTGAACCATATCTTCTTTTGTGACGTAATGACGTGTTAATTAAATTCCTGGATGTGCTGGGTGGGGATGATGAGTTCCCGCACCTTTACTCAAACGGTCTTGTGCTGGAATTTGATGGAGAGGTCGCCAGTCTTCCTCCTGATGAATGGGAATCTGGTAACCCCGACTGATTTTTTATTGGACTTCTCTTCCTTAATGGATGGAGGGTTGCGGCCCATGTGGTAGATATTTGGAGATTGCTTTACTGGTGACCCCCCTAGGACTGAACCTTTCCCTAACCGAAAGTAGGAGGTCACTGGAAGTTGATTGTGACCACTGGCAGGTGAGGCCTGCTGAGTATTTTGTAGAGCCTCGAGTACAGTCATCATCGTCGTCATCTGATCTACATGTTGTTTGAGCGTTGTCAAACGATCTTGTCGTTTTGTATCGAGCTCTTTCTCTTAGAGCTCGCGATCTTTTATCAATTGAAGTTTGAGCTCGGCGCGTCTCTCTGCCTCAGCGTGGAGATTCGCCCATAACTCGATGAGTTGTCCCGGATCCACAGAAATTTCGAGCTGAGTTCCTGCGGCCTGTCGTCTGGAAGAAACCATAGTTAAAAATTGTAATCAAAGACTTCTTTAGGGTATCGTGGAAATGCAATCTTTCCCATAGACGGTGCCAAATGTAATGGCCAAACTCCGTAGCTCGATATGGTTAGGAATTAGCTATAACACCAATGATCCTGCAACAATACACTAATATAAAGCAAGAAACTGAAACATGTGTTTTTAGCGTGGAAAACCTCTGAATAGGTACAAACCCACGACCTCATATGGAGGATTTTTGCAGCAATATCTTTATTGCTTGGGATGGATATAATTATTACAAGTGATCTCTAGAATATTAAAATACTTGTGATATCGTAAATAAGAAGTTTGAGTAATTTTTCTGGTCCCTGTCTCTTCTGGAACTTCTCCTTTTTATAGGCTTCTCTACAGCTCTTCATCATGCTAGAGCATGTTTTCTGAATGATGCAGTTAGTGGTGGTTGACTGAACAACTGCTGAGTTTACGGGAGACAGGTGTCTTTAACTGAATAACGTTTCCCGGATTTAGCTCGACACATGTTCTTGAGTAGTTCGTGGGGCTGGGTGGAATGTTTGACTGGAGTGTTATGTGTTGAAATTACGTAAGCCTGAGATGGAGGTAAATCGAACTAAGTGAGCTCGCTTATGAGTGAGGTAGAGGAATAAGTCCCTACAGGTTCTATGCCTAAACTTTGAACAAACTTGGGTTAAGGAGGATGTTCTAGGTTTTCCAATGCCTGCTTTGCTTCAAAAAATTCTCGGAGTGAAACGTCATTGAAGACAGATGAACTGAAGGATTTATTGGCTTCACGGTACCTGGAAGATTTGTTATCTATAAAGTATCTGATAGACTTGCTATTTTTAAAGTACTTGAAAGACTTGTTATCTGTAAAGTACATGAAACTTATATTCGAGCTTTATAAAAATAGTTATTCAAACTCTGTGTGGATAGATTAAATTAGCCCTTGCTATTAAAATTGAGCTATGAGTAATTTGGAGATGTATGAATAGAGGACAAAATGTAATATATAAGATTGAACAAGAAAGTATATTATAGCAATTGTGCTGTAAAAATGTGTTTAAAAAATAAAAGATGTGTAAAAATTTGTTTCGAACTGAATAACTTAAAATTATCTGGGGAACATATTGTAGTATATTTAAAATTTGTGGGAATTAGAAATTAGAGCTCAGAGAGATCTCGTTTGAAATGTTAGATTTGAGAAAAATAAATTCAAAATGAGATAGGTTAATTTTCCGAGGTCGATGTGGATAGATAAGTTCAAATAACTTTTTTATCAGGATATTAAGGTATGCTGTTGTGGATAAACATAATATATAGAAGAAATTTTGAGGATTTAAAGTGATCTAGAAACTTGCATAAATAGTGGGAAATGTGTTTTGAAAAGAAGGAAGAAATAGAATATGGTGTGGACTCGATTTGAGAAAATTTGTTATGCTGCTGAAGGACGATTGGCGATAAAGATAGCTGAAGTGCGGGAGCGTATTTTTGGCTTGCTAGATTATGATGCCCGAAGGGACCTACCCCTCGATCTTACCCAAATCGAGCCGTTTCAAGTTCGAATCTCCTCTATTGCCTCCATGTCAGACTCACGCATTATACACATGACTTTAATAGTTAACATTACCACCTACTCCACGAACTGATGAAAAGCGTGGGTTGAGCTCGAGCAAAAAAACCTGAACATATCAAAGGCACCTATCCCTCATGAACATAATAGTTACTCAGTCAACCGCCACTAACCATATTATTCAGAGAACGTGCGTCAGTGCGATGAAGAACTATAGAGAAGCCTATATAAAGAAAATGATCCAGAAGAGACAAAGACCAGAAAAATAAAAGAGAAATCCCCAAGAAAATTACATTTTCTAGATTCTCAAAATATTCCAAACTTTTTATTCACAAGATTCAAGTATTTTTAAGTGGAGAGATCACTTGTAATAAGATATCAGCCCCAAGCAATAAAAGTTACTATTATAAAATCCTCCAATCGAAGTTGTAGTTTTTTACCTACTCAGAGGTTATTCACGCTAAATCACTTGTGTCATTTCTCTTTTTAGTTTTTTTTACTAAAGCATTGTTGTAAGAGCTAATTTTAAGCCATCTAAAGCTTACAAAATTAAGCCATTACATTTGGCGCCATCTGAGGGAAATATTACATTTCCACGATATCATAAGCCATACTTTCACTCTACTCTAAATTGTAATCATGGTCACTTCTATACAACCAGCAACCAGAATCCAGCTCGATCTTTCAGTCCAGCCAGAATAACTTACAGAGCTTTGGGCGAATCTCAACACCAAAATAGAGAAACACAGTGAGCTTGAAAGTCAATTAACTCTTGACCAAAAGCTATGTGAGAAGGAGCTTGATGACGGACGACAATCTCGTTTGACAACGTTAAAAGAACATGAAGGCACAATGACAGCCATACAAACTACCATACATGGTCTACAAAATAATTAGCAGGATTGAGAAATCAATCCGCTTGGAATTTGAGGCCTCAAACAATGTCACCAAATAGAAAGGCCTCATTCAGGGACTCGACCTCACACTTGAGCTCGGCGTCCCCGAACTCTCAATTTACAAAGATTCACAACTCATCATTCACCATTACTCTAAGCAATATAAGAAGAATGGCAAGATGATTGAATACGCAGCCCTCGTTGCGGATAGGATGAGCAATTTTGCACAAGCAAATCTCGTTTATCTTCCACGAGGTAAAAATAGACACGCCGATTCCTTGGCATATCTAGCCGGGGTCTTGGGAATAGAAGCTCGATATTTCAAGATCAAAGTTATTTCAACCCCCAACATTGATCGCATTTTTATATGCATAATCAACACTGAGGGCGGTAAAGGGGAAGATGACGATTGACAAAAACCCTTCCTAGTCTATCACGGTATCGACAACAAATTTAATGGACCACTTCCCGCAGGTTTAAACGAGCGCCGACGGCTGATCAAAATCTTACGGTACTATACAAATCAAAATAGTAACTTATACCGCCGTATAGTCACGGGTCCTTACCTCAAGTGCCTCTCTAGTAAGAAAGCATACGTGATGCTCCGCGAGTGACATGAAGGGACCTATGGCTTCCAAGCCGTAGGTCGATAATTAGCAAGCAAAGCAATTATACAAGGAGTATTCTGTCTAGGCATGCGTATGCAAGTAGAAGAGTACTCATACAAATTTGACACATGTCAACGACATGGACAAATAATATGTTCCCTTGTGCTCGAACTACATGTAAGCAAGGTATTTTGGTCATTCTAAAGATGGGCACTCGATCTTGTCAGTAAATTTCTTAGTTCTCCAGTTAACCGCCGATATCTACTCGCAGCTACATATTATTTTACAAAATGGGCAGAGGCAGTTCCACTCTGTCAAACCAGAGAAGAAGAGGTCATCAGTTTTATCTTGGAACACATCACTACTCGGTTTGGGTACCTCCACCTAATTTGTATCGATAACGGGCCACAGTTTGTTAGAGAAAAAATTACAGCTTTCCTCAACTAATGTAATATCATCCACTCACCATCAAATCTCTACTACCCTCAAGGTAATGGCCAAGCCGAGATTACCAACAAAACCATCGTGGATGGGCTTAAGAAAAGCCTTCATTGACATGAAAAAGGGAATAGGGATCAAGAATTTCCTCATGCCTTATGGTACCGAATCAACCAGCTGCACTTTAATCCTCCTTGCCTATGGCACCGAGGCTGTCATTCTCTCAGAATACCATCATCCAGTCAAAGATCATGAACTAACTGGCGAATAAAACGAGTTTGAATTGGCCTGCAACCTCAATTAGATCGATGAGACCCAGGAATATTCTATTGCTAACCTCGGTTGATATCAACATATCCTGGCCAGTTCCTACAGCAAATGAGTCAGAATCTGTACCTTCTAAATTGATTATCTCATCCTCAAAAAAATCCCTCAATGCAAAAAAGTGCCTCAGGCTAGGAAACTACCATAAAATTTGGAGGGTCCATTCGTTATCACGGGTCTCTCAGGCCTAGGATCATATTACTTGATGACAGAAGAGGGAGTTCACATCTCGAATCCTTAGAACACTGGGCGACTGAAATAATACTATCGTTAAGTCCATCACTACTCCATTTCAATTTCACACTTTTTTCCATTCCAAAAGTCAGATTTTCATCTCCATCCAATGTACATCCTTTTATATTCAATAAAATTTCTACGTTTTTTTCCCGCAGATCTTTCTACTTCGTAGACAATACATAGATTAAAGCATAGGTAATACTAGCTTTCAATCGACCTCTATACCAGCTGAAAAAAGGATAACACTTAGTTTGACTGACTCTAGTAAATCTTTGTGATTAAAACAAAGGCAATACTAGTTTTCAATTAATGACTCTACCAGACATTAGATAAAGCAAAGTTAAAACTAGCTTTTATCTCACTCAATATGGTTGCGACATCATACCAGCTAAAACAAGGATAACACTTGGTTTGCCTGACTCTACTAAATCTCTACGATTAAAACGATGGTAAAGTTTTCAATCAAAGATTCGACAAGACATAAGGTAAAACTAACTTTCATTACTCAATATGTCTGCGACAGCTACATTTTAAGGTTACATATACAACCTTTATAATGGATTATTTTCTACTGTTGGGATGTCAACTACTCTTTCCCTTATAACAAGAGGTCGACTAGCCATAAATTCTTGAGCTCGAGCAATCACAGTAATCCTACCTTTCCTTATCAACTCAGCAGGTCGTGGGCCAAAATCTGTTTCCATGGAGTTCATGCAATTTCCTTGATCTATACCAGCTCTGCAAAATACATCTCCTTTCCGACAAATAGTCGAACAAGGTATTTCTTTCTAACTCAAGCCTCTTTACCTTCTCTACAAAATAAGTGATCACCGTTATTACACATTCCGAGCGCGATGCCTCCGTTATAGCCACCTTAGAGATATTCGCTCACACTTTCTGAAGGCGATTATGAACCTTCAATACTATTATTTTTGCCATTCCAATACACTGTTTACTCGAGCTGTAAATGCAATGTTCTCTTTTGCTTTCTTGTCAGCCTTATCTAATTCACCCTGATTAATCGCCCTCAAATCTGTTACCTTCCTCTTACTCCCTATTTAAATCTTCTCTAGTCAAAGTTTTAATTAACAATTCACCTTTCTACTTTATCAAAATCTCCTTCCCTCTGATAATATGTTCTAACCCATGTTCCCTAAAAAGGGCAGCATCCAACTTGCTTTGATACTCCTTTAACCGCTCATTTCCTTGTGAAAATTACCTTGAGTTTGAGTCACAATCCCTTCCAGCTCCCTTATTTGAGCTGATAGGCTAACTACATCCCTTTTAACAAGGGAAACCTCGGCATCATTTTTTTTTCTTCCTCAAGCGCTCCCCTGCCATGGTGTTCCTGGCACACGAATTTGCCTACGATAATTCGATCTTCAATTTTGTGACCCTTTCATTCAACTCATCACAATTCTGTTGTACCATCCAAAACTCCATGTCTTTTGCCGATAAGGCTATAGACAACTACTCAGCTATAACTTCAGAGGTAGATAAATCATCTCAAGCTTTCTTCCGCTTGTTATCTTTCTCAGCCATTTTCTTCATCAATCGCTCCATCTCATTTCTAGTATTCACTAGAGTAGCACGAGTTTGTTCCAAATCGTTCATTTTGCTGATCATTAGGTTCTTCAGACTAGCCACAAAATGATTTAGCCCTTCCTCTGATCTTAGTAGGGCCTGTATACGGTATCGAGCCATGTCAGCATCCCTGCTCTTTGCCATCAACATATATTTTCGGCTTTTGACCTTCGCTGCATATTATTTTACCTCAGCGAGCTCATTTTTCCCTTTATTGATTTTAGCATCCTTTTCTTCAATCTTTCGAGCTACGTTGATAGCAGTTTAGGTTATCTCCATAAATTTGAAGTGTACCTTTACATGTTGATCTTCTCTGTCTTCATTTGCCTCTTTCGTCCTATCAAACTCCTTTGCAAATTCTTGGTTACATTGGCATAACTCATATTCACTCAAGTAAGCTATCTTCAATTCGACCTACACATTACAAATATTACGGATTCAATATATCAAGTTCGATTCAGAACACTCACTCAAAACATATATCTTATTTCTAACGATTGTACTTAGACCTTAAGTTCAGAATTCACCCTTGCTTAGACCTTAAGGTGGTAACTAATTCAATATATACTTTTAAGTTTAAGGTACACATTTTCTATATTTTAACTTATTAATACTTTGATATTTCTGGTACACCATTTCAATACCCTTGCCCCTAAACCGATATCAGATTTTTGGTCAGTCTTTACACTATACATATTACTTTGAAGCTCTATACTAATGATACATACAAATCAAATACTTCTTGCTCTGCTCTAACCTGTAGTTCTGCTTATGAAAATAACAGGGATGCTGAGGTGTCTTTTTCCTTAGGGAGCTCAGTCTCTAAATCTTTTATTCTGAAGTGCATTTCCTTAAGTTCCTATAACAAGGTTTAAAAGAGTAGCTTAGCCTACAAAATTCTATCTAACTAGCAATATCCCATCAGTTTACAGCATCCCAAAAACCATTTGTACAATTATAGAACCTACATTCGACTCTTCCTTCTCACTTTCTCCCTCTGGATGCTCATTGTCATCCCCTTGGTTTTCTCACACCGTTTGGGGAGTGACACCATCGTGCCCATCCACAACTCCAACAGCAACATCTTCTACCTCATCATCTCCCACCTCCACAACATAGGTATCCGCCATGATGGCATTCAGTACATCTTCGGAATACCCCTTTAATATAAGGTGGCACCCGAGTCTATCATACTTAGTTACCACCTTCTCCAAATTCACCCTCGCTTTCGTGGATTGATTGCTAATCTTTACCACTTGAAAAGCTTTCAGGGCCTCCAACAGCTTCCCCTCCTTGATCAAGTCAGCTTTCAATCAAGCTATGTTTTTCTCAATCTCAACTTTCCCCTTCCGCATCTCAGTTTTCTCCTTCACGACCCCGAGGCATATCCCCTTCACCAGCCGAGCAGCTTACAAAATAAACAAAATCAATCTCATTATTAGCTAGAATCGCAATAGCAAAAATTTATTCATATTCAAGCAAATGAGCTTACCATTTTACTCATCTCCTCCTCCCCATTTTGAGTTATAAGCCTTGCCTTTTCCACCACCGCTTTAAACTCGTCTTCTATAACAGGTTGATTCTCTACGACCTTTACCCGCATCATTTCAAAAGGTTCTAACCTTCTCCTTTTTGTCTTTCCGGCGACCTCACCACTTCCCGTGGTTACAGAGGTCGGAGCACGCTTCAGCATAAATTTTTTAGGAAACATTGAAGCTAGCTTGCTCAATGTTGTAGACTCTGATACCCCCATGAAGTCCACTCTTGAGGCCTTGGACAGGTTCGCTTGCTTCTCCCCATCAGTTCCCTTTTGCTTGCTATCATAAGCGCCCGTCATTAGCCTCGTCGATAGAGATTTTTAAACTTTCTCAAATCGTCTTTTAACGCGTTTCTTTCATCTAATACGGAGTTCTTTCAGCACAACTTTGAGCTCTGCCCCTTCCTGAGCAACTGTATCTTACAGGGACTTCTTCTTCGTCACCTTGGATTTAGGGCCTGTCAATAAAGCGAAATGATCATCAGCTAAGCAACATACAATTTCAAAATTACAATCTTATACATTATACATTGTTATACTTTGTTTTACAATTCTATAAAGAAGTTCCAAGATTTCTTTGTCATCTCTCTGAAGGCAATCACCCTTCACCCATATCATATTATCATTCCATAGTCAACATGTTGAGTTCAGATCGAAGAAACGAGGCCGAGTCGAGCTCACAATAAAAAATATTACCCCATAAAATTGTAAAACATCCTCAGGAGATTCATCTTCTCTCTTTCATCCTTCTCCCACAGCATATTCAGAAATTCGTAAACATTTATCACCTCCTACATGTTCTCGTTCAACTTAACAGGACATGCCCTGAAAATTTTCATAATCCCTTTTGCCAGATAGCTAAGGGAAAGATTCAACCCGTACTACAACTCAGACAGGTAACACAAAAAACCTTTTGCGAGGTCGCTCTGGACGTCCCAATCAAAGAACTCCATAGAGATTGATTCGTCTAAACCCCTATCTCATTTCCCCTTCTCCAAATTTGCCAACAGGAAAAAATATTCCTCTCCAGTCGCTATAATGCAACTCCTAAAGTTCCTTCCACCATGTTCTCCAAAATTACTCCATCTTCACCCTACAGAAGCCTTGGCTTTACAGAACTCTTTGAATGCATCAGAGTGAGGATGATAGTTTACCAATCTTCTATAGAAATCTTGAAATTGATCAACACCTACTTCTTCCTTATTATCAGACATTACAATTTTGGACTCTGCAGATCGACCAGAGGTCGGTACCTCATTAATAGGTGAAGTATCCATATCAACTGCCGATCTAATGGAAATGTTTGATCCTACACAAACATTCCTCACGATCGACCTACATTTGGGTCCAGGTATCTATCATTATCTTTTATATATACATCGCCCATATAAATATATCTTTCATATAGCAAATATTTTTTTAAGATTACTGTAAGTAGTAATTTTTAGATTTGCCTAAACACAAAATATGATCTTCAAAAGCACAACATCACAAATCCTCTACTAACCTTCTATCTGAGATTGGGAGTCTGATACACCTCTAAATCCTTCCATCACAATACTGCAGTATAACCACCTTTAAGACTCAATCTCTGTAACTCTCTCACACTTTGACTCTTGATCACTCTCAATTAATTTCTCCCTAGATTCTATGTTATTTCTTCTCCTTCCTCTCTCTCTGCTTTTTAAGTTTTCAGAAATTTAAAAATGTTTGACTGACGAAGATGAAGCATTATATATATTTTTTCTCACTAACTGCTGGCAGTTATTAGGCCTCTCACAAGCCATTCTCTGTTTTCGAACCGAGGCATCCCTTCTACTAGTAATACCAGAAGTCTTGCACCATTTCGGTAAAAACGTTTTCCCATCACATTACCTTTTTCCCTATAATTTACTCTATTTTCGTCTCTATTATTAAAATCTCCCTCGGACCTCCCTATACTCATGATGACTCACGCTTACACGCAATCGAGTTTTTACCGCTTTTACACAAGGGATAAAATCATAAGCCCCCTGCTTTTTCTATTCTTTCTTCTTCTACTTATAGAAGTACTGACTTCATTTCCAAAGTTATCAAAATTTTAAAAATATTCAAATTCATTTTTTACAACAATTACAAACAGTATTTGCAAAAATAGAGGATCGATTAACGTTTTATTTTCGGTCCATTTCTTTGCCAATTATAAAAAAACTCATATAATTACATACACTCATGCCAACCCTATTTACATTCACTTTATTCATCTCACATATAATAATACCAAAAACAACCCTGATGTCCCAGGGAACCACATCCGATGAGCTAACCTTCATTTATCCTTATATCTTTCAATTCGATCTCCTATGCAATAACCAATCTCAGAGCGTCTTTTCAAGCTACAAGATCCACCATGATTTCTCATAATAGCTCCGCATAGAAATGACATTCATACTCGAGTTCTCTCCCAATCCCATCTGAACCTTCAAGTTGAACATCCCTCACTGGCAGTTCAGCATTGTAATCTAACAGTCCAAAAATCTACTCCCACACTTCAGCTATCTTTATCGCCAACCGCCCCTCTGCGGCATAACAAATTCTCCCAGATCGAGTCTACACCATTCTTATCCACTTCCACCTGTTTAAAACTCATCCCCACCATTTATACATTTTTATTGCGAATTTCCCAGAACTTGTGATATTATCCTATTATCTCACAACAGAAAGCATAATATCTTGAAATGATATTTCAACATATCTCTCCCTATCGACTTCTTTCATTACATCCTATTCCATATCGAGCTTATTCTTTCCCAATCTAGTATTCTGAAATGACTTTCCGGAGGTTGAATTGTCATTCTGGTACTCCTACAATTTTCTCTCTTCCCCAATAAAATTTTAGCCCCCAAGTCGATTATTATATATTGCACATATATCATTTAACAAACATATTTTTAAATAGTTTGATTATTACAAGAGGTTGTACGCTTTAATCTCATACATTTCATTTCATCATATATTCGAAAGTCTTTGAATTATGTATAGCTCGATTTCTAGAATTATTCTATTCTACTTTAATACAGAGTTTGGATAACATATTTTATTCATCTCAAACATAAATTATAGGTACTTTACAGATAACAAGACTTTTAAGTACCCCGAAATCAGGTACTTTATAAATAATATGTTTTTTGAGTGCTTTACAGATTGCAGGTTTTTCAGGTACTCTGAATTATCTAACTTCAATAATATTTCACTCCAAGAATCCTCATATGCAAAGCAGGCATTAGAAGCCACCATAGGTCCTTCTTCATGCACCCCATCTTACTCTTACCAGAAATTCAGTTTGGATAAAGTCTTGTATGAAATAAAAGGACTTTGTGCTTAAACCTACCCTTCAAATAGAAGGTCTTCTCAGTGCCAAGAAATGATGGAAGTGTCGAAGTAGGTTTCTATTCTCTGTCTCCCTCCCCACTGCCATCTCCGCCTCCTCTATCACCATCACCTTTTGCAGAGTTGGTATAGATGAAGAGGGCTCAGCCTTAGAATCATGTCCTACGCAAGATATCGGCGCAACTGCCTCACAGTTACACCACTCCTCGCATCTGTCTCCCCAACCTTGTCATCTGCAAGGATACGAAGACAAACCCAACATTGCTCGCCTGTCAAGACAACGTTGTAAAATGTCCACATACATTAAAAATCTTCCTCAGCTTCAGCCATTTCATCTTCCGACATTCCTTGATACGTCGGGGGAACGAACGGGAGTAGGCATATCCAAATACTGGTCCCCAAAATATTTTAATTTCAACTTCTGTATCTCAATCACAATTCTTTCTTCAAGAACCATTCTCTGGGTCTCCACCTTCGACAAAGCTTTAAGAAAATTTGGCAAGAAACAAACATACTTTGCCACAAATCTCAGTATAGGTACTATTTATATAACCCTACATTTAATGTGTAAGTACGTTTTCCCAAGCATCATCATTCAATACAGACAAAAATCAACAAACCCTAACCGATACGAACATCAATATTCCCATCATCATTTAATACAGAAGCGTCTCCCCATAACATGCACATTTTGCATATAATCAAATACATATCATTTCTTCCATCATTTTCAAAAATTCAAACCCAAATACCCATATATCAATATATTTTTTCTCAACCGAAGCGACTCCTGCCTTCAGTTGTGAGGTAGCGATTGTAGGGGCCTACCCCTCGATCTTACCCAAATCGAGTTGTTTCCAATTTGAATCGCTTTCATTGTCTCCATATCATGCATTCTACACATGACTTCAACAGATAACATTGTTACCTACTCCACGAACTGCTGAAGAACGTGGGTCAAGCTTGAATGGAAAAACTTGAATAAGTCAAAGTCACATGTCCCTTATGAACTCAATAGTTACCCAGTCAACCACCACTAACCACATTATTCAGAAAACGTTCTTCAGCATAATGAAGAACTGCAGAAAAGCCCTATATAAAGAAAAAGTTTCCAAAAAGATAAGGACTAGAAAAATACAAGAAAAATCTCCAAGAAAATTAAATTTTCTAGATTCTTAAAATATCTAAAACTTCTAATTCACAAGATTCAAGTATTTTTAAGTCGAGAGATCTCTTTTAATAAGATATCAACCTCAAGCAATAAAAGTTACTATTACTAAAGTCCTCCAATTGAAGTTGTGGTTTTTTGCCTATACAAAAGTTTTCCACGCTAAATCACCCGAGTCATTTCTCTTTATAGTTCTTGCTACAGGAACATTGGTATAAGAGTTAATTCCAAGCCATCTCAAGCTTGCGGAATTAGGCCATTACAATGCATACTTGCCTGAGTCTGACTATCAGTTTCTAGGTTTTGATTAGATGTGTAGGGAACTTGAGTTAGGATATCGTTTCTACGAGCTATTCTAGGAAGTGATTATGGAGTCTTTAATTCAAAAAGAGGCAGTGAGGCTAATTGCTAAGGATGAGATCGTGTTAGAAGATGTGAGGATTGTTGGAGGCGAACTGATTAGGTATGGCTCCCTTGGACATCTGGGAAGTTTTATTTGTAATTATATGTGTGGGAGTGAATTACATGAGGTCGAATAACTGTTATGAATAAAAAATACAAATTTTGAAATACGAGAGCTTTGTAAATGATGTCAGCACTTCTATAAGTAGTAGAAGCAAGAATAAAAAAATTAGGTAGCTTTGATTTTTTTCACTTGTGCTAGTATTGGGAAAGTTTGATTACGTATAAGTGTTGAATTATCATGAGTGTGGGGAGGTCAGAGGGAGATTTAGGTAGGAGGGATGATAATATATCAAAATATAAAGCATGGGACAATCATGGGAAGGTATTTTCATCAAAAAAGTGTAAAACGTCTATCATTAATTGTGGAAGGGACGCCTCGGTTACCAAATCGAGGGCGGCTCGTGCGAGGCCCAATAACTGTCAGTAGTTAGAGAGAAAAAATATAGTTACTGCTTCGTCTTCCTTATTTAAACGTTTACCAACTTTTAAAAAATCAAAGAAAAATGGGAGAGAAAAAAGAAAAAATAGCAGAGATTATTATGAGAAATTAGACGAGAGTGATCAACACTCAAGGGGAGAGAAGGCTACAGAGACTGAGTCACGAAGGTGGTTGTATAGCAGTGTTGTGAAAGAAGGATTTGGCACTTCTTCATATTCGTTTTCAGTCATTTAAGGTTGATAGATGATTTATGATATTGTTGATGTGTGTTTGAAAGATTTTTGTAGTTTTCAAATTTTGAAAAATTAATATCTATAGTAACCTAGAAAAATCTATTAGATATATGTGTATAAAAGAGATGATAATGATAAATGTATATATATGATGTATGTGAAAAAGATAATAATAGAATACTTAGACCTGTATGTAGGTCAAGCGTGAGGAGCATTTCTGCATAATTAAACCTCATCTTAATTGTATAGTTGGGATGGAGACTTCATCTATGATGGTGGCATTGAACTCTAGTCAACTGGCTGAGTCTAATAATAGAAAATCTAATAGGGAGAACAAAGTAGGAGTGGTTTAATTTCTAGATTTCCCTGGACAATTAATATCATACCCTCTGAACTCTGATGTGTTTAGAGAGTTTTATAAATTTAAGGCTCTTATAGGTAGAAGATGGGGGAACTTTAAAGAACATGTCGGAAGACATTTTAGAAGTTGTATAGTAGAATTTGGGGAGGAACATTTCTTTTTGTTGGCTAATTTTGGGAAGGAGAAATTGAACAGAGGAATATACGAATCGATCTCCTTGGAGTATTATGATGGAAATGTCCAGGGTGACTTGGAAAAAAGTTTTCTATGTTACCTATCTCAATTGGAGTACAGGTTGAGTCTGCCCCCAAGCAATCTTGCTAAAGGGATAATGAATATCTTCGGGGCATGTCCTGCCGATTTGAACAGGAACATGTGGGAGGTAATAAATGTTTGTAAAAGTTTAAATAAGTTATGGGAGGTGAATGAGGTGGAGAAGATAATTTCTCCTGGAGATATATTGCTATTTTTTAGAGTGAAGAATTATTCTGCAAGTTGAGGGGCATATTTTTTGCGAGCTCGTCTCGACCTCTTTTCTTTGATCTGAATTCTGCAGGTTAAATGTGGAATGATAATATAATTTTGATGAAAGGTGATTTCCATCAAAGAGATGATAAAGAACCTATGGATCTTCTGTATAGAACTATAAAGAAAAATAAGTGCAATAGTATATCATATTTGAACTGCTAAAATTGAATGTTGTTTTATTATTTATAATGTATTATTATTTGACAGGTCCTCGGTCAAAGGTAAAAAAGAAGAAGTCTATGTTAGATACTGTTGCTCAAGAAAGAGTCGAGCCCGGGGTAGTGCTGAAAGACCTCGGTATTAATAGAAATAAATGAGTTAATAGCAGGTTTGAGAAGGTTCAAAAGTCTCAAATAGCGAGACAAATGGCAGGGGTTGGTGGCAACAAAAAGAGAAGAGCTGATGGAAAGAGATGAGTGGTTTTGCCGAAGGCCTTTATAGTAGATTTTGCAGATATGCCAGAATCTACCTCGTCGAGTAAGCTAGCTCAAACATTTCCGAAGAAGAGGAGGGTGAAGCATGGTTCATCCTCTAGAACCATTGGGAGTGGTGAGGTTGAAGTTGAGGCAAAAAAGAGAAGGGTAAACCCTCCTTTTGAATTGTTTTGGGCAAAGGTCGCAGAGAATCAACCTGGGGAGGAAGATAAGCTGAGAGTTGTGGAGAATAGGGCGACGTTTGCAGCCTGCAAGGGTATAAAAGATATGAGCAAAGTGGTAAGTTTGATGATTTGTATGTTTACGAAATTTGTATTGTGGGTCGAGCTGAAAATATGCTCAATTTGTTTTTAGCAGATTGTTTGTTTGATGAAGAGAATCCGCCTTGAGATTAAAGAGGAAAAAGCCAAGCTCTAGAATGGGAAGGTAGAGCTCGGGAAGAAGGTAATTCGATTGAAGTTCAATTTGATTTGGGAGGGGAAACGACTTGATTATGTGAAGGCTGCGCAAGAGGTTGAGATCAGGGAGCTGTCAGAAGAAGCACAAAAGAATCTGAATGAGGTAGTAGTCCTGCGTGATTGACCTGAGTACCACCTCTTAAAAATGGGGTAATCCAAAGCTGAGGTGAACGACATTATGGGGGGTACCTACGTTAATGAAGAGGACGGGGTGGAAGATGGCGCGGCTGGAATTGTTAGAGAGTTGGATAGTGTCTCTCCCCAAACTGAGCGAGATAACCAAGAGGATGACAATGAGCATCTATAGAATGAGAATGAGAAGGTAGAGAAAAATTGTTTAGTATATGGCTGTGTGATTATGAGGGGTATAAGAATTATAATTGAATGGATCATTGTTTGATGGATAACTCTCTTTTGGCTACGAGATGTTTGTAAACCTTGGAGTTGGGAATTTATGGATTAGTGCCTCTAAATAAAAGAATTAGAGATTGAACTCGCTAAGGAAAAAGATGCCTCAGCGTCCCTATTGACTTTGTAAGAGGAGCTACAGGTTAGGAAAGAGCATAAAATATTTGACTTGTATAAAGGCATTACTCTAGAGCTAGAAAGAAAAAATTATAGCATAAAGGCAGACCAAAAATGTCCCAACTGTTTAGGGGCAATGGTACTCAACTGTGTATAGATAATATCAAAGCATTGAAAAAGTTAGAACATATAGACTACGTACCTTGAAATTGGAAGTACGTGTTATTGTCATTGAACTGGGATCATACTTTGACGTTAGGTTTAGAAGTAGTTTCACACAGTAGATGTCTAAAAATAGAAATTTGTTAGAAATAAGATTCCTGCATCATGATTGTATGTAATGGCTGAATGTTCTTGAATCAAACTAGAAGTATTATATCTGTGATGTGTAGGTCAAACTGGAGGTAGCCCGCTTGATTGAAGATGAGACACGCCAATATAACCAAGAGTTTGTTGTAGAGTTTGATAGGATGAGAGAAGCAAATGAAGATAGGGGGGATTAACAGATAAAGGTACATTTCAAGTTTGTCGAGGTAACATAAACTATTGATGACCTCACTTATAAGATCGAGGAGAAGGATGCCAAAATTAGCAAGGCGTAAAAAGAGCTTGCGGAGACGAAGGAATAGATAGCTAAGCTCAAAAGTCGGAATGATGTCGTGATGGTAAAGTGTAAGGAGGCGGACATGGCTCGATACCGTATTCAATCATTATAAATGATAGAGAAAGAGTTACGCCATTTTATAGCCAGTCTGAGGGACCAAATGATCAGCAAAATGAACGAACAAGAGTTGATTGTAGCTAATATAGTGAGTTCCAAAAACATACTGGAGCGGTTGAAGAGTAAAATAATTGAGAAAGATAACGAGCTGAAGAGAGCTCGTGGTGACCTATCTAACTCAAAAATTGTCGTTAAACTGCTGACTGCAACTTTACCTGCTAAAGATATAGAGTTCCGATTGGTGCACAGATGAGCCTAGAGAGTAGAATGACAAGGTGCCACAATGATGGCTGATTTGGTTCTGGTCAATTCGCATATGAAAAATGCTAAGTCTAGAGAGTGCTCGAAGATGAATAAATACGATGCCAGAGTCTCCATTGTTCAATGGGATGTCGTTGCCTATCAGCGCTCGTACTCAAGTCACGTACAAAATGGAAATGAGCGGTTAAGAGAGCGGCAAGGTAAGTTTCATACTGCTCATGTCTGGGAACCGAAGTTAGAGTGGGTGATTGGAGGTAAAGATCTCTTGATATTGAAAAATAATAATTTGTTAAAGAAATCTCATACTGGGGTAAGCATAGGCAAGGAAAGGGAGCTTGAAGAACATCGTGCTTAGGTAGCGGTATTGAGGATGATGAACCAGGCTGAGTCAGATAAAGTAGAAGAGGAGGCGATGGCGCATATCAACCTTATATCCTGTGTAGAAAGTTGAATGGAATGACATGAAGCACGATAAAAGAAGTTATAAGAGCATCATCAGAAAGTGTGAGAGAATTTTACCAAGGCGGTTATGCCTGAGGTATCGCACTCAGAGATACTAACAGTAGTTATTACCTATTTTATGGAGGCAGTGAGAAGGCTCAAGTTAGAAAAGGATACCTTGCACGACTGTTTATTGGAAGAGGAAGTATTTGTAGGGCCGATGTAGATTGAGGAAACTGTATAAACTCCATGGACATGGAGTTAGGTTCTCAACCTGCTGAATTGGTAGAACAAGGCAGGCTTACTGTAGCTGACCTCCCATTATTAGGGAAGAATCCTTCGTAGTGGCAACCTGAAGAAGTATCTGTCACAGATATATTGAGAGATAAAAGCTAGCTTTTCCTTCTCTTTATCTTATGTCTGGTAGGTATAATTGTCGCAGGCATATTGAGAGATGAAAGTAAGTTTGACCTTTACTTTATCTTATGTCAGGTAGAGCTCTTTGATAAAAAACTAGTATTACCTTCGTTTTAATCGCTGAGTAAGTATAGAGTTCGATAAAAGCTAGTTTTACCTTTGCATTAATCTGTATAATTGTCGCAGCCACATTGAGAAATAAAAGCTAGTTTGACCTTTGGTTTATCTTATGTCTGGTAGAGTTATTTGATTAAAAATAAGTATTACCTTCATTTTAATCATAGAGTATATATAGATGGGTGATTGAAAGCTAGTTTTACCTTTTCTTTAATCTGTATAGAGTAAGATTGAAAGCTAGAATTACCTTTACTTTAATCTATGTTTTGTGGTAGAGTCTACGTAAGTATAAAGTAATGTGGGAAAAAACTTGATGTTATTGTTTGAACTTGATGTCATGTTCTCCCAAACTTATGAACCATTGTTGTATTCTCCTGGATTTTTCTTTCTTGGATAAAACTTCCTAGAGTGGGAAGTTTGTCATAACTTTGACTTAGTGAGCTTGGAAGTAGTGCTTAATTTTTTGAGTTTCTGTGAACTATAAACAAGAGTTAAAAGGAGTATCTCAATTTTCGAATACCTCGCTTCCACTGGAATGAGGCTTTTACTGATGAAGTAGACTGGCTTTTTGATCTTCTCTTCAAGTCAAATGAGAACCAAGCTGATAGAAGTATCTGAAACTGTTTGGAGGATGATAAGTTCTACATTACCTACAGGGGTACACATGATGGGAAACTTCCCTTAATAAGTTTTGAGATCCTAAAAAGCTACCTCCAATTCGGATGTCCATTGGATCTCTACATTGGGCTGAACTTTTACTCGTTTGATACAACCGCAGAGTAGTAGGAACAACCAACCACAGCGATCTAAGGATTTAGAAATGAATCGCTTCATAACAACAATCTTTTCAACAAGATTTTTAATGTTTTTAGTTCTTCCTTGATATGGTATGTTGAGAAGAGCCCAAATTTAATCTAGATCTACCTCAATCCCCTTCCTGCTGATGAGATGGCCGAGGAATCGGCCTACATGTACTTCGAATTGACACTTATCAGGATAGAGTCGCATCTTATAAGATCAAAGAAAATTAAATATTGTGTTAAGATCTGTGATGTGGTTGTTTGACTGTATGCTCTTGCACAAGAGATCATCAATATAGACTTTCTCGATTTTCCCATGATGTACTTTGAACATAGTAGTCATCAACCATTGATAAGTCGCTCCTGCATTTGTGAGTCTGATGGGCATGACTTTGTAACAGTAAAGTCCACTTTCAGTGATGAAAGTAGTCTTTTCTTGATCTTCTTCTAAGTGAGGAATCAAATTTTATCCAGAAGCAACGTCCATCATTGATAAGAGTTCGTGACCTACCGTAGAATGAAAAATTTGATGGATGATGGGAAGAGCGAGACTATCCATTGGAGTGTATTTATTTAGATCGATGAAATCTATACAGACTTGTACCTTTCCATTCTTTTTAGGAACTACGACGATGTTGGATATCTAATCTGGATACTTGGCTTCTCAAATTAATCCCACTTTAATCAATTTTTGGATCTCAATCTTAACTTTATCTCAAAGATGAGGTGAGAGGCGTCACTATTTTTGTTCGACCGCAACGACGTTGATGTCAATGACCAATTTATGACATGCCTTTGTCGGATTGACCCAAGGTATTTCTTCGAAAGTCCATGCAAAGACGTCTCAATTCAGTCGTAAGAATTGAATAAGAGCATCCTTATCATAGAGGACTAGCTTGGTGCCGATATAAGTGCCTCTTCTAGGTCCATCAATGTTGATATATTCTATAGGCTCTTTTTTGTGGAAGGTTGATCATCAAGGTGATCAACTTTTTATAATTGCTATACAGCGCGCATCAATCTTGGGTATCTCGAATGGCAGAGAAGGTATTCTCGCCAGATTGGGAAAGCTTTTGACTGCCTTTGATTTCATAGATACCATTATTGAATTTAAAGCAGAGTGTTTAATGATAGGTGGAAGCGATTACTCCCATGTTGTGAATCCAGCAGCGGCCCATAATCTCGAGATAATGATATTTTCTTTTGATGACCTAGAAGAAGATATCGATTATGGGTTGTTCTACGATATTGCCTACTCGCCCTTCATTGGAACCATTGAATCCACTGATATTGGTATTGCTTGGAATAACTTAATTGGCCAATCCCATCTGGTCGATTGTACTCTAAAAGAGAATCTCAATACCGCTTCCAGTATCGATCATCATTGTATGCATGACAAACTTCTTCATCTTGAGCATTATAACTAATACAACGTGATGTGAAAATTATATATGACTAATGTCGTAATCTTCGAATGAGATCCCAAGCCAGCGATTGCTCGACTCAGGTAGAAGTTTGGTATCTTTATCTTGAGGTATGAGATCATAATATTCTAATAGTCTTCTGTGCTTGAATCTACAAGAATTATTGATCGGATGAATTTCGATCATGCTACTATGGTACATATGGTAGAGATATTTCTCCACAGTTTGATCTTCATCCTAGACTACATGGAGCAGCTTCTTATACGTACCACCTTTGAGAGAGTCCAGGTCGATAATGTATTCGTATATCCACCCTTCCTTGAAAATGAATTCTAATAGCCTTTGTAAAGTATAGTAGCTGTCAGCAGAATGATGGTTTACCTTGTGATGTATGCATTATTGGCAGCTTTTGATGGGTTTCAAATGTTGAGCGGGATGGTATAGCTTGTTGTTTGATTAAATATGAAAAATTACAGAGATTCGCACATTCATCTTTGGGAGGACCGGTTTAGGTAATGTACCACCTTTCCGAGGATTGCCAGTATTTCCCTTAGAATACTTTTGATTACCCTGATCCTCCTTCGGTGTAGTGTTTCGATATCTTGATGAATTGTTTCTGCAACTGATCGAATGTGAGTATGGAATCTTCAGGTAAAGAGTAGATCCACTGGAGCGGTTCTTCTTGTAGACTTATTGCGAACAGATGGCAAAGGATGTAGTTGAGATTGGAGTACAATCCCAATGAATCACAGTATTGTTGAATGAGCTCCTTTGGATAGGTGCCTTTATAATTATGAATTTTCAGAGTATGGAAACCTTTTGGTACTTCCATATCGAATAGTTTTTTTGGCAATCGGACTTCCTCGTATCTTAGTGAGGTTATCTGTTGTTCCTAGAACTTGCGCTTCAATTAACTCCTTGATGCGCTGATCCATATACTCTTGTGTGACGAATTGACGTATTGCCTGAGTGTCTTGCCGAGGTGGTTGAGGATTATGAGTCTCAGTGCCTTCACTCAAATGATCACGCGCTGGAATTCAAGGCAGAGGTTGTTATTCTTCCTCCTGTTATTAATAAAATTGGTGACCTCTACTGATTTTAGACTGAACTTTACTTCCTAAATGAATAGAAGGTTAATGTACATGTTGAATATTTTAGGAAATATCTTTACAAGTGGCTCCTCGAGGTCCCAATCTTTCCAGTGTAGAAACTCGGGAGGTCTCTGGCACGTGATCACAAACTCTAATTTGAGGAGCCTGTTCAGTATCCTGCAGAGCCTATAATAAAGTATGTATGGTTATCATATGATCTTAATGCCATTTAAACACTCTCAAAAGAGCTTGTCGCTCAGCTTTCAAGAGTTAACTAACGTTCGATCTCATTACTTTTCTTTGTTTCAAAATAGAGATTCACCAATAGTTTTGTAAGCTGTTCCGACTCAGCAGAAAGATCGACCTGGATTCCGGTTGCTTGTCGTCTAGAGGTGACCATGATTGAAGATTGATTGTCGAGTAAATGTATAGCTTAGGATATCATAGAAATACCTTCTTTCCCACAGATGGTGCCAATTGTAATGGTCTAGTTCTGTAAGCTTGAGATTGCTCGAAATTAGCTCTTACACCAATGTTCCAGTGACAAAAACTAATGTAAAGCAAGAAATGATACAGGTAACTTTAATTGCTTGAGGCTGATATCTTATTACAAGTAATCTCTTAAACTAGAAATACTCGATCTTGTAGATAAGAAATTTGGTGTTTGAGAATCGAAAATCTGGTTTTTATGGTGATTTCACGTATATTCTATTGGTCTATGTCTCTTCTGGAACTTTTTCATCATATAGACCTTGCCCACTATTCGTTATCATACTGAAGCACGTTCTCCAAATAATGAGGTAAGTGGTAGTTGGCTGAATAACTATTGAGTTCGTGAGAGGCAGGTGTCTTTGACTTGTTCATGCTTGTCAATAGTGCTCAAACCACGTTTTCCATCAGTTTGTGGTGCAGGTGTCAATGTTGATTGTTCATGTTACGTGTACAATGCGTAAGTCTAATATGGAGGTAGTTCGAGTTGAAGGTAATTTGAATTGTTTAAATGTAAAGCTTGCTGCTCCGAGCCCAAAAATAGCTACTATCAAACCCTTTTTTAATTTTTTAACATTCAGAGTAGCCTCAAGACCTGTAGAAATTCCACAACTGGGAATACACAACGTACCTATAGAAATTTTCCATCACCAAAATCCAAAACCAAGATGTTACAAAATAATAACTAGAAATTTTTTTGTCCATGTAAGAACTCGTTTTGTTCAAAGAAATTATAACCTGACATTGATTCATCAGCTGGCAATGAAAAGAATAACTTTGAAGACTTGTTCAACACCTAAATTTGGAGTTGCACTATTTCATGAACTTGGAACATGCTTTTCTACATCTGATGAAAAACTTATGGCATGACGAGCCATTCTCTTGTATTGTTTCCTTATTATTTCTAGATTGATTGGTATATCGGAGATACCAAGAACTACATTCCAGTCTATCATATAATTGGTACTTTAATTTTTATAGAAGTCACGTGGACACTGAAACCCTCTAAATGTCACAAAATTCTAGATTGAAATGTTGTTCTCCATAATTCCAAGTTAATGAAACTTGCATCAATGATTTTATAGATACTTTTTCTTTTATATTAAACCATTACGAATTGCCTGGCTAATATGAATTTGAAATCATCAAACCTAAAAAATAAATCTAGGGAAAATCATTTAATTAATATATTTGAACATTTGCAATTAATAAAGTAACCTTTAAATTAATACTAAAATAAGATAGTGGAAGATATAGCAAGATGAGATTCCTAAGCAAACCAACAACAAAAAGAATACAAATCCAGTTCCATTGTTCAGTTAAATAATCAAATTAACATGCAGCTGATTTGCTAGAAAGAATCAATGTTTATAAGTTTGATGCCCTATAAGGAGTGACCAAAACATCCAGTAGATGTGGTACATCATTTTTTTAACTTTATTTCAAACAACTGAAATTAAAAGCAAAACATGCATCAAAATTCAATGGAGTATAATTCCAAAGGAGGTTGCCTCATTAGTGCTCAGTCACATAAACCACATCTATCATGTCGAAAATAGGTTTGGCACTAAATTGTACTATACATCACCAATATACAGAGTTGACTTTCTAAATAGAATGTAGAATGCTGCATGCATAACCAATAAGGTCCTTCAACAAGTTTAAGGGGAAAAATACTTACAAAATTAACAAGAACTATAGAGCTCAATATGTCGATGCTTAATCTGAGCAAATCTGAAAACATAATAGAGAAAAGAAGCTAGGAAACTAGAAACTAAATTCGGTAATTTACCTATTCGAGCACAGGCATTTGGAGTCAACTAATAAGTCCACAAAATTTGGTAAATGAATTATATATTAGCTATAGGCATTTGGAATGAACCAACAATGCAACTTGAAAGGAAAGGCATGAAACTTTCTCAGTTAATTCATAGGACCTCATAATAATAGAAGTATTACGGTACCTAAACTTGTTAGCCTCCTTCTCTGTTTTCTTACTCTAAATTTTATAGTTCATGAATGTTGTGTGCCCCTTCTTCCAAAATTCTATAGTTGCCAAATAAAAGTAAACAACTGATGAGAAATACAGAAAGGAATTACTTTTCAAGTCAAAGACTAGATGTTGCTAAATTAAGCAATCCAGAAGGGGGGAAACACAAAATATAGGCAACTCCTAACATACCATGAAAACCAAGTTACTAAATTTTAATCAAACATCAAGAATCAAGTAAAACCTAACATTTGATATATTATTCACCATTAAACCATCCCTAACTTTAGATGTTTCTTAGTGACTAAAGCCGATATCGCTTTTCCTAGTGGTTTTTAGCCCTTTTTGGTGTAGTGGCTCCCCTTAGTGCACCAAAAACTTTTATGATCGAAAACACTTACAGCTATTTCAATCTATGCCAACCATTAGATTCATTTATGGGAGGATCATTTAGCTACTCCCATTGTCTGCAATTATCTAAATCATTGATTGTTTTTATGATCACATCCATATCCGATGATCGAGACAATAAGTATAGGAATATAGACAATATAACAATCCCTTGGTGTATATAAGAATTTTGACGATTGCTTTTTTTTATTGGTGACGCCAGCAATGCCATGAGTTTAGGATTAGTATATTAATACCACAGACAAAATAACTACAAAAAAGATTAATGATCGAAGTATAACAAATCTAAAACTACCTATAAGCGAAATGCATATTTTCATGTAAAGTGAGGGTGGAACAGACATACATGAATCATAAATGAAGCAGGAATCAATATTTGAAGTCAGTACCTCAGAAAGATAGTACTGGTGAAAATTAAGACAATAATGATAGCCAAATCCTATAGTTTACACGCCTCCAGAACCTATTGCGAAGATTCTTAGTCTTATCCACAAGAATGTTTAACATTTTCCCGCGATCAAAGATCCTAAACATACAAACGAAAGCTTCTTAATAAATTTATGTCATCAGCTAGTTTTTTTTTATAAAATATACATGAAAAACAGCATTACCTTTTCAACAATGTCCATCATCATTCCTTTGACATCAAAAACCTGCGCCTTTACCTTTATAAACATACTGATCTCCATAGATGATCTACGTAATGTTGCATAAGTTCTTTCATCCTTGATCTAAAGAATCAATAATAATAACTTAATGCTAAATGGACAAAGTTAAAAGCAAAGGATAGATAAAAGAGTAGAAAAAAATATACCCAAATTTCTTGTTCAGATTGCTAGATACAACAGTTGCAGCTTTTCCTCCCCCATACCTCTTCTTGAAATAATCTTTCATTCGGTCCAGAAAGGTATTTGGAATTCATCACTGAGTAGATTCAACTACAAGGAACCACTAAGCCACAATAGCCACTAAAAAATAATTACAACTTTCAAAAATGGGTAAGTAGTTATCAATTTCATCAAACCACCATAAAATAATAATAATCATGCAAGTATATGCCAGCAAAATATATATGACAAACAATATATATAATATGTCAACTCAAGAACATATCCAACTTTGCAGAAAATCACATAACCATCAAATTTAGTAGCACACATGTCCATTAAGAAAGTTAACTAATATCTAATAATCAAAGTATAAGTTCATAGTAAAAATACATGCAAAGTTGTCCAAAATAAAATTAATCTTTGATACCAAAATAAACATTTGGCGATCAATCGTTAAACTGAAGTAACCACTTGGACCTAGCAACATAACCACGTACATCCACCTCTTCATGGGTGTCCACACACCCATCAGGCTTAATCAATTCACAACTAGGAATGAAAATATGCGACAATAGAATTTTATAAAACCTGTCTACCAATACAACCCTATGGATGAGAATTGTAGGATCGATAGAAACCACCTCACCATGAGCAACTCTAGCCTCAATAATGCCATTCAATGTATATATTTTGTTGAGATGAGGGTTAGGTGGTTGTAAATAAGATTTCAAAAAATTCGTTTATTTTATCAAAAAAATAAGATATATGTTAAACATAAATGAGTATAAAAGTCTTAAAATTTAATACCGAGAGAGGAACCTCCCATGGAACCGAAGTCAATTGTGAAGAACTGCAACTTGCTCCCTGAGACATGCTCTATATGTAGATAATGTCAAAGCCCAACTAAAATGTAACTTCTTCTTATTTTTTTCATAACTAAAAAGATATTTAATATAGGAAATAACAATTACCATAAGATATTTTAGGTTATCCTTGACTTCTTTAAATATTTTTGAAACATTTTTACCTCATCGGTCATCTCCAAATTCGTGTTATGCAAATTCTCATTTTTCTTTAGCAAATACTTTACTTTTTCCAGTATAATCGGACAAACAGCGGTACCAAGTGCAATCATACATCCTTTACGGTCTTTATCAATTGTATGTATGAAATTAAATTAAGTATAAAAAACATAAAATATACAATTTGATAAATTAAACAGCATTAATACAACTTAAGGTTTTACCTTCACAACATAATCAACCACACTTTTTGTTTTAGTTTTCGGATCCAGCTATCACATTACCTTATCTTTTCCTGGACAAATCAAAGGAAACATTAGTACCTCATGATTATACTAGCAATAAAATTTACAACTTTTGTAATAGGCAAAGTAAAAGGACTGAGAGTTCAGTAACAACTAATATTGGGCACGGCACAGCTTTGTCTTTCTTAGTATGTGCTTTAATGAAGCAATCAGATCTCGGCACCAGGCTTCAGACTTCAATTTCTTCTCTTCGGCCTATGGATGCAAACATTCGTAAACTAGATTCATGAAAATTATTAGATAAATTAACAAGTCAAGACAAATATATTAGAGCAAATAGCTTAACAGGTAAGGTCGAAGTAATTAAATAAAGCAACTAACCTAATTTATTAGAAAGTTAAACCGGTAACTAAGAAAAGATTATACAACTATTGTTTCAACTACACCATTGATGGAGTATTAAAACATGTCTTTTTATGGGAAAAACAACCATTTTATGTCATGAATTCTAATTCGTCTTTAAGCACAGAGGGATTTTATGCTAATCTCCAACCCATAAAATTATAATGCATGAACTTCATGGCATCATTCAAGGTGTAAAGTTGACTACTACTTAGAGTATTTGATAAAAGTTATGGTAGATGTTAACTCTGTATATAATATATAGCATTAAAGAACTCAAAACTCTCCCATTAGGAGAACAGGGAGTACACTTGTAAACTACACACCTTTAAATGCTCGCGCAGAATATGATGATTTTGAGAATTATAAAGTTCCCAAAAAGAACAAAGAACCAAAGTTGTAAAAAAAGAAAGCCGAGCTACAACAATGTGGTAGTTGGAAGATACACTCTAAATAGCTATCAATACTTCAGAAGGATTTTGGATGAAGATATAAGCAATATATTAAGTTGTGGCTCAGCCATTTCCTACTCTGAGAGCTATACAGAATTTAGGAATACAGATGCATGTTCATCTCAATCTGTTGTGTGGGATACACTAGTGCCATCCAAAAATAGGACTTTCTTTAATCACCCAAAACAGTCATCTATCGAGATGCTTAGGAAAGATTTGTGTTTAATTTTACAAGAGCAACAATCGTCTTACTTTTAGAATTTTTAGAAGATGATTTTATTTATGGAAGTAAAAGCTCAAGTATATCTGACAAGATAGACAATGGGAGATTTATCATTAAAAATTATAGCTCAAAAACTGGGGAGGAATCATAACTTGGGTCCATTAAACTAGATTATAAGCAAAACACTATAAATGAGGCTCATTCCTATTCAAATTTCCTTCCAATACATATTGATCATAAGGGTGTTGAGTTCTTAAGTATTGGCATTGCAAAAATCACTAAGCTCTTAGGACAAGGAATACAATAGAAAACAAATAGCGATAACGCCTGCCAGGAAAGGCTACAAGTTCTGAGAAGTCATAATTCACCATTGATATCCTTAAATCTATTAGATGTTTCTTAACTGTGAGGAGTTTCTGAAGAATCTTATTCATGAAGAACTATAGCTATTGATGAAGTTACCATCAATTGATACTGCCAGAGTTCATGATAGTTTTACAAGCATGTTTGACAGCCCTTAATTTTTGGAGAGCCTATCTTCTTTTCAGAAACTTATTACAGACGGTGTTTTTAATCTCTCATTCTCAAGAATGAACCCCAAAAAATGCAAGACTCCGAAGAGACTTGCATTAGTCAATTTAAAATTTTTTGGATAGGTAAAACACTACAATGTCCTCAAGGATGTAATACAAAAGAAAATTCTAGGAGAAAAGGGAGTGGCCCTAGGAATTGGACCAAGTAATTTGACGAATCTAAAAAGACCTCTTAATGTCCAAAATCAGAAGATTTATGAACCAAAAGTAATGATGAAGTACCCCAAAAGGTTGATAATGAAAGCTTGCAATGATGCTGACATCATTGACAATTACACCCCTTGCTTTAGTTCAAGAAGTTTATTTGCCACTCCTCTTGATAGAAGTTCCCTCATGCTAGACTCTTTGGACTTCGTTAAAGACAATGATCTTTTGTTTGATGTTCCATCGAATGGGTCCGTTCCACAGGAAGAACTTTTGTACCGATTCTCAAGTTAAAGCTCACGGCAAATTAACGCTAATGGTGGTACTGTTATCTAGACACATCTCAATAGTCCTTAACCTCGCTTGTCCATTTACTTTGAGCCACTTTTTACGAACATTGTTCAAGTTGAGGTCATCTCGATATTACTTTTGTCAGTGTGTGTCATGTTCAATGGTTATATTACTGCTAGATCGGTGACGTGTTTAGAATGCTATTGCGTAAATGAGATATTATTATGTACAGCTAGAAATACAGTGTCATGGTATCTAGAGCACATGTTAGAGACTCTTGAACTTATATATCTTAGTTTTTGCCTTGAAAATGAACTTAAGGTAGGGGTTTATGTAAATGCTATTATAATGAAATACTAATATTGGGTTGATAAATCTAAGAAAAATAAAACATACTTGGCATCAACTCTAATACCAAGAAAGCTTATGGTGGGATTTTGTGGAACTGTCATAGTGAATGCATCATAGCCTTTGGTGGTTAAAATTGTAAAGACTCGCAGCTCTAGGCGCTGGTTGCTCAAGTTCTGGGTCTCAAACTAGCCAGTCATATGGGATCAACCTTGCTCACTATTAACGTTGATTTACGAGTGCTATGTCATATGTTGTTGACAACAAGACTCCCTCCCCCATGGGACTACTTTCGGACTCTATAATTCATAAGGAGGAATACTGATAGTCTTTATACTTTCAATGTTAATCACGTATAAAGGTTATTGTAAGGACATATTCCTCGATCTCACCTAAAATCGAGCTGTCGCCAGTTCAAATTACCTCCATTTTAGACTCACGCATTTTTCACATGAGTTCTCCAGTAAAAATTTCAACCAACTCCATGAACTGGGGATGAACGTGGGTCGAACTCAAACTAAAAAACCTGAACAAGTCAAAGACACATGACTCTTACGAACTCATCAGTTACTCAGTCAACCGCCACTGACCATATTTTTTAGAGAACATGCTCCAGCAGAATGAAGAACTGTGGAGAAGGCCTATATAAGGAAGAAGTTCCAGAAGAGACAAAGACCTGAAAAATACATAAAAAATCACCAAAAAAACTACAGATTCTAGATTCGCGAAAACATTCAAACTTCTTAGTTACAAGGTTTAAGCATTTTTAAATCTAGAGATCACTTAAAATAAGATATCCGCATCAAACAATAAATATACTTTTATAAAAATCATTCACTCGAGGTCGTGGTTTTTTTACCTATTTAGAGGTTTTCCACGCTAAAATCACCTGTGTCATTTATTGTTTTCCATTAGAATATTATCAGAGGTTCATAGGTGTGATAATGAATTCCAAGCCATTTCAAGCCTATGGAATTTGGTCATTACAGTTGTAATAGGTCTTTCAATTTTAAATCTAAAGTTTATAGCTCCATAGAGAAATAGTTATGTTCCAGTCCCCATGCCTTAAGTATTTTTCTACAAGAGGATGCCAGAGTTAACAGTCCTACAAGTCATAATTTTTTTGGATTGTTTATTTAAATACTGGTCTGTGGTTCGTGAAGATTGCCTACTGAAAAAATTCCTAGACAACTTTCAAAGATAAAATTAAAACTTACAATGTTATGCCGAATAACAGCCATGTTGTTTCTACCCATGCATGCGGGTGCCGTCAGTTTCTTTTGATTTGTACTATTTTGCTCACATAAAGTCTACAATTCAAAATATATTAGTAACAAACTAGTTAAATAATAATTCTTATAAATTACTATTTATCAATATAAGACACATCAAAAACGTAGTAGAATTGCAATAGTTTACAAATGTACGTCAATCGTCAATATTAACAAATTCAGAGGCAACTCCAATTTTCACCACCGTGGGATTTTTGCCCTTCACATACTTCGTATACAATTCACTCTTAAAATTTCTCCAAACTGCTACGATCCTATCTCTCAAGTACTCATGAGAGACATCCGACATACCAAAACTCCCGTGGGAAAGATTACAAAGAAGAAAAACCCCATAATAAAGCATTTAATAAGGCAATAAAATTCACTCAATGGAAAGTATATATAAATAAATAGGATCTTACCTCTAAATGCTTCATTATATTTTACATGTTACCACATGGCACTGCCTTATTTTCAGCATAGATGATTGGGATTTGTGTACGAGTTTGAACGCCAAGGGTTAAAACCAAATCATGATGATTTTGATCTCCCTTATTTGGCTAGCCCAAATAATTTTCCCTTACAAATTATTTTTCCATTAGGCAACATAGTTTGACCACGTGAATGACCCCTTTTCCCTCCCACAGGTGGAGGAGATGATAACGAGTCTCCTAAATTAAGAGTGGTACTTTCATTTTTTGCCAAAATTATGTTAATTGCAGATAGTTAACATTAAATACTACTAATAAATTAAACCAATATTACTTTTACCCCCAGTGACCGTTTAATTACTCTCGTGCATACTTTGGACGTCCATTAATCTATAAGAAACGTAAGGGGAAACAGCTGAAAAAACAATAATAATTACATTTTACAAGAACAAAATTATAGTAGAAAAATAAAGTAAGCGCAAAACAAGTCTTGTAGTTTGAAAGGTAAGAGCTTGAACTAAAAAAAAAACTATTTTAGTACAGTTTACGGTATCCCAATAGAATGAGAAACTAACATTGTGATCCTATTTTTGTAAATCATTACCTTATGATCTAATTTAAGTTCGATTAATATTAGATATGGAAGGCAGATAATAAGTACAGCAAAGAATTTTTAAATACCTGATGCTGAGACCTAAAAGTGCATAACCTATTACAGAGTGGTTAAAGAGAGATAAATTTATGATTATGAATAGCAACAACTAGATTATAAGCAAATATAGGATGGGTATCCACATGCATATTTTCTAAGGAAAATTACATATGGCATTAATCGATTTAAGAAGGAAAAAACTTAAAATTTTGTTGGTACTCAAAGCAACACAAGCTTCTTTAGTTCAACTCAAAATAATATATTAATAAAAACAACAGTGACACTTATATTTTTTGTTGGCAGCAAAAGACCATCGCCAATTACTGACAGTGATAACCCGTCCCTAAAAGTTAGGGTATTCTGTCCTCGAAATCCCTTTTTTTGGTGGTGAGTGGTTCCTTCCTCTGATAAGATGTGTCAAGCCCACAATAGATAATTACATATTATCGTCCATGTGAGGATCTCAGAGACTTCAATTAAATTATAATCATTACCATTCACAATGATGTCGTTAGCATTAAATAGGATGACTATTAAAGTGTTACCGTGTGAATAAGTAAATAGTTAATAATTTGCAACGGATTAGACAAAGCCTATTTCTTTAAGAACTGATAAAATCTTAGCATCCAATTGTAAAAAAGATTATGTGAGGTCATTTAAAGACTTGAGAAGGCGGCAAATTCGATGTTTTCATTTTTATAAAATCTGTGAGGAAGGGCCATATTAACTTCCACATAAAGATTTCCATGAAAAATGTATTTTGAGCATCCAATTGATGAAGAGACCAACAACATATAGATGCAATTGGGAGAAGGCCTAGGAATGTATAATAACTAGTTTGGAAATTAGGCAAACATTTTATTATAGTCAAATCCCTCCATTAGGTATACCCTCAACTACCAAACAAGCATTGTACTGCTCAATTATATCATCAGCATTATGTTTGATCTTATAAACCCACTTACGACAAAAACCTTTTTTTCCCAGTGGTAAAACTTGAGAAGTCTATGTATTATCTTTTGGAATGCGTCAATTTCAGCTACCATTGCTTCATGCCAATGAAGAGACATAATACCTTGGGTAAACAAATTCATCGTGTTTAGCAACGATAAAGAGACGAAAAAAAATATGGTTATCCGAAAAGTATGTAAATAGAAGATAAAGCAGAAGGGTATAAAAATTACCTGCCGAGGCTCGTTGATAAGAGTGTAATGGCCTAATTCCACAGCTCGAAATGACTCGAAATTAGCTCTTACACCAAATAAACATGTGACGAAAACTAGTATAATGAAAGAAATGACACAGATGATTTAGGGTGGAATACCTTTGAATAGGTAAAAAACTATGACCACAAGTTGATTGTTTTAGTAAGAGTAACTTTTATTGCTTGAGACTTATATCTTATTACAAGTGATCTCTCAAACTAGAAATACTTGATCTTGTAAATAAGAAGTTTTATGTTATAGTACAAAAAATCTAGCTTTTCTTGGTCCCTGTCCCTTCTGGAACCTTCTCTTTATATAAACCTTACCTGTAGCTCGTTATCGTGCAGAAGCATGATAAAATGGTATAGGTGTCAATGCTGACTGTTCATGTCACCTATAAAATGTGTGAGTTTGATATTGAGGTAGTTCAAATTTGAGTTAGATCAAGGGATAGATCCCTGTAATCACCCACTCACAACTGAAGGCATAAGTGGCTTTGGTTGAGAAAGAACTTATGGATTTGTGGTGTTGGAAGTTGAAAAGAAATGATAAATTAATGGTGATTTAACTGGCTGATTATTCGGTATTTGTTTATGGAGGGATATATTTGGCATTTATGAGATGGAAAGGATTGATGTTCGTAATGCTTGGGGTTTCGAGAATGGCTTTACTATCAATGTGACTACTTTGGAAATGTACATGCGCATTAAATAGGATGGCTATATAAATAGTACCTGTACCGTGGATTCTTGCAAAGTATGCTGCATTTTAAAAAATTTCTGTAATTCCAGAGTGATAATGGTAAAGACCCAGAGAATGGTGTATAAAGAGAGAGTTTCTACTGAATTGCATAGGTTAAAGTTGAGATACTTTGGGGATCAATCTATGGAGATGCCCACCCCAATTCTTGTTCCACCGACATATCACAGTACATTAGAAGACGAAACAGCTGAAGCTGAGGAAAACTTTTGCTGTATGTGGAGATTTTATTATGTTGTCTTGACAGGCAAGCAACATTGGAGGTGTCTCTACATCTTTGCAGAGGACAAGGTTGAGGAGTCATATGTAGGGGTCGGTGTAATTGCGAGGCAGTATTACCGGTATCCTGCGAAGGACTGGATTCTAATTTAGGACTACTTTTTGTCTCCATAAACTCTTTGTTGGTGGGGGTTATGGAGAAGGAGGCAATGGTGGTATAGGAGGGAGATAGAGATTGAAAGTCTTGCCCCTACACAATCATTGTCTCATGGCGCTAAGAAGACCTTCGGTTTGAAGAGTTGGTTCAAGCGTAGATACCCTTGCCTCCATGTCGAGACTTCAACCAAACTTTACTTCAGAAGATTCTTAGAGTGAAACATAACTGAAAACTGATATGATTTTGAGAAGGAACTTAAGGACTTGTTATCTATAATGTACCTAAAAGACTTGTTATCTGTAAAGTATCTGTAATTGATATTTGAGCTTAATAAAAATGTTTTATTCAAACTCTGTATTGATAGATAGAATCAATTCTTGTAATTGAAATCAAGCTATATGAAATACATATATGTATAATTAGAGGACGAAATGTAATATTTGAGATCGAACTAGAAAGTGTATTTTAGTAATCGAACTGTGAAAAATGTATTTGTGAAATAATAAATGTGGAAAAATTTGCTTCGAACTGAATAAATTATAGAATTATGGGGGGAGAATATCTTAGAAGACATGGAATTTGTAGTAATAAAAAGTTTGAGCTTATGGAGATCTCGCTTGTAATTTTGGATTTGGGGGACAGATTGTGATGAATAGAACAAAATAAGGTAGGACAAATTCAAAGGGGTCAATGTGGACAGATAAGTTCAAATAACTTTCTTTCAAGATTTAAGGGTTTCCAGTTATGGAAAAACTGATTTAAATATATGTATGGGATTTGGGGGATTGGAGATGATCGCGAAAATTGTATAAATATGGGGAAATGTGATTGAAAGAGGAGGAAGAAAGAGAATATGGTGAGGACTCAATCTATGAGAGTTCATTAAGCCACTAATGGGTACTTCACGGTAAAGATAGTTAAAGTACGCAAAAGGATTTTTAGGTTGCTAGAGTATGATTTTGATTTGCTTGAATCTGATGTACAGTTCAAACGCTTAGATTTGAGGGAGAGGGAACTTGAGATTCGGCGTCATATCTACTTGGAGATATTCTGTGAAGTAATTCTGGAGCCTGCAGCTCAAAAAGAAGTCATTAGGAAAATTGTTGAGAAAGATATCAAGGAGGAAGATATGATGATTGCTCGGGGTGAACTGATTAGGTGTGACTCCCCAGGACATCTAGGATGTTTTATGTGTAATTATATGTGAGGTAGTGAATTGAATGAAGTAGAATAACTATAATTCAAATGTAATTAGAATGATCTTTTATATCTGTCATCTTTTGTTACAAATATTGTTTGGAACTGTTGTGAATAAAGAATTTGAATTTGAAATGTGCGAGCTTTGGATATGAAGTCAATAGTCTTAAAAATAGTAGAAGCATGAATAGAAAAAGTAGGTAGCTTTGATTTTTGTCTTTTGTGTATTGCAGGGAAAATTTGATTGTATGTAAGTGTTGAGTTATCATGAGAGTGGGGAGGTCAGAGGGTGATTTGGGTAGGAAAGATAAGAATATATTAAAATATAGGACAGGGGGGAATGATGGGATGGTGTTTTCACCAAAAAGGTATAAAATACATGTTCTACAACGCTGTAGAACATGTTAGCCCTTATAGGGGTACTGTAGCATTTTGAGAAGAAAATTTATTTTTATTGCCTGATTTTGGGAAGGAAAAATCGGATAGGGGGGTAAACGAATCAATCTCCTTAGAGTATTATGATGGGTATATCTAAGGTGACCTGGAGGAGGGATTTTTGTGTTACCTATCTCATTTGGAGTATGGGTTAAGTTTGCCCCTTAATAATCTTACGAAAGGGATAATAAATATCATAGGAGGTTATCCTACCCAACTGAATGGGAACATGTGGGAGGTTATCAACATTTGTGAGAGTTTGAATATGCTGTGGGGGGGAAATAAGGTGGAAAGGATAATATCTCTTGAAGATGTTTTACAGGTTTATGGTATGAAATATTATTCTACAACTAGAGGTGGATACTTCTGTTCGAGCTCGTCTCGACCGTTTTTCTTCGATCTGAGTTCAACAGGACAAATGTAGAATGATAATGTGATATGGGTGATAGGCGATTGCCTTCAGAGAGAAGATGAATGACCCATGAAAATTCTGCATTGGACTGTGAAGAAAAGTAAGTGTAATAGTTTATAATAACGAACTATTGCAATTGAAGGTTGTTCTATTGTTTGATAATGTGTTGATGTTGTTTTACAGGCCCTATGTCGAAGGTGACGAAGAAGGAGTCCCTATTAGAGACGATTGCTCGAGAAGGGATTGAGCTCAGGTAATTCTGAAGGAGCTTAGCATTAACAAACATAAAAGTGCTAACGGAAGGTCTGAGAAGGTATAAAAGTCTCTGGCAAAGAGATTAATGATGGGAGTTGGAGCCAATAAGAAGAAAGGGCCTGATGGAGAGAAGCGTGTAGCTTTGCCAAAGGCTACTGAGTTGGATTTTGTAGATGTGCCAGAATCTACTATGTCGAGCAAGTTAGCTCAGAAGTATCCAGAGAAGAAGATTGTGAAGCGTGGCTCAGCCTCTAGAACCACAGGGAATGGTGAGGTCGAGGTGGAAGCAAAAGATAGGAGGGTCGATCCTCCTACTGAAGTGACTGGGGTGAAAAGGAGAGTCGTAAAGAATTGACCTATTGAGGAAGACAAACTAAGAGCTGTGGAGGACAGGGTGAGGCTTGCAACTTGCAAGGGTACTGAGGAGATAAGCAAAATGGTAAGTTTCGATGACTTGTATTTTTCTGAACTTTGTATTATGATTCGAGCTGGAAATATGCTCGATTTATTATAGGTTGCTTATTTGCTGAGCTGGAGAATGGTAGAGCTCGAGAAGAAGGTGACTCGATTGAAGTTTGACTGGTTCTAGAAGGGAAAAGACTGGATTCTATGAAGGTTACGCAGGAGGAATAGATTGGCGAGCTTATAGAAGAAGCGCAGAAGAACCAGGATGAGGTGGTAGGTCAGCGAGATAGAATCGGACGCTAACTCCTTTAAGTGGGGTACTCTAAAGCTGATGTCAAAGCCCTTATGGAGGGTGCCTAAATTGAAGAGGATGAGGTGGAAGAGGAGGTGGCTGGTGTTGTAGGAGGGTTGAATGGGCTTTCTCCCGAAACTGAGCTAGACAACCAAGGGGATGATAATGAGAAGGTAGAGTAAAGTTGTTGAATTTTTGGTTGTGGTTTTTGTGGGGTTTGGGAACTGTAATTGTATAGAATATTATTTCCTAGGATAAACTTATCTAGGTTAAAAGATGTTTGTATACCTTGTTTGAAGAACTTAAGGATATGCGCCTCAGAATTGAGGAATAAGATAATGAGCTCGCTAAGGAGAAAAATGCCTCAGCATCCCTGTTAACTTCGCAAGTTGAGCTACAGTTTAGAGAAGAGCAAGAAATATGTGACTTGTATACTGTATTAGTGTAGAGCTAGAAAGAAAAATTTAGAATAATAGAAATAGACCTTAAATACGTCAGAAGTTTTAGGGGCAATAGTAATCAAATGTGTCCAGATAATACCAAAGTGTTGGGAATGTTAAAACATAGAAAATGTGTACCTTAAAATTGGATGTAAGTGTAATTGTCATTAAACTGGGATCATACTTCAACCATAAATTAAAAAGCAGTCTCACGACGATTAAATGTCAAAAAATAGAAATCTGTTAAAATTTTAAAAGTATCTTGTATTATGACCTGAGCTTGATATATTATTGATTCAAACTTGATATATTGTATCTACAATATAGGTCAAATTTGATTTTGCTCGCTTGAGTGAACAAGAGAACTACAATATAACTAAGAGTATGCGGTAAAGTTTTATAGGATGAGACAGGCAAGTAAGGATAGGGAGGATCAATACGTTAAAGTAAATTTCAAGTTTATTGAGGCAACACAAATTGTTGATGACCTAACTCAGAAGATCGAGGGGAAAGATACCAAAATTGAAAGAGGACAAAGAAAGCTGGTAGAGGCGAAAGAGGAAGCAGCGAAGCATAAAAGTTAAAATGATGCGTTGATGGTGAAGAGTAAGGAAGCGGAGATGGCTCAATACCGTATCTAGCCATTATAAATGACAGAGAAAGAGTTACAAGGTTTTGTGGCCAGTTTGTAGGGCCAAATGGATAGAAAATTGAATGAGAAAGAGCAGACTCAAGCTGATCTAAAGAGTTCCAAATGTGAACTAGAGCGACTGAAGAGTAAAATAATTGAGAAGGATAGTGAGTTGAAATGAGTTTGAGATGACCTATCCAAATTTGAAATTGCGATTAAGCAGTTGAATGAGGCTTTACCTGCTAAAGATATAGATTTCCAGATGGTTCAAAGACGATGTAACAAATTGAATTAGAGGGTGGCCCAACTGATGGCAGATTTGGTTATGACCAATTTGCATGTCAAGAAGGCAAAGGTTGAAGAGGGGTCTAAGAGGATTAAAGGCGATGCCAGGATCTCCATTGTAAAAGGCGATGTTGTTGACCTATCAGCTCAAATTAGAGAGCAAGAGAGAGATGTAACTCATATTTAAGCTCACATCCAAAGAGGAAATGAGCATTTAAGGGAAAGCCAAGGTAAGTTGGATATTTCTCATAGCAGAGAGCGGGAGTTAGAGGCGGTGATCACGGGTAAGGATTAATTAATTAGGAAAAAATGTTGAATTATTAAAGAAATCTCATGTAGGGGGAAGTGTACGTAAAGTCAGGGAGCCTGAGGAACTTCATGCTCAGGTAGCAGAATTGAGGACGATGAACCATGAATTTTCAGATAAAGCAGCGAAGAAGTGAAGGAGTATAATGATTTTTTGTTCTGCGCAGATAGACATATGGAGTGGCAAGACGGACGGTATAAAAAGTTGTAAGAGCGTTATCAGAAATTAAGAAAGAATTTTTCCATGGCAGTTATACCTAAAGCAATGCGCTCACAGATGTTAATGGTTGTTATTGCCTATTTTAAGGAGCAAGTGTGAAGACTTGAGTTAGAGAGGGATACCTTGCACGACTGTCTTTCGGGAAGAGGATACATTTGTAGAGCCGATTTAGATCAAGGAAATTGTATGAACGCTATGGAAATAGAGTTAGGTTCTTGACCTACTGAATTGGTGCAGCAAGGTAGGATTACTATAGTTGCTCAAGCTCGAGATCTTATGGCTGAACGTCCTCCTGTTGTAGGGGAAAGCATAGCTGACCTCCAATCATCAAAGAAGAACCCTTAAAAGTAGCTTGTAGATGTAACCTGTAGAAGTATCTGTTACAGACATATCGAGAGATGAAAGCTAGTTTTACCATTGCTTTATCTTATGTCAGGTAGAGATCTTTGATTGACAACTAGTATTGCCTTTTTGTTTTAATGGCAGATTTTGTATAGATCGGTGATTGAAAGCTAGTTTTACTGCTGCTTTAATCTGTATAGAGGGATGATTAAAAGCTTGTTTTACCTTTAATATAATTTGTATAGAGGGTGATTGAAAGCTAGTTTTACCTTTATTTTAATCTGCAGAAGTATTAGTTACAGATATATTAAGAGATCAAAGCTAGTTTTACCTTTGCTTTATCTTATGTCTAGTAGAGATCTTTAATTGAAATCTAGTATTACTTTTGTTTTAATCATTTATTATGTGTTGATAGGCGGCTGAAAGCTAGGATTAACATTACTTTAATCTATGTACTGTAGTAGAATCTACATAAGTAGCGAGTAATGTGGGAAAAAACTTGGAAGTTTTCATTGAATTGAATAGAACTACACTGCATGGAGATTAAAATCAGACTTTTGGAATGGAAAGAAAAAGAATTTTGAAGTAGAGAAACGAGAGTTTAACGATAGATCATATTATCTCATGGATGATCATATTATCTCATAGGATTTAATCGATGATCATATTATCTCATGATGGATTTAGGATACAAACACCTTGCTCCGTCATGAGATAATATGATCCCAGACCAGTTCGACTAATGATGAGGAATGGACCACCCAATCTTTTGCCAGCTTCCCGGCATGTACCTCTTTTTTGTATTGCGGAATTTGTCTGAGGACAAGATCATCGATTTGGAACTCACGGCTTCGGACTCTTCCATTGTACGAGCTGGCCAGCATATGGTGATATCAACCTAGGGTGGAAATAGTACGTTCCCTAGTTTCTTCAATCCAATTTATATTGCAGGTCAATTCAAACTTATTTTCTTCATCTGTAAGCTCGTGATCTTTGATGGGATGGTGGTATTCTGTTGGAATGACAGCTTCTGTGCCATAGGCGAGGAGGAAGGGGGTACAGATGGTTGATTGACGTGGAGTGGTATGGTATTGTCACGCCCCAAAATCCCTATGATTTTAAACAAAATCATTAACAGGAATCTAGGGCGCGAAGGTAGGAAATCAAAAGAATTATCCCACGAACAACCGAGCCGTAGACAAATTCTTACTCGGTCCTTCCCGTATAGCAATTCATCAAAGCACAAAATAAATGGCAGAAGCAAAAGATAGATAGATAAATACATATTGAAACTAAAATATGAACAATGTCTCAAAACTATACAACAACCAACCGAAATATAACTAATCTACAATATACAACAAAAGACCTACGGTAAGAGAAAATTTAAGCTCTGATATCTACTAAAGATCAAGGCAACTACTTAGCAGCTACTCTACCTCTGAAATATAAATAACGAGACTGAGCAAACCACAACTCACTATAACCCAATAAGGCTAAAATCTATACTAACACAACTAATGCTAACAAGAATAATCAACTATAATGTCGTGAAGCATAGTGATATAATATAGCAATTCTAATTAGTAAAGGAATGATGTAAAGACAGTCTTACTAAGCACAGAGATACATAATATGAGAGGAAGTAATATGATGATACAGAAGTTTGATGTTGGAATGATGTATGAAGTTAAATTGATGGTCTCAATCTTATGATAGTTGATAGATCAACCGCTAGTGCAAAGACACGAACATATGAGAGATCATCATTAAATACATGGGGTCAGATATACAGAACAGGCTCGACTCGAGGATAACATACGTGTTTCAACCTCGCAGGAGAAGTCAATGCATTAGGTGAGCTATCTCATATCATTCTGACTAGGTGTGACAGTATCCAATCATGACTTCACTCGCAGGAGAAGGCGGGCACCAGGAAATAGTACCCAATAATATCTTTCCTCGCTGGATAAGACTGGGCGCCAGGAAATACCATTCCAACCATACCATCACCTCATAGGGTAAGACTGGGCACCAGGAAATAGTATCAAACCATATCTTTCCTCGCAGGATAAGACTGGGCACCACGAAATACCATTTCAGCCATATCTTCAGCTCTAAAACTTTGACTCGATCTAGGGACCCTATCGACCTAAAATAGATCCATCAGAGACCAAAACACTGCAGCCGTTAACCTGGCATGCACACGAAGGATGACTGCCAACTAAAAGAAAGAAGTAATTACACCTAAAGCTGACAAACAGTGACTCAGTCACAACATCTAACCCGATGGCCAGCGACATACTAGTCACATGACAATAAACAGATGGACAGTGACTAACCCGTTACTATGTCAAACAACCAATGAACATTAGCTAGTTTCTAGTCACAACATTAAAAACATCAGATAAACAACGACGACTGATATTCAGTCATGACATCAATCTCGGACACTCAGCGACTCAGCTGTCACAACGCCGATGCCTGGATGTATAGTGACTTAACAGTCACAGCATCAACAGTAATACTAGTCTTAAAGGAATAAACAATATTCAAGGACCAAGACATATGAATACACATCATGCAAGGCTACTAACAATACTATATAGAAACAACAGCTCTACAAGCATTTAGATACTAAGTTCTTCTAATAACCAACTTCTAGGACAAGTTTAGAGTAGTTACGCTATCAGGGTTCAAGGAAAAAGCCGTGAGAACTTGCGTAACAACTTCTAACCCGTTCATGAAGTTTGAAAGTACATAACTAATTAACTACGCAAACATATCTAACATATGTGATAACTAGCTTAACAATGAGAATGAATCTATATTACATCCTAAGTGTCATTTCATATCAGCATAGGTAACATTAGTAACAAATTTAGACTTGAAGGGAACACTCGCCTGATAAAAGCAAACTAGACAAACTATGCAACTCGTATCCAACACAAAAGAGACCCGCAATTAAGTTATAGGACCACCCGTCCTGCACAACGCCGCCCAAATTAGCCAATACATCACCCAAATCAGCCACAACGCCGCTTAAATCAGCAAATACGCCGCCCAATCGGCCACAACACCCCTGAACCAAAAACTTAAAATTAAATACACTCCTATATCAAAAACAACCCCAATACATTCTCCAATCACAAACCCTAAGCTATGGTTTTCACCTAACCACTGAAATCATTCAATAGCATACCCAATCACTGAAATCAGCAACCAATTACCGAAATCAGCAACAGCAATTATGGGGAGGGAGTGGACGAGTCCGGCAAGGGGTGAGGACGACTCTCTCCACGCCGTGTCCCCGCGAAGCTCGCTAAACATTCGCGGCCCAAAATCAGCAATTAGGCGAGGCAATCGTGGCCCAAAATCGTCCGAGAGGGAAGGAATTTGGAAAGAGGGTTAGAATTGGTTTAGAGGGAGAGAGTGTTATAGTTAGTTTTGAAAGAGAGTGTGTTATGTAAAAATGAGGAGGTTGGGTATTTATAAGGAAGATATAATGTGCATCTCGAGGCATCACCGACTCCTTAGGATCACCCAAAAACAAACCCAACTTGGTCGTCTAGGCGCACAAATGTTCAGACAAAAACAGTGGGAAAAACATAACAGAAATATGCCCGTAAATAAATAAGCAATCCAAAAATTAACAGTTGGTAAGAGGAATCCATCCAATGGACAAACACAGAAACTCAAGGGCATACAATGCTTCTTCGGAATCATATCCACATCGTAACACCACAACCTAACACCAGCACCAACACCAACCCACACAGGGGTTCCCAAGTTGCCAACACTACCTAAACCGCCCTAACATATAGAAATTACTGAAATTAAATCTAATGCCAAACCTGTCAAAAATCCTTATACAAAAGGATATACATAAAGGAAAAAAGGAATGGTTATGCATATTGGATTCAAAATAAATATGTGGAGTGCTTAAAGTATAGGAACATGAGAGTAGTAATGTATAGGAATATGCAGAGTGACAATATAGGAATATACAGAGTGACAATATAGGAATATGCAGAGTGGAAATATGATGAGTAGATAATTGATACTAAAATAAAAAATAAAAAATCTGGGTCATTACAATCTACCCCCCTAAAAAAAATTCGACCCGAAATTTCAACGTACCTGAAGTAGAGAATAAGTGAGGATAATGATTCCAAACATCTGTCTCTAGCTCCCAGGAAGCCTTGCTAGGTTCATGGTGACTCCACTGAACCTTCACGAAAGGAATAATCTTTCTTCGAAGAACCTTCTCTTCGCGGCCCAGAATACACACTGGATGCTCTAAATACGAGGCATCTGCCTGATCCTCTAGGGGTTCCAAGTCAATCACATGAGTAGAATCTCGCACATATTTTCTCAGCATGGAAACATGAAATACATCATGAACGCGATCCAGTTGCGGCGGCAAAGCCAAGCGATATGCCAAATCTTCAACCTTGGCAAGAATCTCGAACGGTCCAATGAATCTAGGAGCCAACTTCCCCTTCTTAATGAACCGCATTACGCCCTTCAAGGGAAACCTTCAGTTGAACGTGATCACCAATCACAAACTCCAATTGTCCCCTGCGAGTATCAGCATAACTCTTCTGTCGGCTCTGAGCTGTACGCAACCGATCTCTAATAACAGAAATGGCCTCCGTAGTCTCATGAACCAACTCTGGTCCCAGCAAACTACGTTCACCAACCTCAGCCCAACACAGGAGAGATCTACACGGTCTACCGGACAAAGCTTCATAAGGAGCCATCCCAATGCTGGATTGGATACTGTTGTTATATGCGAACTCTGCCCAAGGTAAATGCTCATCCCAGCTGCCCTTGAAGTCCAAAACACACGCCCGAAGCATATCCTCAAGGATCTGGTTAACTCTCTCAGTTTGGCCATCAGTCTGGGGATGAAATGTTGTGCTAAAATCCAATCTGGTGTCCAAAGGCCACTGATAACTCTTCTAGAATCTGCTAGTAAACTTAGCATCTCGGTCTGACACTATCGATACTGGCACTCCATGCATCCATACTATCTCTCTTACGTACAGCTTACTCAACTCCTCTAGAGTCAAAGTCTTGCGAACCGGAAGAAAATTAGCCAACTTGGTTAGGCGATCGACAACTACCCAAATCGAATCATGGTTCTTCTTCGTCCGCGGCAATCCAAAGATGAAATATATAGTCACATGTTCCCATTTCCACTCTGGAATTGAAAAAGGTTTAAGCTGCCCAGCTGGCTTCTGATGCTCAGCCTTCACCTGCTGACATATCAGGCACTTAGAGACAAACTTTGCCCCTTCACGCTTCATGTTGTTCCACCAATAGTGCTTCTTTAGGTCCTGATACATCTTAGTATTACCATGATGAATGGTATATCTAGAGCCGTGAGCCTCACTATGAATGTCACGCTTCAATACCTCAGAGTTAGGCATACACAACCTTCCTCTGTACCTAATACTGCAATCTGAGCTTGTTGTCTAATCTGGTTTACTATCATCAGAAACCCAAGACTGTAACTTTGTATCCTGCTGCTGAGCTTCCACGATCCTTAAAATCAAAGATGGCTGAACTCCCAAATTAGCCATGAAACCACCGGTATCCTGAGAAGGTAAACCAAGCCCAGATTCTGCTATATCACGAAGCAACAGTCATTCGCGGATCATGAGGCTAGCAACGATTTCCCTAGGCTTGTAAGTCAGGGCATCAGCCACTACATTAGCCTTTCCCGGGTGATAATACAAGTCATAATCGTAATCCTTTAGGAACTCCATCCACTTGCACTGTCTCATGTTCAGCTCCTTTTAAGAGAATAGATACTTCAAACTTTTATGATCAGAGAAGAGCTCAAACTTCTCTCCATAAATATAATGCCGCCAAATCTTCAATGCGAACACTATCGTAGCTAACTCGAGGTCATGAGTAGGATAATTCTTCTCGTGTACCTCAAGCTGTCTAGAAGCGCAAGCAACTACCTTCCCTTCCTGTATCAATGCACAGCCTAGCTCGCTGAGTGCCGCATCACTATATACCATGTACTTCTTTCCACTGGAAGGAACAACATGCACGGGAGCCGTCGTTAACCTCTTCTTTAAATCAGTGAAGGCCAACTCGTACTTGTTATCCCAAACAAATCCAACATCCTTTTGAGTCAAGCGAGTTAACGGGGCTACAATCCGCGAGAATCCCTCGATGAATCTGCGATAATACCTGGCCAAGCCTAGAAAACTGCGTATCTCAGTAACACTGATCGACTGACTCCAATCCATCACTGCTTCAACCTTAGTAGGATCCACCGCAATTCCATTCTTAGACACAACGTATCCTAGGAATTTTATTTCCTTCTGCCATAAATCAGACTTCTCAAATTTCGCATACAACTCATTCTCCCTTAGAGTTTGTAATACAATTCTCAAGTGCTCTTCATGTTCGGCCTTTGACTTCGAATACGCGAGCATATCATCCACGAACACGATAATGAACCGATCTAGGTATGGTCGAAAAACTCTGTTCATCAAATCTATGAAAGCTGCCGGCGTATTCGTCAGGCCGAAAGGTATAACCTCAAACTCGTAATGCCCGAAGCGAGTCCGGAACGCCATCTTGGAAACGTCCTCTTGCTTGACTCTCAACTGATGGTAACCTGATCTTAGGTCAATCTTAGAGAAAAAACATGCCCCCTGAAGCTGATCAAATAAGTTCACGATCCTCGGTAAGAGGTACTTATTCTTGATCGTGACTTTGTTCAGCTCGCGGTAATCAACACAAAGGCGCATCAACCCGTCCTTCTTTGCGAACAACACCGGAGCACCCCAAGGTAAAGTACTTGGCCGGATAAACCCTTGAGCCATCAGCTCAGTAATCTGATCATAAAGTTCCTTCAGCTCAACAGGCGCCATACGATAGGGGGCCTACAAAATCGGAGTTGTAAGGGGAATAAGATTTACACCAAATTTTACCTCTCTCGTCGAAGGTAACCCATACATCAAAAAAATGACATACCACCGGGATAGAACTAACATCAGTACTAGAAGACTCCAGGTCTAAAAATGCATCAAGCCGTCCCCTGATTCCTTAGGTTTTGAACTAATAAAAACAAACCGCTTCACCCACGGAATACAGAAAGAAGCCGTTTTCTCAAAATAGTCTAACATAACCCGATGCACCGACAACCAATCCATACCCAGGATAATGTCAAATCCCTGCATCGGTAATACTAACATGTCATCAGAAAGAATACGGCCACAAACTACTACTGGGCAATCTCTACAAACAAGAGAGATGGATTCTGAAGCATCGAGTGGCATACCCACCGAAATCTTATCATGCAACAAAGAAGATTCAAAGCCAACCGAACAGAGAAAAGCATAGGATATGAATGAATGCGATGCATCAGAATCAAAAAGAACCCTAGCTGGCGAATAGGAAATATGAATCGTACCTTCAACAACAGGTAGAGTGGTGCGAGTACCTCACCTCCCAGCTGCTAATATCCTGCCGCGCCCATGACCCTAGCCCTGCTGCTGTTGCTGACCCGGATACTTCTGTCTCTGTCCACCTACAGGGCCGGGAATGATCTGTCTAAGATCTCCCTGAGAACCCTGAGTAAACTGCCTCTGACAACCCGGCAGGCCCTGAACGGCCTGCCTCTGCTGAAACTGCAGTGTTCTCGACTAGTGACTAGTAGAACCCTGAAATTGCCTCGACGGCTAAGGACCTCTGTTAAGCTTGGGACAGAACTTCTTAGTATGTCTCCTCCCACCGCAGTTCCAACACTGACCAGAACTAAGCAGTGGTCTATCGGACTGCTATCCCCGAGTAACTTTAGCTGGCGCACTCTCTGTAGTACACAACTTTTGTCTCTTGGAACTCCAGTTCTCAGCCTGCCCCAGAACTGCCTTGCCCTTATCAGGCCTCTGATCCTGCCTCCCCTAGTTTTTCATGTCTCTGGACTTACGATCGCTCTCGTCGTTCTGCTCTAGCTCCAAAGCCTTAGACAGAACCTCTTTGTAAGAGCTAAAACCAGCAGTAATCAATAATTTTCAATAGTGAGGACGGAGACCCCCCAAGAACTTCATCTTGCATTGTTCCACATCCTTGCCAATGTATGGAACGTGCCGAGATAGCTCATTGAACCTCTGATCATATCTGGAGACGCTCATGTCACCCTGCTCGAGCATATAAAACTCTGAGATGCACGTATCCCTGTAGCTCTGAGGGAAGTACTGCTCGAAGAACCTATCCTGAAAGGACGCCCATAGTGCAGGAGTCTTTATTATGGTTCTCTTGGTGGTATCCCACCAGTGGTCTGCATCGCCCTATAGAAGATAAGTTTCCAGTATCACTCGCTGATCCTTGGGACACTTCATAGCATTCAAGATCTTCTCGAGAGACTTGAACCAAGCCACTACCTCAGATGGTATAGTTAAGCCAGAGAAAGTGGGATGCTTGTACTTTTGGAGTTGCTCCAGGTAAGTGTACTCTCTATCTGAAGAGTACCTAGCCTGCTATAAATAGGTTGTGAAACCCTCGATGAACTACTTCATCGCTGGGTAGACACCAGGAACTACTGGGTCTGGTGGCAGACCTGGCTGATCCTGTGCCACTGGAGCTGGAGGTATATCATGTTGTACCTGAATCCCTGGTACCGATTCCACCTTGGTTCCTGCCTCAGAAAACTACTTGCTCCACCTGAGCAGCAGGGGCAGAAATCAAACTCTCCAAGCTAGGAGCCAGCTCGTCAGCGTGACCACAACCACGACCAACACCACACCCAAGACCGGCGGCGCGTCTCATCCCCCTGTTACCTCTAACCATCTGATGGACAAAAGGGAAACATCTCAGGACAGGAGCAAGAAAAGAAATTACAAACAAGACGGTAAAATTCATAAAACTGAAAGGATCGTTCTAACTCTATCTAAAGAATTGATTCGTCATGTGAATGCAAGCACAGAGATAGGAATTAACCTATGCTCTGACACCAAGTCTGTCACGCCCCAAAATCCCCATGATTTTAAACCAGATCATTAACAAGAATCTAAGGCGTGAAGGTAGGAAATCAAAAGAATTATCCCACGAACAACCAAGCCGCAGACAAATTATGGCTCGGTCTTTTACATATAGCAATTCATCAGAGCACAAAATAAATAGCGGAAGCAAAAGATAGATAGATATATACATATCAAAACTAAAATATGAACAATGTCTCAAAACTATACAACGACCAACCGAAATATAACTAATCTACAATATACAACAAAAGACCTATGGTAACAGAAGATCTAAACTCTGATATCTACTAAAGATCACGGCAACTACTCAGCAGCTACTCCACCTCAGAAATGTAAACAACAAGAGTGGGCAAGCCACAACTCACTATAACCCTATAAGGCTAAAATTTATACTAACACAACTAATACTAGCAAGAATAATCAACTATAATGTCATGAAGCATAGTGATATAATATAGCAATTCTAATTAGTAAGGGAATGAAGTAAAGACAGTCTTACTAAGCACAGAGATACATAATATGAGAGGAAGTAATATGATGATGCAAAAGTTTGATGTTGGAATGATGTATGAAGTTAAATTGATGGACTCAACCTTATGATAGTTGATAGATCAACCGCTAGTACAAGGACTCGAACATATGAGAGATCATCATTAAATACAAGGAGTCAGATATGCAGAACAGGCCTGACCTGAGGATAAAATAGGTGTTTCAACCACGCAGGAGAAGTCTGTGAATTAGGAGAGGTATCTCATATCATTCGGACTAGGTGTGACAGTATCCAATCATGACTTCACTCGTAGGAGAAGGCTGGGCACCAGAAAAGAGTATCCAACCATATCTTTCCTCGCAGGATAAGACTGGGCTCCATAAGAATCATTCCAGTCATACCTTCACCTCACAGGGTAAGACTGGGCACCAGGAAATAGTATCCAACCATATCTTTCCTTGAAGGATAAGACTGGGCACCAGGAAATACCATTCCAACCATATCTTCACCACTAAAGCTTTGAGCCGATCTAAGGACCCTATCAACCCAAGACAGATCCATCAGAGACCAAAACACTTTAGCCGTAAACCTGGCATGCACACTTAGGATGACTACCAACTAAAAAAAAGTTGTAATTACTCCTAAAACTGACAAACAGAACTCAGTCACAACATCTAACCTGATGTCCAGCGACATACTGGTCACATGACATTAAACAGATGGGCAGTGACTAACCCGTCACTATGTCAAACAACCAATAAACAGTAACTAGTTTCTAGTCACAACATTAAAAACATCAGATAAACAACGACTGATATCCAGTCGTGACATCAATCTCGGACACTCAGCGACTCATCTATCGCAAGGCCGATACCCAGATGTATAGTGACTTAACAGTCACAGCATCAATAGTAATACTAATCTTAAAGAAATAAATAGTATTCAAGGACCAAGCCAGTGGAATACACAGAATGCTAGGATATAAACAATACTATATAAAAACAACAGCTCTACAAGCATTTAGATACTAAGTTCTACTAATAATCAACTTCTAGGACGAGTCTAGAGTAGTTACGCTATCAGGGTTCAAGGAATAAACTGCGAGAACTAGGGTAACAACTTCTTACCCGTTCATGATGTCCGAAAGTACATAACTAATTAACTACGCTAACATATCTAACATATTTGATAACTAGCTTAACAATGAGAATGAATCTATATTACATCCATAGTGTCATTTCATATTCACATAGGTAACATTAGTAACGAATTTATACTTGAAGGGAAAACTCGCCTGATAAAAGTGAACTCGGCGAACTATGCAACTCGTATCCAACACAAAAGAGTCCCCCAATTAAGTTACAGGACCACCCGTCCTCCACAACATCGCCTAAATCAGCCAATACATCACCCAAATCAGCCACAACACCGCTGAAATCCGCTAATATGTCGCTCAATCAGCCACAACACCGCTGAACCCAAAACCAGAAATTAAATACACTCCTATATCAAAAACAACCCCAATACATTCTCCAATCACAAAGCCTAAGCTATGGTTTTCACCTAACCATTGAAATCATACAATAGCATACCCAATCACTGAAATCAGCAACCAATTACCGAAATCTGCAACAGAAATTATGGGGAGGGAGTGGACGAGTCCGGCAAGGGGTGACGATGATTCTCTCCACGCCGTGGCTCCGCGAAACTCGCTAAACATTCACAGCCCAAAATCAACAATTAGGCGAGGCAATGGCGGCCCAAAATCGTTCGAGAGGGAAGGAATTTTGAGAGAGGGTTAGAATCAGTTTAGAGGGAGAGAGGGTCAGAATCAGTTTAGAGGGAGAGAGTGTTATAGTTAGTTTTGAGATAGAGAGTGTTATGTTAAAATGAGGAGGTTGGGTATTTATAAGGGAGATATAATGCGCATCTCGAGGCATCACCGAATCCTTTAGATCACCCAAAAACAAACCCAACTTTGTCGTCTAAGCGCACAAATGTTTGGACAAAAACTGAGGGAAAAACATAACAGAAATATGCCCGAACATAAATAAGCAATCCAAACACAGAAACTCAAGGGCATGCAATGCTTCTCCGGAATCATATCCACATCGCAACACCACAACCTATCACCAACACCAACACTAACCCACACAGGGGTTCCCAAGTTGCCAACACTACCTAATCCGCCCTGACATATCGAAATTAGTTAAAAGGAATCTTATGCCAAACATGTCAAAAATCCATATACAAAAGGATATACATAAAGGAAAAAGGAATAGTTATGCATATTGGATTCAGAATAAATATGTGGAGTGCTTAAAGTATAGGAACATGAGAGTGGTAATGTATAGGAATATGCAGTGTGAGAATATAGGAATATGTAGAGTGTCAATACAGGAATATGCAGAGTGGCAATATGATGAGTAGATAATTGATACCAAAAAATAAATAAAAATCTGGGTCATTACAGGTATGCCCATAAGACATGAGGAAGCTCTCGTAACCAATTTCTTTTCTTTTTTATTGAAGTCTTTTCTTGAGTTCATCCACGATTGTTTTGTTTATAATTTCAGCTTAACCATTACCTTGAGGGAAGTAGGAATTGCATGGTGAGTAGATAAAGTTATGTTTATTGAGGATGGCTATAAGTTTTTCACCAGCGAATGGTGGTCCATTATCGATCCGAATTAGGTGGGGTCGTCCAAACCGCATGATGATCTGTTTCTAGATAAAAGAGATGACAATTTCTTCTCTAGTTCGACCGAGGGAAACTGCTTCCACCCATTTTGCAAAATAATCTGTTGTTAGGAGTTGCTATCGGCGGTTACCTGGAGTATAAAGAAATTCTCTGACGAGATCGAGCACCCATCGCTTGAATGGCCAGAACAACTTGCTTGCATGTAGCTTGAGTACAGGGGCGCGGATCATGTATTCATGTCAATGGCATATATTACATTTTTGTAAGTACTCTTTTGCTTGCTTGCGCATGTTGGCTAGAATACTCCTTGTGTAATTGCTCTGTTAGCGAGTAATCGACCAGTGGCATGGGAGCCACACGTTCCTTCATGTAAATCTCTGAGCATTTCATCTACTTTCTTCATAGAGAGGTACTTGAGAAAAGGCCCCGTGACTTAGCGGCGATATAAAAGACCATTTTAAACTGTGTAACGCATCGAGTTCTCGATCAACTATAGTCTCTCTTTCGGATTTGTTGGAAAGGAACATTTGCATTTGTTATTGGGGCCAAGATAGGCAATGAAGGGATTTCGCCAATTATCATCCTCATCTTCATCGCCCCCAGTATTGATCGTGTATACAGAATATAGATCAATGCTGGGGTGGTCATAACTTCAATCTAAAGATATCATGCTTCTGTACCCAAGACCCCAGCCAGATAAGCCAAGGAACCGGCATATCAGTTTTTACCTCAAGGTAGATAGTCGAGAGTTGCTTTCGTAAATCTGCTCATCCTTTCGGCAATGAGGGCTGCATACTCGGTCATCTTGTCATTCTTCTTATACTGCTCAGAGTAATGTGGACGATGAGTGATGAATCTGTTTAGACTAAGATCTTTGGGATGCCATGCTCTAGTGTGAGGTCAAGTTTATGAATTAGAGCTTCGTATTCTGTGACGTTGTTAGAGGCTTCAAAATTCAAGCATATTAATCTTTTGATTCTGTCGTTGGAAGGGGTAATCAATAGGATTCCAATTTCTGACCCGGCAGGTCCTGTTGAGCCTTCTATAAGAAGTTTCCACCCTTTCCTTATAACCCATTCATCTTGTACGTCAAATGCTTTGGTGGGTGGATCTTCTGTAATTTCTTTTATGAGGCCAGGATCGTGCTCTTCTCAATTGGGATCTTCTACTCAAAAATTTACGAGAAAATCGGTAATGGCCTATTTTCTGAATATTGATGATCAAAAATGATATTATATTTTCCCAAACTAACTAACCATTGCTGCACAATTCTAAAATTTTCACTTTATAATAAAATTTTCCAGAGTTGGTAGTTTGTCATGACTTTGGCTGAATGAGCTTCGAAGTAGTGCTTAAGTTTTTATGATGTGCAAATAAGAGTTAGAAGGAGTCTCTCGATTTTAGAATACGTTAATTCTGTTGGAGTGAGAGTTTTGCTAATGAAGTAAACTGGCTTTTCGATCTTCCCTTCAAGTCGAATGAGAATCAAGCTGATAGAAGTGTCTTTATCTGCCAGGTAGATGATCAGTTCATCAATATCTGTTGGGATGTTCATAATGGGAGGCTTCCCCAAATAGGTTTTGATTTCCTGAAAAGCTGTCTCGCATTCTGATGTCCATAAGATCTCTTTATTGGGCTAAACATTTGCTCGTTTAGTACAACTTATGGGTAGTAGGAACAGCTAACGACAGCAATCAAAAAATTTAGAAACGAATCGGTTGATAGCGGCAATCCTGCCTGTAAGTTTTTATACGTCCTTCATTATTTTTAGAGATGGCATGTTGAGGAGAGCTCGAATTTGATCTGGATCAGCCTCAATCCCCTTCTTACTGATGAGATTGTAGTAGCCTACTCCTAGCCTTTGACAGACAGCCGAAGCCCACTCAATCCCTACAACAGGTTCCTCAAAGATCCCCCAAAGACGATCCTTCGACACCAGACAGAATTTCGAGAAAGGATTAACATCCTAATAGCAGATATCCTTCAACCTCACTATCACACGGCCGAAGCAAGATAAGACAGACAACTACCTCATCAGATGAGACAACGCATTGATTGCCCCATGCGTCTGCAGTGACAAGTCTAACCACTGCGCCGTCCAGGGCAATCACCAATAAATGTAGCAGTAACAGTACCGGCATGACCGGCGCCCGTCACTCGCCAGGATTTTTTGACAACATAATCATGTAAGACGGACCAACGCCAGGTGACTCAGCTCCTTAGTCTTCTATAAATAGAGGAGAGTGGAAACCAGGTGGGGTTAGAAAAATCTTCTTCAGCCTTTGTAATTTTACCTTCGACCACCCATTAAATCTGTACTCGGACCCTCTTATTTAATCTTCAGTAATACAATCTACCTTAAAAATCTTTATCAGAGGTCGTAGAGAGTCACATTCGGGCCTCTACGCAAGTATTTGCCTTTAGTTATATCATATCTTTGGTTAATTGCTTGTTCCCTTTGATTGGGGATTGAGTTTACTTTGTAAGAACCAACTCCCCATCCGAACGGAGTTAGGTCCCTACAATTGGCGCCTTCTGTGCTTCCTACCCTACCAATATCCCTCCCTTGTTCCCCTCCTTTTGTTTGCTGCCCCAGCAGATTATCCTTAATGGCACCCACACGCCGTTCCAGCTCCACCCTGGCAGGAAATTATCTTGACGGAGTCGCTGCTCAAATCGCATTCCTATCTCAGCAAGTCGCTCAGGCAGAAGGGTACCACCAGAACCAACTTAATCAGGAGTGAGAAAACCACCGCTTGGCGTTGGAAATCGAACGGAGCCACCGTCTCGATGACAAAAAGAGGCAAAATAGAGCAATCGATGAGCTGCGCAACACCGTTCGCGAGCTACAGAGATTACAGCCCTTGGAACCTGCTCGTCCGTCCCAGGCACCCAAGCCATCATGCGTTTCCGCCCGCACCTGCTTTGGCCCTCCTCAAAACCTCAAGTTACCCCTAGTTTACACCAGGACCAATGGTATTCCCCGTACTATACCCCCAACCGGATCTATCCACCTTGGCATTCATTCCACAGAAGACTCTTCTGAATCAACCCTTCGCTCCTCCAGACAACCCAGACGCCGTCTTCCTCGAGAACGGTTCGGGGAATACAGTGCAGACTTTATACCACATACTCGACACAACAACCTTCGACTTCACAAATCTCCCCTTCATCCTGCATACGTTACACAGCAGGACTTCAACCACAAAATATAACTACTCATCTGTGTTATTGCGAGTCCAGCCACTGACTCCTGAAGCCGCCTTAATACCCGATTTGCCATAAACTTCAGGCTATCAAAATACCCTTTAACTTTTGTACTCCCAAACTCAGCAAATATTGTAATACAAATCCTAAATCCCACATCCTTGAATTCCAAAGTGCTCTGAGCCTCTACTCCACGGCGAACTATCTTTTATACTGTCTTTATCCAACAAGCCTTACTGATAATATAATTCGATGGTACCACAATCTCCCAAATGGCTCGATTCGTAACTTTGAGCAACTATAACAACTTTTCATCGCCCAGTTCGCCTTCAACAAAGATAAAGAGGTCAGAGTTGATGCTCTTATCAATTTCAGAAATTCTGACAATGAGACCCTCGAAGCCTTCACCTGAAGATTCCTCAACGAATCCCACAAAATTAAAAACCTCAACTGCTTTAATACTATTTTGGCATATTTGAATGGTCTGCCCGATCACAGCCGAGTAAAAGAGCATCTCGTTCTCCACAAACCCGAAACACTCGAAGAAATGTTCCCGAAGGCCAACGGCTATATCGACCTCGAGCGCATTCAAGAGTCCCGTAGATAGAGTCAGCCTCCGCAAATAGAAAATTTCAATAAACCTTGGCAACACACCCACTCTGCTCCCACACCCCTGATCGATCCTGTCGCATAGGAGACTGAGAGCCACAAACACCCCATCATTGATAACAGCTCCGAAACTCGCAAAAAGTGACTAAAGCCTATTTTACCTACACTCATTGCTCCCCTCAGCACCCTTCTACCACACATACAGGCAGACCCCATTTGGTGAGTCCCTTTACCCATCGAAGTCTGACTAGGCAAATCTTTCTGTGGCAACCTCAATTGTAATTGTCATCATACCAATAAATGATTCGCCCTTCAGCGCTATCTTGAACTTACCTTCAGAGCAGGACATTTGCACCAATATATCGCTGATCTACTAAGCTACCCCGATGGGTCCTACCTTAAATCCCTATCCACCCCTACTACTGACCCAGCCGAGGTGCACATCTGTAGAGTCAAGTTCATTAAAGTTAACAACATAGATAGTCGACTCACTAAAAGCAAACGAAAGCACATCGAAGAGTATTACAAGCTCACCTATCAGGAGAACTTCCCTGCCCTCCTGCCAGAAACCAGCAGTCACCCTTAACTCGAAGGTATCTCTTTTATCGACTGTGATACTTCAGACGTCCATTTTCCCCATTCCAATCCATTAGTCATCATGATTAAGATCGAGAACCTTGCCCTTCGTACAATGCTCATAGATACGTGGAGCGCAGCTGATGTCCTCTTTCTCCAACGAGAAGTCTGAGTACCTTGGCATACTCGGACGCGATTGGCTTCACGTCATGCGGGATATAACTTCTACCTATCATTAGATCCTTCGATTCAGCAATCACGAGGGTACTTGGAATTTGAAAGGATCTCAACGCCTTGCCCACTCATGCGAACGCCCTGAGATCGACCAAACCAGAAAACTTATCAACCGCCCATAACAATCACAACATCTTCCTATCCCTTCGACTTCAGCAGATACAACACAACCCATCGAACCTACTGTTTATATCGAACTCGATGGACCTGGCCGAGGTACATTTATTGGAACCCTCCTTAGCGAGTCAAAATGCCTTGAACTTTTTGAGTTCCTTCGAACAAACAAAGACATCTTCGCCTGGACATTTCAAGAAATGCCAAGAATCATCCCCAACCTCGCCTGCCACCACCTCGATCTCATCCCCTACTCCACAATAGTCAAGCAAAAGAAATGTATACTGGTACCACGACTTCGATAAGCTGTGAACCTTGAAGTTGACAAGCTCATAGCCGCAGGGTTTATCGAAGAAGTGAAGTACGCAGACTGGATATCGAACATCATGGCAGTACCTAAGAAGAATGACAAAATCAGAATCTGCGTCAACTTCACTGACCTCAACAAGCATACACCGAAGGACAGTTTCCCCCGCCCAACTGTCTCTACACTCCTCGACGCCACTGCTGGATATGAGCGCCTATCTATGATGGACGTGTTACAATCAGGTACCCCTCCTCCCTGAAGATCAACTTAAAACTACATTTATAACCGAACAAGGCCTTTATTATTTCAATGTTATGCCCTTCGGCCTTAAAAATTTCGGTGCCACCTACCAACGCCTTGTCACAACTATGTCCAAACCCTTGTTTGGCAAGTCAGTCAAAGTCTATTTCGATGACATGTTATGCAAAAGCCTTCATAAGAATACCCATACCCAAGACCTAATAGAAATCTTCTCAATACTTCGCACGTATAATATGAAACTCAACCCAGATAAGTACCAATTTGGCATGTCATCCAGAAAACTTTTGGGTCACCTTATCAGTAAACGCGGGATAGAGATCGACCCCACCCACATTCGAGCGCTCATAGACATGCCTTCGCCCCATACCAAGAAAGACGTCCAAAAAAGTAGCTTGCAGGATAGCAGCCCTTAACTTTTTCATTTCAAAATCATCTGACCGATGTGCTTGGCTTTTTCTCTCTTACACGATCAGGCTGCCCACAAAATAAAAATAAAAAGCAACTCTGAGATCAATTGGACCCCTGAGTGCGAACAAACCTTCCATGAACTTTAAACTTATCTTGGTTGTCTACCTATTATATCTACCTCTATCGAAGGCGAGACACTCTTTTTATACCTTGCTTCCACAGAAACTTCCATCAGTTCAGTGCTCATTCGACTTGATTCCAACATCAAAAAACCTGTATATTTCATCAGCAAAACCCTAACCCCCGTAGAGACCCGGTATTCAAAACTCAAGCTTTTACTCCTCACCCTTGTATATTCAGCCCATAAGTACAAACCATGTTTTCAGGCTTATCCTATCCGTATTATTTCCAGTTATCCCCTTTGAGAAGTACTCGGCAAAAAAAAAATTCAGACGAGTGCAACAGTTGTCTGTGTACCTTAGCGAGCACGACATAGCCTTCAAAAAGAAAATATCCCTGAAAGGCCAAATAGAAGCAGACTTTCTAGCCGACTTCCCAGTCGAAGACGTAGACTAGGAAGAACACAAAGATGATTTAGCAGACGATCAACCCAAAGAGGCAGATCCGTAGGACCCTCTCACTGGTTGGCATTTATTCATAGACGGATCAGCAGGACCTAATGGCTCAGGAATTGGTATTGTCCTAGTAACACCCACAAATGATCGCATAGAGAAAGCTACCAAACTTGCCTTCAAATGTTCTAATAACGAAGCAGAGTATGAAGCCTTGATCCACGGCCTCGAGCTCGCACTCGAGCTCGGCATCCCCAAAACTTATAGTCTTTACAGATTCCCAACTTGTTCAGAGGCACTACACAAGAGAAAACCAAGTTAATGGTCGCATGGCCGATTACGCGCATTTTGTGCGATAGCGAATAAGCCGGTTCCCCAAAAAATCCACAATCACGCATTACCCTCGAGGAGAAAATAGATATGTAGATGCCCTCACCTACATAGCAGCTATGCTCGGCCACTCAGAATCCTGGACATTCCATATCGAACTAATCGAACGCCCAAGTATCGACTAGATGGAAATCAATACCATCAATACTGGGGGCGAGAATCATGATCCAGACGGTTGGAAAACACCACTCCTTCACTACATCAACAAAGCTACTCTCCCAGAAGATCCTAAAGTCAAACGGTCTATCCTAGAAAATTGCCGCAGATATACTATCCACAAAAAACAATTATATCACAAATCCTTAAATGGCGTGCTCCTTCGATGCGTATCCCAAGCCGAAGCCCCTCAAATTTTAGCCGAACTTCGTGAAGAAACCTGTGGTGCTCATACTGCTGGTCACTCTATGGCCTTTTGAGCCGTTACCCAAGGATTATTTTGGCCCGATATGAAGAAACAAGCTTCAGACTATGCAAAACAATGTGACAAATGCCAGCGTCATGCCCACGACATCCATTGCCCCTCTAGAGACCTTCATGTTAGTCAAGTTTCCTGGCCATTCAAAAGATGGGCCATCGATCTCATTGGACCCTTCCCAAAAGCCTCAGGCAGCAGAGAAAACATCCTTGACGCAACCGACAATTTTATTAAATGGGTCAAAGCTATTCCTCTATGCCAAACCAGAGAAGAAGAAGTTATCAAATTCTTGTAGGAAAACATCATCACTCGCTTCGGTTGCCCCCATATGATCCGATGCGACAATGGTCCCCAGTTTGTTGGAAGCAAAGTTAAAAAATTCCTCAAGAAACACAATATCATTCTCTCGCCATCAACACCTTACTATCCTCAGGGGAACGGTCAAGTCGAAGCAATCAACAAAAAAATTGTCGACGATCTTAAGAAGAGAGTCGATGCAAAAAAAGGACGATGGGTCCAAGAGTTACAACACATCCTCTAGACTTATCGCACAACACAAAGAAAATCTACAGGATGCACCCCTTTCCTCCTTACATATGGGACCAAAGCTGTGCTACCAGCTCAATTTGAAGTACCCACCCGAGACCCTAACCTCCTAGACAAAGATAATGAGTTCAAACTTGCGTGCAACATGACCCTAACCTCCTAGAGACCGAGTTATCACCAACCTTTGCCGCTACCATACTTCACTACAAAAATCCTACAACAAAAGAGTTCGACCAAGAAGTTTCAACATTGGATATCTAGTGCTTTGACATGTCAATCAATCATCGAAACCACGGAATGCTAGCAAGCTAGCCGAATCTTGGGAAGGACCCTACATCGTTTACGATAAAACAGATAAGGGTTTTATTACTTAATGATAAAAGATGAAGGGCCCCTACCAAGCCCCTAGTACACAATTCAATTGGTCTCCTATAACAGGCCATATCTACAATCATGTACAACTGATGTAACCCAACATAATTAATAAAACAAGTTGTTCCATTCTGACTTCATCAACTATTTTATTTTTTAATTCTTGGTTGAGCCTAGGTGTCATGTCCACCCTCGCCCTGACTGATACTTGGGGGCGACCTTGAATTGCTCAAGTCTCCAATTTCGAGCAAACTCGAGGGGCAAGGAAGGTCGAAAGACCGAACCCTCGGGGATGCATTGGGGGCGATCAGATATTGCTTCGCTGTGGCTTAGGCATTCAAAGTCCAGTCCTTTCCTTGATTGAACCAAGGTATCATCTCCACCCTCGCCCCGACTGATACTTGGAAGCGACTTTGAATATCTCAAGTCCCAATTTCGAGCAAACATGAAGGGCAAGGAAGATCGAAAAACCGGACCCTCAGGGATGCATTGGGGGCTATCAAATATACTTCGTCCAGGCTCTGAAACTGTCGAAGTCCAGTCCTTTTCTTTGATTACCCCGTGTATCATGTCCACCCTCGCCCCGAGCGGTACTTAGGGGCGACCTTGAATTGCTCAAGTTTCCAACATTCGAGCAAACTCGAGGGGCAAGGATGATTGAAAGACCGAAACCTCGGGAATGCGTTGGAGGCAACCAGATATTGCTTCGCTGTGGCCTAGGCCTTCGAAATCCAGTTAATTTTTGGGTTTCCTCTAGGTATCATATCCCCTAGGCCCGACTGATACTCAGAGGCGACCTGAAAATTGTTCAAAATTTCAACATCGTTGTGGCTTCGGCCTTCGATGTCCAGCAGAACATTCAGAGTTCGATCTATATATCTCTGATACTCTTCAGACTTTGATCACACTACAGTCAATCAAACAGATCAACTTCCTTCTTCGAACAGATCAATTTTCTACTTCAAGCAAATCAACTTTCTCCTTCGAACAGATCAAGATTCTACTTCAAATAGATCAACTTTCTATTTAGAACAAATTAAATTTCTACTTCAAACAGATCAACTTTCTCCTCCAAATAGATCAAATTTTTACTTCAAAAATACAAAAATACTATCTATAATTCCATCAAGTGCAGATAAAATTCAACATATTATCTGTCAAAGGAATAGCTGCAGTATAATTCAAAGATCACTCAGCAAGAGTCAAACAAGAAAAATCAGCAGCATGCTCATTCAAATTCTAACAATTCAAAGTCAGACTACGATAGCATAATTCATCAGCAAATCAAATTTCAAGTCAGAAGTTTAGAATCAGTATGTTCAGGAAATAATCATCAATATGTTCAGCATCAACCGCAGAAATTCATCAGATAACAAAAGCAAAAAATAACCCCACTATAGAGTTCCAATACCAACAGAAAACAACAAACATCGTTCACAATATTAATACTAAACATTACAACCAGCAGAAGAAGACATGCGAATCCTACCTCAAATACCTCATGTGGGTGCGGTTGTACCCTCTGGCTCCACAGACGCCCCAGCACCACCAACCTCAGCAACCTCATGCGAACCTTCGACCAGATCATCAGCAGTTCCACCAATGGGCACTCCAAGAAGAGAAGTTTCAAAATTACCCCCAGTACTCCCAATTGCCTCCTCAACAACGTTCACCTCCCCTCCCTTCATCGGCAATTCATCCCCCTCCAGATGTCCCAGAGAAGCAGGATAAGGTTGTAACGTATCGGTATCATTCCCCATACCATCGATAAACTTCTTCAACTTCACATTCTCCATACATTCCTTATCATACTACCACTGGAAACCAACCTTCTGTTCCACTTTCGCCTTCTCACACGCCATCAGCTTGGCTGACCACTCTCGCTCCAACCTTGACCATTGTTGCTCGAGCCTCTTATCATAAGAGTCAATAAGCACATTTATATCTTACCTCAGCTTCCTGACTTAAGATATCTATGATGCTAGCTTCCCACGAGAAAGATCCAGATTTTCCTTTGCATATCGCAACTTTGCCTTTACCGACTTCATCTCCATGTTACAAGTCTCTACCCAGACTTTCGTCTGCTAAAAATACTCAAGATATCAGTGAACCTTGAAACTCAAACAATTTGCAAGTAACTTCGAAATATCACTATACAAAGCTATATATAGTTACCGGAGACAAGTGCTTCTTTATCTCCTTCGAAGCTTCGTCAGGGTCATCTTCCTAGAGCTCGACCATCGAAGCCTGCTTTGCCACAGCCTGCTCCTGTCGCTCAGCCTCCATTATTTCTTCATCTTCCTCTATTGTATCATTCTCCCCGAGTGTCTTACGTCTCTTACGTTGAATGGCCTTCAATTGGTGCACCTTAGGGGCTTCGGGCGCTCCTTGGCCCTTCCCTTTCTCGGCATGAGAAGACACCTGTTTTTCTTTTATCATCAAAGCCTCTCCACCCCCTTCGGACACTGGCACCGCTTGCTTCGCACCCCTCCGCGACCTCGGCACAAACTGATAGTTCCTCAGCAACTCTTCACCTCTCATTTCCTTTTGCTCCTTTGAAACACCTACACCTCTTTTTCTCTATGGTCGCTTCGGCGCAGCGGGTACGTCTCGAAGCTGGGAATAAACCTTTTTTCTCCTTTGCCTTTTGATCTTCAGGCTCTCAAACACTGAATTTATCCAGTATTCACTAACCTTGAGCAGAGTATCAATATAATTTACCGGATTATTCCAAGACGAACTTTTTGGACCTGCAGAGTAAAGCAAAAACACAGTTATCACTTATTTCAGAAACACATCAACAATAATCCCTTCGACAGTAAACTTACTTTCATTATATACCCTATGATGCAATTTATATGGGTCATCGTTATCTACATTCTCATAATTACGCCTTAATATCAGTAAATCTTTATTCCACCCCCGGCCAGTTGAGCAGAGATCAAAGAACCAAGGATTCTCTGGGTGGCATTGGATGTGATAGGTTTTCGGGTTTTGACAAGCCTTCCTCGAATAAAAGGTGATAATGTCGAACCATTTAATCAAACATCGACCCTCACCAGCCAATTTCATATTCATTCCCTCTATCACCCTCATAATCTCATAAAAATTATTGTTAATCTGCACCGGAGTAACCCCCCAGAAATTCAGCACTTCTTTCACCAGTCGTCGAATAGGAAGCTCCAATCCCAAACGAATTTGTCCCCTATAAGCCATAATCCCTTCCCCAGGGTCCGATTTAAAGGTCAACCCTGCCCCCGCCACATTCAGTTGCACCCCCACCTTCAAGATTTCTAATTTTGCGGCAAACTGATCTAACCTAATCCTATCTTTAACCGAAGCGGCACCTTCAACCTCATCCGACTCAGTCGAATCCTTACTATCACCCCCCTACAACATATCTCCCTCACCACCACCCGAAGGCCCTACATCACATCCCTTCCCCCATACTGTTTCCTCTTCATCAGTATCTTCAGTCACTATCGTCCTTCGATGTCTCATGACCGGAATATCTCCAGCCGGCAGAATCATCAACAGCGGGGCCTCGGTTACCACATCTAACACCTCTAAATCGCTACCCTCTTCCATTGGGTCTCTACTAGAAGTACTAGCTTTGACCTCGTCAGCCTCTTTATCCACCAGTTTTCGCCTCGAAGCCCGACGGTTATGCATTTTTACCTATAGAAGAAGAGGCACGCAATTAGGGTAGAAAATTTGACAATCCCATGTCTATCACCCTTATCCCATCTATCCCCTCGAGATATTTTTCCCAACCTCAAATCTCATACTCGATACCTCCTCCAAAAAAAAACTCTTACCAAATCCCAGACAAGGTCGAAACCCTGTTCTAACAAGCCTCCATACTCCCAGAAATAACCTCTTCACCTCAAATGCAAAATCTCTCAGCCACCCCCTCAAACACATAACAAAATAGAGTAAGCATGACAAAGATCAAGTGACTTACCAGTGGTTAGCAGCCCTCTCTCAAATGGGCAAGATCAAACCAACAAAAGAAGCAGCAACCCCCACGTTTGAAATAACGTATGTTCTCTTCTCCCAACCTTTTGATTATCACCACAAGATAGCACAGTAATCAATTTTTTCTCACTTATATATCTTTCAAAAAACTAAACCGCCTCGATTTACTCAGCACTATCATTACCACGACCCCAATACCCCAGTTTTTCAGCTCTAATGTAGTTTAACTACTTTGCCCCTTGCACCTCCCACATGCGCACAACACCCTTACAGCCATCTGTATGAAAAACCCGAAGCATCTCAAAACTTTCTTCTCCCTTACTCGCAGCCATACAGTCTGGTTTAAGCAGCCACATCATTACCTTTTTCTATCATACGGGAAAAACAATATCATTACTTTTTGCAAATTGCCCTAGGTGCTCGTTCCAGTCTGACTGACCAGCTGTCTGGGCTATCAGAACAGCTAGCCAAATCAAACTTAATCTTTGACACATTCTTGTACTCGAGTACTCGACAATTTCACACCTCGAACAATCCTCAGCATCTAGCCTCAATAAAATTCATTTCAATATATTGGCCTTCAATATCCAGTACGTCCCTTAACTCAAAAGTTTCGATCCTTCGACCTAATACAGTCGTAAGTTCGACCAGTCAAAAACCTCAGGCCTACAAATAAATTTTTCAGCCTCGCCACAGTATACTTTTCCCTTTGACAAATCTAATTTTATCTTCGAAGAGCACAAACTACACATTTCAACAACTGTATCACCCATTCCATATCAGACGGTATTACTATTACCCATAGTTCAACAACACGAGTTATTCAAAGAAACCATTTTCATTCAAAAAGCAGCTAACATTACAACCCACGTACACAAAAAAGCAGCATAACCCAACAAATAAGAGACAACAAAAATAGAGGAAAAGAAATCAACAACATCATCATATCACAAAGGACCCTAGCTATTAGCGGGCTACTCCTCTTCGATAATGGCCGCTGCATCTGCATCCTCTTGGTCAACAATATCCTCTGCGAATCCCTCGAGGAGAGACATCCAATAACCGGGGAATGGCCCCATCATCTGCAGTATCCCCCACCAGTATGCGAATGGCATCTCAAGAATTGGAGCTCTGGGTTCCACCTCAAATAGATTTAGCATTTCTGCATCAATGTTCTCTTCCAGGCCAAACCGCCGTCGCATCCCCAACAAAGCCTCCTGTATACGCCTCACTCTCGCAGCAGCCGGGTCCTCTTGAACGGGAATATATGCCGCCATTTCAATCCGAGCAGCGACGAACAATAACAAGGAAATCATGTAGAACGGTGAGAAGTAATCCCTATAACAGTTCCTTTTATACATGCAAGCCCACCACAACTTTCCCTCTTTCGTAACTGAATTAATGGCAACCTTTTATTTCCAACCATGAAAAGTCAACATGCAACCTCTCCAACTTCCTAGACGTAATTGATTCATTGGCGCATGTATTCAAGCCTCATTCTCGAGGACCTCTATTCGAGTACATCACCCACATCAAGTATTCAGCCATTATAACCATCGATTATTACTGGCAGCATTTCATCATACCTTCGACTATAGTTCACTCTGACCTTCATAACCCAGATAATAATAAACTTTATTCATCACTACCTTCGATCACATCACTATACCTTGCGCCTATAAGAGTATTCTCTTACATTCGCCTACATTATCAATCAGACATAGCAATATAAATATGGAGAAAATACTTTGTCAATTCTAAATAGCAAACCCAACAGACAAATTACATTTCTACCATCAGCCCAACATAACAAAACAAAAACCTACAGAAATGCAAAACATTCCCACCATCAACCCAAAGCCCTACTATCGAAAGGGCCTACCCCGCTTGCCATATTTTGCTCCTCGAGGATCTCCTCAACACAAATGAGACTTTCGGCAAGCGCCATCAGAAAAAGATAGCATCGTTCAGCAGTCGTAAATTGAAACTTCAATTGTTCCCACAGATAAGAATATGGGTCACCATTGAAGAACTCCTCAGGCCCTGCTTCCACAAGGTCCAGCATTTCCCAAGTCAGATCATGTTGCCCAAAAAACTTCATATGCAGTTCCACCATTTTCTGCCCCACTCGACGGTCCTGAGCAAACCCCATCCTCTTCTGGTAACGCGTGTTCAGCGTTGTATCCATCCAAATGATAAGAATATAGAGAGCAGAGCAAAAGACTATTGCAGATGGAATAAGATACAGTGTACCTCCACAATAGCCTATACTTATAGGATTTAATGCATTTATTACCCTATAACCAACTGCATCCCATGAAAACCCCCTTTTGACTACATTACCGAAAAACAAGACCGTCGAACTGCCCAGATTCTAAGACCGAATAGTTTTTTCAGCGAACACCTCTCTACCTGGCTCTGAATGAAGTAGCCTACCTGTAGCCTTCGACAGACAGCCGAAGCCCACTTCATAGCCTACTCGAATGAATTGAAGCCCACTCAATCCCTACAACAGGTTCCTTTGAGATCCCCCAAAGACAAACCTTCAACACCAGACAGAACTTTGAGGACGGATCAGTACATTGCAGCAGACATCCTTCGATCATATCTATATACGGTCGAAGTATGACAAGACAGACAGCCAGTTCACCAGACAAAACTTTGAAAACGGATTAATATCCTAATAGGAGATATCCTTTGACCTCACTATCACACGGTCGAAGGAAGATATGACAGACAACTACCTCATCAGATGAGACAGCGCATTGATTGGCTTATGCGTCTACAGTGACAAGTCCAACCACTGCGCCGTCCAGGGCCATCACCAATAAATGTAGCAGTAACAGTACTGACAGGACTGGCGCCCATCACTCGCCGGGAGTTTCTGACAACGCAATCATGTAAACCAGACCCATGCCTGGTGACTCACCTCCTAATGCTTCTATAATTTTGGTAGAGGGGAAACCAGACGGGGTTAGAAAAATCTCCTTTAGCCTTTGCAATTTTGCCTTCGACCACCCATTAAATCTGTACTCAAACCCTCTTATTTACTCTTCAATAATACAATCTGTCTTAAAAATCCTTATCAGAAGTCGTAGAGAGTCACATTCGGGCCTCTTCGCAAGTATTTGCCTTTAGTTATATCGTATCTTTGGTCAATTGCTTGTTCCCCTTGATTGAGGATTGAATCAACTTTGTGAGAACCGACTCCCCGTCCAAACGGAGTTAGATCCCTACAGAGATGGTTGAGGAATCAGCCTGAATATACTCCAAATTGATACTAATCAGGATTTAGTCACATCCTGTAAGATCGTAAAATGTTAAATATTTTGGTAAGATTTGTGATGTGGTTGCTTGACTGTATGCTCTTGCACAAGAGATCATCGATGTAAACTTCAATAATTTTTCCAAGTTGTGCATGCATTCTTTAGTCTGAAGGCCATGACTTTGTAGTAGTAAAGACCTTTTTAAGTGATAAAAGTAGTCTTTTCATGATATTCTTTCAACAAAGGAATCTGATTGCATCCAGAAGTAGTGTCTATCATAGACAGAAGTTCAAGACCTATCGTGGAATCAAGAATTTGATGGATGATGGGAAGAGGGGAACTTTCCTTTGGAGTATGTTTATCTAGATCAGTAAAATTTACACAAAATCAAACTTTTCTATTCTTCTTTGGAACATCGACGATGTTGGATATTCAATCTGGATACTTAGCATCTCAAATGAACTCCACTTTGGTCAATTTCTCGATCTTAATGTTGACTTCCTCTCGAAGATGAGGTGAAAGTCGTCGCTATTTCTGTTAGACTGCAGTGGCGTTGATGTTGATGGCTAATTTGTAACAAGCCTTGGTCTGATTGACCCCAGGCATCTCCTCAAAAGTCCACGTAAAGATGTCTCAATTCATTCATAAGAATTAAATAAGAACATCCTTATCGTACTGGACCAGCTTGGTACCTGTAATGGCCTAATTCTGTAAGCTTGAACACTATACGAATAACTAAATTTTGTGACGGGCCAAAATTTTCGTTAACGCTCCTTTGTGATGGTTTTAGACCGTCGTGATCCCCGTCGCTAACGAGCCGTCGTTTATATATTCCGACGAAAAAGTCCTGTCGCAAAACATAAATTTTGTGACGGTCTCTCCCCATCGATAATTTGCATCAGTTCAAAACTGTCGCAAGCTTGCTCAAATGTAGTATCCCAAAATAGCTATTACTACGGCTTTGGTTAGTTGAAAATTTTGTTGCCTATTTACGGCTAATTCTCCTCGAAAGTTTATTTATGAAACAACTGCAATAAATCTGTCGTATTTACTGTCCTTGATTTGAAACAATTACATTGTATAAAGTTGAATAACATAAAAAGAGAACACCATATAAAAGAAAATGAATTCTATTTTATTATAAAAATGATGAAGTACATAAAACATAATCATTCAAACTTTTGTATATAGTTCCTCCAAATAGAACTTAAAACAATCTTTAGCAACAACTACTCTTTAAATTTCCTTCCACCTTTAACTTTCTTCACGATAGTATGGACATCCCAAATACCATACCATTGTTATCTTCGGTGCCTCGTAATTGGTCTCTGCCTTACCACTCATGGTGTCCCTGGCAGAGGTGTATGCATCGTCTACCTTATGTTTTAGACCTTCTCCATATTTGCAGCTTCCCCTGCCTTCTCATAGGCAAAGTATGATGCTTGACTGGCCTTCTCTAACGCGAAATTCACAGCTGGATAGACCTTATTCACCTATGGGAGATCGGAAGAAAAGAGCTGGAACTTGAGATATAGACATGGGGATTAGAAGTATGTTTCAGATTCAGTGGTTGAATTGTATTGCAGAGCTATAAGGGTTTAAATCGATCCAAACTAAAGCAAAAAATATTAGTCCATGTTAAGGGGCTTACCAGTTGACGATGCAATGCCAGAAAGAATTCCACAGGCTAGGCTCACCAAAATAGTTGAATCTTGGGACCTGATGTTGAAGGACATACAAAATGTTTGAAAGGGTACAATGCACAAGGGATTTTTAGAAATATAAACGCACCCAATCATTCATTTTGTCTATTAGACAGATATTACTAACACATCTCTCATAGTTGAATCTTGGGGCCTGATGTGGAGGATGCCTTAGTTTTGTAAGAAAATTAACCAGAGAGATTGGAAGTCAAAAAGACCTTAATAATAGTAAGTACCAGCTTCCTAACACATCTCTCACCATTTTTTTGTACACGAAGATGAGCTATGTCTTAAGAAGGTATACATGCTTGTTGCCACCACACAATGATTGCCATTTATATAATTGTCTAGATGATTGACAATATACAAGGTAATCTTCTCATGTGAGTGTGTGCAAGAAGATCGATCAATTGAAAATATCTAACTAATCAATCATTATTTATTTGCTGCAAAATGTTAAATCTTAGATGGTGGAAGTTCTTCAATACCTGAGTAAGTTTGGAATCCTTTAAAGTTCTCTTGTATTTCATGCAGCAGCCATAAGCCTCCTGCAGTTCAAGACGGTTAGTAGGAAAGAAACCCATTAAAAGACCTTACCTCCGAAAGGAATAAGGTAGATATAGGAACCGATAAAAAAGGGCTTCATTGCTTCAATTGTATGTGTGAATGAAACAACTTTCCCATGACTCATATATATTAGTAAAAAGGGTATCCATAGTATATACTAGCCAATGGAAAGATTTACTACAAGATACAAAGTGGTTTGTTTCAAAAAAATTTAAAGATACTACATAGAAATACATTTTGGCATAAGATAAAATACCTGAGCATTAGTACTTTTAGGCCTTTTGTGGAGATTAAATGTCCACATAAGGAGACCAAGTATGGTACCAACAACAAACTGGGTTGTAATGGTTCATGGGAACAAAAATATCTTCAGAACCTAAAAACCAAATAAAATAACAAATAATTTAGTAGAAAACTAAAGGGTTATAACGTGTATTCCAGCAATATTTCCCATGCAAAGTCACCCCAAATAAGTAGCATTGCCAATCAATGCACCCACTGCATGTCATGGATATTTCTTAATAGTTTTTCCGTGCTCTTTGGGTCTTTTTATAAACCAGTCTTGTACCTTTAAGATGCCGTGAGCAATAGTGAGTAAGGTTTCGGTGTTTACTATAATACATGAAAAAGACCTAGAAACCCATGTACCAGAGGCCAAGAAATCATATAATCTATAAGCTCTCCAATTATTCCTTGGGGGGCACTTTAGAAAATCAGAAGTTAGGGAGATTATACAAGTTTTCAAACTAAAAATAAACAAGAACAAGGTAGTTATTCAGTCCAAATTATAAGAAAAGGAGCAAAGTAAATGGCCGTGTTGACTGACTTGTCAGCAGTACCATTGCCCTCTCTAAAGATATGAGAGACACTAAAATGTATAGAGTGCAGGAAATGAACAATATATCTTCAATCTAGCTTTAGGTCCTCTCACTATCCAGATTTAAGTACCTTAATAAACAATATATCTATCATACAAGTAACCCCTGAACATGGTTTTGAATATATTTCTACTATGTTAAACATAAAACGATCCACAATGTATTCACAAAAACCGGATGGGTACTATTAAATGTAAGAGTTTATACTTGGGATTTCATTTAACTAGATCATAGTTAGAACACTTATACTACGTTTCCACTACATCTACACATGCATCAAAAACCCTAACTATCCAAACTTCAAAGCACAAGAACAAGTAAAGTAAACCATACATGCTTTACCAGTGCATATCTCCACTGTTGATCATTGCTTGAAAGTGCAAGACTGTAAGAGTACCATTGGATCCTCGATTCATTGTGTTATCCAATAGCCATTGAACACTCTTCTTAGTGCAATATTGCCCACCAAAATGCTTCACCTACAACTAAGAAAATAAACAAGAAAAAGAAAAGAAAAACCCGAGATCAAATCTCAAAATTAGATAAAACTAAAGAACCCCTTTAATCAAACTATAAATTCAGTGATTACAACCCATACGGATCTTCCACAAACTCGGCCCTGGACTCCTTATAATCGGTAGAGTAGAGGAATTCGATGATTGCAATTTCGCTGGATTTCTTGTTGGATTCCTTCTCATGCAAGAGAAGAATTACAGAGTATACCACAAATTCACATTGTTCACTCTCTAGATCAGTTCATAGTCATTCCAAATAACCTTAATTACATTAAATAGAGAGATGAGAGTAATACCTCATTCAGATCCAGGACTCGGCTAATCACATCGTAGCAAAAGTAGAGCAGAATTATTGATTCCTAATAACCAAATAAAATAAATTAGAGCGATGAAGAACTGAGATTGAGAGAGTGGCAGAGAGAGAAAAAAGAACTTAGATTTGGGAGAGAAATAGAGTGTGGTTCTCTAAAAAGAAATAAGAGGATATAAAATGAACTCTATCCATTTTAAGTATGAAAAACAACCCTATTTTCACTCTTTTCGTCCGTCCCAAATAAGCGACTACTAAAATCAGTCATAAATTCTGCCAAAAATTAGTTAATTTTTTATAGTGGAAGTGGCTTGGATCAAACCATTACACCAATGTACATGTGACACCAACTAATATAAAGCAAGAAATAATACAGTTGATTTAGCGTGGAAAACCTTTGAATAGGTAAAAAAACCACGACCTCAGGTTGAGGGTTTTTGTAATAGTGACTTTGATTGCTTGAGGCTGGTATCTTATTACAAGTGTTATCTCGACTTAGAAATGTTTGATCTTGTAAATAAGAAGTTTTAAATTTTTAGAATCTAGAAAATATAGTTTTCTTGATGATTTCTCGTATCTTTTTCAGGTCCTTCTTTCTTCTGGAACTTTTTCTTTATATAGGCCTTCTCCGCAGTTCTTCATCGTTCTGAAGCATATTCTCCGAACAATAAGGTTAGTGGCGGTTGATTGAGTAACTATTGAGTTCGTGAGAGACATGTGTCTTTGACTTGTTTAGGCTTATTCTGTTTGAGCTCGACCTACATTTTTTATCAGTTCGTGGAGTAGGTGGCAATGTTGACTATTGAAGTCATGTGTAGAATATGTGAGTCTAACATGGAAGAAATTCAAACTGGAGACAACTCAATTTGGGTAAGATCGAGGGGTAGGCCCCTAAAATTTCCCCCTAGCAACTGAAGTCACGAGTAGCTTTTATTGAAAAAGAATATGTGGATATATGGGTATTCGGGTTTAAAGTTTAAAAATGAAGGAAGAAATGATGTGGATTTGACTGCATGGAGAATACGAGTATTATGGGGGGATATTTTTGCATTAAATGATGACGGGAATACTGATGTACGCGTCGGTTAGGATTTGAAGAGTTTTGTCTATATTGAAAGAATACGCTGGGGAAAACGTTCCTGCATAATAAATGAAGGTTTATATAAATAGTACCTGTACCGAGGTTTGTGGCAAAGTACGTTTGCTTGTTTTCAAATTCTTTGGAAGTTTTATAAATAGTGAAGACTCAAAGAATGGTCCTTGTAGAGAGAATTGTTATTAAGATGTAGAAGTTGAGGTTAAAATATTTCGGTGATCAATCCTTGGAAATGCCTACTCCCGTTCCTGTACCTCCGACGTATCAAGGTATGTCGGAAGATGAAATTGCTGAAGCTAAGGAAATTATTTACTGTATGTGGATATTTCACCACGCTGTCATAATAGGCGAGTAACATTGGGTTTGTCTTCGTATCCTTGCGGAAGACAAGGCTGGGGAGACAGATACAGGGTTCGGTGTAACTGTGGGGTAGTTGTGTCAAACTCCTGCGTAGGACTAGATTCTAAAGCCGGACCCTCTTCATCTCTATCAACTCTGCGAGGGTGGTGGTTATAGAAGAGGCACCGGCAGTAGTGGTGGAGGAAGATGGAGAATGGAAATCTGCTTCTGCACTTCCATCGTCTCTTTTGCTAGCTACAAATCATACTCCATACTGTGCTCAGTGGAAGCAGCCAAGATCGAATCACGCTTTTGCCGCAATTTCTTCAAATCAGCATGCAGCATGGCCATAGTACGCGTTGTCTGCAGTCAACAGCATAGCTTGACCGAGCTCGGTCTTCACTTTGTTTTGTTCATCGTCAAGTTCCTTGCAGCGATCTACTAGACACTGCTTCTCTTTCAGCAACGAAGCCTTATACTGCTTTATTGTCTCCACACTACATTCCATCTCCTGCTTCAAACATCGCAACTTATCACACAACTTCTGCGAATAACTGCCATCATCATTAGCTCCATCCACAAACCTTTGCAACTCCTTGCACTCCAGATGAATCTCCTCAAAAACCACATTACCTTGCTGACACTCCATTTCCAAGGCCTGCTTTTTCCACTCTAGATCGGTGATTCGTGTGTTACTGTGATTGATGGTTACGTTCAGCTCTTCATATCTCCTTGTACATGCTTCTTCGTGAGTCATGGCAATGTCACTTTTTCTCTGACAAGAATCCCGAGCCTCATGCAAATCCCACCTCATCTTTTTCAGACGATCCCTCATACTATGAAGTTCAGCATCTTGCTTCTCTAACAGGTTAGCTTTATCTGTCACGGCTGATTTATAATGCAATAGATCAATCTTCTATTTCTCAATGGTACACGACAAATCGAGCACTTGCTGGTTCGTAGTCATGGTTTCCAATTTTTTCTTCTTTAAAGATTCTTTCCACAGTTCAGACTTACTATTAGCAGCCTGTATCTCTGCATCCTTACATGACTACTCTACAGTCACAGCATTTAACCGACTCAGGAGTTCTAGCATATCCGCCTCCAGCTTCGAGTTCAAGCAGGTCGTATTTTCAGTAGCCAACAAAGACTGCTGTAATTTTGCAGTCAGTTCATCATTTAATGCCGATAAGGTAGACAATTCATTCTGTGTATTGACTTCAGGCTAGAAGAGCAAGTTACAAACGATGCACATCTATCAGCAGATATTCATGCAAGCAAGACATATTATTCAAGCAACATTCATTAAGATATAATGTTATGTCTACAATAATAGACTCAGAGTAACTACATTATGCAAAGCACAAATTATATGCCACAGTTAGTTGGCTTATGATTGAACCCTACTACTACTCGCATCTACTTGCAAAGGTTCATGGAAGATTATGACATCTTGAGGATGAGTCTTATGTCGTGTGTGAGGTAACAGATCTTCAACCTTCTCCTCCTTAGACTCTGCAGCTCGCGGTTTCAAGGTTGATGTTCCTCCACCCTCATTACCTTTTGTAAACCACATATTTTCAACCTTATCATTCTTTACCTCAACATCTTTACCATAGGTCAAGATATAGCATCTAAATTCATTTTCTACTCTCTTGAGCTCGCCCCCGTAAAATGTAATCACATCGGCAATCTGACGTTCGTGATCTGTTTTACTAGCACGTTTTCCCCGCTTTGGAGTAAGATACCGCTTCAAGTGTGATTGGGACAGTTGCAGACGTTTCTGCGTATCTAGTAAACGTGCTTCTAACAACGTTACTCTCTTCTTCGAACTCTGCAACAACTTATTACACTCCACCCTTTCCCTCCCCTGACATGCATTATGCTCTTGGCATCGCTCCAGTTCATCACAAGCATGTTCCAGGTCATTTTCTAAATGTACCTAGACCTTTCTATCCTCTTTTTTTTATATTAAAGAAAAGGATCTTCATTATTCTTTGCCTCTATAAAAGTTAAGCTCATCAGGCAATGGACCTACACCACCCCATATGATGGAAATACCAGCCCGAGCTGAACAACTTTTCACCTCTATACTATGGCGATTACGCGCTTCTTGCGCTAAGAATTTTACTCGAGCTAGATCTGGCACTACACCCCTCTCAGTTAACAGTTCTAAATAGGCCTCCTTCAAGCCCCGCTCACTATCGACTTCAGCCTCAAAGTAAAGCGTCAAAGACAATAGCAACCTTTGATACTTTGACTTATCACTCCCATCTACGAACTGCATATCCGTAAGAAATTCTCAGAATAAGGCAAACCTATCACTCACTTTTCGCAAAACCTCAACCCTCTCAATTTTTATCTTCCCATATCTACATTGAAGCTCGAATAACTCCTTAAAGGTGTTATCAAAATTAGACTTATGTAGACGTCTCACATATTCAAGTTTATTGTGTACCTGTTGAACTTGATTGATGGAATCCCTTTCACGACTCAAGGCCTTCTCCATCTCGATCATTTTCCCCCTCAAACGAACTATCTCCTACATACAAATTATACATTCACTATCAAACAACATATACCAACAGCAACAGACAAAATTCAATTCTCAGCAAAAAAGATCTATCACCACTACAAGGGACAAGTTTGACCAGACACTTTAAAAACTATGTTACAGCTACATAATCAAGGATTAGCTCCTGCTACCTCCTTGGTCGTGTCATCAGCCACTGGAGAAGCCGGTATCAGCTCAGAAGGTCGATCAACTGCTGGAGAGGCATCTTCATCTGGGAAAACTATCACACTATACTTCCCAGCGATAGCAAGGGTAACATCATCCTGAGTCAACCCCCAGTAGTAGAAGGCTTTAACCAGATTATTTCAACCCGCCAGCACAGTGTCGATAGTCTTCTTCGCAGCATATTCGATCTCCTTCTTCAAGACAGCAATTTCTGCCTTGAACTTCTCCTTGAACCCAGCAGTTTCTGCCTTGAACTGCTCTTTCAGCATAGTTATCTCGATTTCCACCCGGTCCTTCAACTCCTCAGGCAGCGCAGTTTGCTCTTTATCGAACTGCTCGCTTAGTACAGCTTTTCTCTGTATCATGTTGCTAAACCAGGCCAGTACGGTCCTCAACACCTCGAAGGCCGAATCCAACGCAGCAGACGACTGTACCACAAGAACAACAGAGCAGAGTTATCAGTCAGATCACTTCTCAAACACAGATAATCATACAACAACAATATACATACCTGTATAATGGTGGACTTAATCTCAGCATTCAAATGCGGTAGATCATGTTTAACCAGGTCGCGCGATGTTTGCGACATCTGCCCCACCACACCGAGATCGAGGTTTTTCGAGGACGCTTTCTTAGTTTTTCCCTCATGCCTCTACTTCTTCGCAGGAGGCACCATATCTGTAGTAGCATCTACTACTTCGACCTCCACCTATGGAGCCTGCACAGAAGCCATTTTCTCCGAAGCTGACAATACCGTTTTCTTTAGGTCATTGACTTTTCAAGGTCGAAGTACCCGCATCACGACGTCAAACAAGCTCGATGTATCAGCAACACCTTTCGGATTAGGTTGTGCCAAATCAATAAAAAATTATGTTAGCAGTTTGCATCAAGTTAAAAGATGAAATACGACAGAATGAAGACACTTACTCTCGTTAAATTCTTAATAACAGCTCGAGCTCGGTCCCCAGGCACTTGCATACAATACCCTTCACCATTACAAGATAGTCGCACCAGGGTCTCACAGCAGATTCAAAGTCAAAAAATTCGGCCTAGACGAATCACTATACAAGTATCCCCTATTCCGGCCTTCAACATATTTCAACTTATAATACTTCAAGAGATCGTACGCAACGAACTATCTTGCAATATCACGTCTCTCATTTCATATTAAGGACCTCAATACCCTCATCATCTTGACATATTGCCCTTAATTGGGCAGGCACAACTCTGAAGAGCATTCATTACCCCTTCTGGAAAAAAGTCGGGGATGCTCAACCTATAACACCCTGGTTCAGGAAGCCGAGGAACCCTTCCAAAACGACCTCAACACCGTATGCGTTGTAATAGAAAATTTCTACATATCTTCTATGCTATATCTATCTTCCATTGATTCAAAGAAGGCACTTGATAGTGCTCTATCTTACCATTTGATTCTCACAGAGTCCTAAACATAACCCATCATTCATCAGATAACGCCCCATTTTCCATCTACTTCTTTCTTTATACTTGGCAAATTGCTTCCCAACATCTACATCAGCAGGATACTTAACGTATTCCCCACCTTAATCTCCACTAGTAATCCTTCATTTACCCAGAATGAACTGCAGCTGAATATCAACAGCTAAAGTACCCCCCACTCCGAATCCATCTATAGTCCTGCCAGACGACGATGATTCCTCACTACTGGAGGATACCCAACTTTACTACTGTGTTTCAAATTTTTGATACGAATCCAACCCATACAAGAAAAGGCTAATGAGTGCTTTGTATCAAATAGGCTTTATCCCTTCACCATACCCAATAAGTCATCAATCGCAAGTAGCACTACATCTAATTGGCATGCACAGACACACTCTCTAACACCAACATAAAAGAGGAGCATAGGTACTAAGCTATACTAGAAAGCAACAGTTGTCGACTCGGTCCCACTCTGCACCTCAGGCGCAAATGGGAGAAACTTGTTATTCTTAGCAGAATCACACAATAAGGGGACTGTCGTTCAAATTTTAAAGACCTTCTTCTCTAGAAATGCGCCTTTCTCATCTCTGCAACTAATGTGGTCTATAGAGATAGAAAACAAGTTTTTATTATCACCAGTTTCCCTTGAATGGCGGTCTTTAGGACACACGTCAGCATCCTCGCTCCAACAGCACGTCTTTTGTTTCCTTTCATCATGATTTCTAGAGTAACGGTCTATATCACTGTCGGTCTCTCTTCTCTGCCATTATTAAAATATAGGACTCACTGCCCCAGAAGATGTGTTACAAATCGTGCAGCATGATACTTCCGTGCAGTAACCAAACTTCTACAACTACACGATCCTGCTGTGTATTATAGCTGATTGCCAATTCAAAACCCTAATAAAGCTGTGGCAGCTGTACTTACATTATTTTTAATCAGACAGAAGCAGAAAATCTGTAAATGATCCTGCTACAAGATTCTATTTCATTCGCCATTATCACAGCTACAGAGGGAACGGATGATGCTCTCACCACATGGAGCAAATTCCCCCAGCAGATTTCTCGCCCTCTTCAAGAAGAAGCGTATCCAGTGCGATTTCTCAAAATACTTACCCCAAGCAGAAGTTTGCAAAGCACCAAAACATAAGAAATGCAGGTCAGCAACCCGATAGCAATCCTACCTTCACTGGATATAAAGAAGTTGCGACCAAGTTCTCAAAAGATAAACAGTTATTCAAGGTCACTTGACAATCCTCCCACACAAGACCCTATATGGAGCTCAAAACCAGATATCATGCATTATCATACATAACAGACATGAGAACAATATATTTCAAACAAGGCAACAAAGATATAGCACGATCTACATAGTTTGGAATATTATACCTCAAATATACTTCCTCCAACTCAGCAAAATTCGACACTAAATATTTGTTGACCTTATTTACCTTGGGGATAGCTCGAGACAATTTTAGACGGCTTTCCTACAGCAAGTTCGTTCTATAAATTTCAAACAACGACAAGGCAAAAGATATAACATAAAGCAATGACTAATTTTTTTTTTTTTCTTTTTTTTTTTTTTGGGAGGGGTTCA